>CM036534.1:19092019-19244519 GCA_020745685.1 Tautogolabrus adspersus
TTTCCTATATAGGCACACTTTTAAGCTGCTTTTGTGTGACTGAATGAGCACTAAGGACTATTATTGGCGCTGATTATTTAGGAGTTTTTGGCTTGACAAAATCCATCGTAACGAATTACATCGCATCCCATCACATGGCATCGCAACTCATCGTATCGTATCACATCGTATCATATCGTGTCACGTCGTGTCACATCTAATTGTGTATTCCATTTGCCATTTACTCCTCTGTGTCACTCTGTATTATGTCTTGTGATGTATTCGTGTTAATTCAGTATTGTTTTAACTATATGAATGTTTTGTTGTGACCTGCCAAGGACTGCAGGTGAAGATTAGCTTTAAGGTATCTCTGCTACAACACATCAAATGGCCACATTTATGTTTAATATTACACAAGGCCCCGTTATAAGAAACACAGATAAATAAAATATAGTAAATAAAAAATGTTTGTCCCCATTAGGGAGTACAAGTGGAGCAATTGAAAAAAAGTCCTGGGATAAATTAAAACCCACTGAATATGTGTTTGCCGCTAAGTGCAGCAGGAAGTTAAACCCATTGGAAGGTAAATGAGGGAGAAGAGGAGGCCATTCTGGTTTCTCTGAGTGTATCAGTAGTTGAAGATCGCCTCAGCGGTGTGTTATCCAAGAAGTCATTTACTTCATTAACCCAGCCAGATCACTGAGGCCTTAGTAATCAACCTTGTCACACGTCCCATTAACTTCTCACTCCATCAGCACGACCCTCGCTAGTTCTCACACACGTACACACACATGCACTGTCTGTATATACAACACACAAGTGCAGGTTATCACACACAGCTGCATGATCCTTGCATGCTCAACACACTTGTCTTGCACACCCACAGACACACACTCTTTCTTTCTCTCAGCTAACCCCATTAGCTCTGTCAGTCCCAGGGGGCCCTGGGCTCTGATGAACCCTCGGCTGCCCTGTGAGATTAGTGGACTCCCTGAGAAAAGCCCTTCATTGATTGAATGTGAGTCTCCCCTGCTCGCAATGTCAGCTCAAGGTTAGCGTGTCAACTCTCAGAGCAGTCAAGTGCCTCTGCTTTGTTGTGAGCATCAGTGTGTTGTTGTTATTGTAGCTCTGCTGACTCCACTTACCGCTTTTATTATTCATTTGTTTCTTCCTCTCTCCAACGGCCTCCCTTAAAACATTTATTAATTGTTTAAATCCCTTTTTCCTCCTTCTTCACTTCTTATCTCAATCCTCTCTCTCCCCATCGATGAAACCACAGAGGAGCTATCACCACATGAAAGCTTCAGCATTTGGTGAAGTGGTTTGAATGAGATTCACTTTTATGTATAGCAAATCAAGCATGGGGAAGCATTTACTTTGGCATCCCACTTGAGGGAATGAAAATCTCGCATAAAAAAAGGCAGGCAGAGAAGAAGGAATGGGGGCAGCTCTCAGTCTGTAGAAGAGACACTCAGATAAATGACGAGGACCGGAGAAGACACATTGATCTTTTTATGTAGAACTTGATGAACATGAATGATGCACCAGATTTCCTGTAGCAGTGAATAGAGATGAAAGGATGATCTGGATATTTAGATCATTCAGGCAGGAGCGTTTGCCCTGCTCTGCTGTCTCCTTCCTCCCCGTCATAATTCAATATTTACAGTTTAAGCTGGAAAACTGCTCCCTCTTGGCTGCCTGTATCTGGTATCCATGGCAACAGTTTCAAGAACAGAGTGCCGTCTGTATGTGTGTGTGTGTGTGTGTGTGTGTGTGTGTGTGTGTGTGCGCGCGCGCACGCGCGTGTGTGTTTGCATTTGTGTCTGTGTGTAATGTTTACTGATACCCTGCAATTGATTGGTTGTTGGGGAGCAGCTGTTGACCCCTCACTCTCAGGGGTCTCTTTGTATTCTAGCACACATCTCAAATCAATAGACACACATGAATGAGAACACATAAACGTGCATGCAAATATACAACTTTGTTAGTCTATATTTAGGGAGTATTTACATATATCTTGAGGATTTTATTTATCTTCCTTAAAACCAAATTTTCAAAAAAATTAAAAGTTATAAATCCTAAAATTTGAGCCTAATTTTAAAGCCTCTGTAGTGCTAAGCTTAAACCAAAATTTGATTTAACCCGGGTCCTTCATGGAAATAGTAAAGTAAAACAATGCTATAGAAAGCAGCACATGGATAGAATCACTATGGCATTGACACTACAAACACAATATACTGAACAAACATTTTAAACCACATGCACAAACACAAAACAGTTATGTGTATCTAGTCAATGTGCCACAGCAGCAGAGGAAGTGAAAGGCAACAACACCCAATCCACTGATGGCAGAGCAGATTTCTAACAACAAATACAAAACTGTGCTGAATATTTACATGGTACTGAGCGTTTAATCACAAATACCACCCCAGCTAATGAAAAACCTCCCAGTGGGTTATCCACACACCCTTACGCTCACACATGCCAGGGCTGAGTAACAGCTATCTGTGGGGCACTAAGAGAGAAAAGGTCATCTGACATCATTTGCATCACTTGCTAATGTTAAAGGATGTTTTCCATGCAGGGAAGGTCAGAGTTTGCATGGAGACACGATATAAACAATTTGTGACAATGATGAGTTAATGGAACAACTGAGGCTTGTTCAGGTTAGATTAGTTTTCCAGTGTGATATAATTATACTTCTTAAGGGGAAAGCACCAGCACACAAACACGTGCACGAACGCAGACACACGCACGCACGCACGCACGCACGCGCGCACACACACACACACACACACACACACACACACACACACACACACACACACACACACACACATATTAATCTACCTGTAATCATCCACTCACACACCCACTCTTTCTTCCTCTGAATCAATGTGTTGGCAGAGTGTGTTGTGGCAGCTTTTGTCTCACTGAACACACATGTTGGATTGGACTTCATTATACACGGCCTGTCAAATTAAGTCATCAGCAGTCATCCCTGTAGTGGTGATTCATGGGCAAAGCTTTTATTATGACAAAAGCGATACACTTTATTCATAGCTAATAAGTCCACAGGTTTGCAAATTTTTTCTGTAGAAACTCCCGACAACATAAAGTATGTAATAGAGTGTAGCCTCTCATTCTTCTTTTTAAGTCCCTACCATTTTATATGTGGGACCCTAACCTCAAACTTTCAGTGTGTCAGTGTAATTCTAACAGAAGTATTTGGATATGATTTTTATTGTGCAATCACCTTTAACCTGTTTTTGGATTTAACACTTATTTTGGCGTTATTTTGATTCAAGTGTCATCCTGAATCTTGAACATCTTAAATATGGAATCTGCTGCATTCGTTGTCATATTAGGATTTCTTAAAACACCAGGAAGACAACATATAATTGCATGTGTTTCGTGAACCTGAATCAGTTTCCTCATATTTTTTAAATTCTGTGCTCTTTGTTGTGCTGCAGTCTAGGAATCTACATACATTTTGAATAAATTCAAGTCAAGTGTGGCCCTTTCATTATTTTCTTACTTAATTCTCTGGTAGATTCCTTGAGCTTTGCATGCAGGAACACATAAGGCATGTTCTAAATGAGTCTGGTACTCTCTGGTATAATATCTGGTAGCAAATTGGCCCAGAGAATGAGCAAAATGTCCCTAGCTAAGTCATGTGACATCAATAACACATTTGAGTATTTCTTTTTTAATTTCAAACTTTTAAGTCAACAATAAACATTTCATGTTACACTTATAACGAATAGATTACCCTTTCAGAGCCTCACTCTAAAACTGCTGTATTTATAGTAAACTTGTTTCTGAACCTATTTTAAAAAATGCATCACTGTGTCCTACAGCAGTAACTCGGTCAAAACAACAGCCTTTTGCCAGATGGTGTTGTCCCACCTTGCACTGAAGTGCCACAGGAGACAGCCCTGGGAATTATGGGAAGGTTGCAAAAGGAGACACGCGCCCATGCTACCAGGTGGAGGCGATGTCGCTCCTCCTCTCCTCTCCTCTCCTCTTCCTCTGCTCGGCCAGAGCTTTTAGTCTGCTGGGTGAGATCATTACCAGACACCAGGCTCCGGGACCTGACATTCACCGATCGGGAAAGCAGAGAGAGAGAGGGAGAGAGAGAGAGAGAGAGAGAGAGGGAGAGAGAGAGAGAGAGAGAGAGAGAAAGAGAGAGGGGGGCATAGGGAGAGAAAACCCTGATTTGATACAACCAGTGAAGGAAAGCGACCTAACCCACCGCCACCTTCCTCGGATCCTCTGTCTGGTGAACTGACGGCGGAAAGCGCGGTCTTGTCGCTGACATTTTCCCGCTGGATTTGGGCTTGTAGTCGTATGCGGGCTTGTTTTGACTGCAGTAATAGTCCCACTCCCCCCTCCTCCTTCCCTTACCAGCCGAGTAGCGGATTTGTGAGGGATCTGAGCGCTGTGCAGCTCCCCGAGTGACCAGCGATCCTGCAGGGCACTGGAGCTTCTCTGCACCGCCGCGGATCTCCACAACACGAGCCAATGCAACGGAGCCTCCAAAGACCCCTTTTCTGACGGGAACTGGACACAAGCGCGAAGTTTCCGATTGGATTTTCTCTTACCATACGGCTACCTTTGCTCGCTTCTGTCATCAGGCAGCAAATCCTATTTTGGCTTTTTTTTCTTTCCCTAAGCCCCGTTGACGCCATTTTCCTCGGGGTTTTCTGTCAAAAAATATCTCCACATATCGTGGCTTCGTTTGACAGGTCCCCGGGAGGCTGTCATCCCATCCATTGCTTCTGTAAAATGTGTCTAAATGGATTGTAAATGATCTTGATGAAATATTTACACGGTAGAGCCGAGTGTGTGACAACATTAGACATGGGTAAGTAGTCCCGGTCGACTGGCCACATTCCACACCTGAATACACCTCTCCTTTGAATGTTTTCATATTATATCAATGTGCTGCTGTGTGTCTTCTTTAAATGTTTACCATTACCGAGTCAACTCAACATATATTCTATGTTTCATGTTTATGCCATTTCTATAGGCTACTTTAATTGACCTGAAAATTTTGAAATTTCCTTGTCACATGCCAAAAAAAAAATCAACACACGCACGCGCCAGCATACTTAGTCCACCACGCGCACAGTCTCCCACGTACACACAGACCATCCCAAACAGTGCTGAACCACTCAGTCTCAAGCTATTATTACTGTGTGTAATACCTTGTTAATTAGCTGGCTGTAAAATAAAACAGCTGATTAGGTCAATGGGATAAAGTGTCCACTACACATTGATCAAGGAGCTGCTCAAACACTGCTGCTCACGCGCCTAGCTCAATGTCTTTCTACTGAGGTGGACCTCAGCTTCTTCATTGACATTGCTAGACCATCACATAGCAGAACAGTTTGTGACATGTAGCATGCTAGCAGATGGTTGGGACTGGTTCAGTAGGCTATGTCATGAGCTATGTCACATTTACCTGTATACATTGACATTTTTCAATTATTTGAGGTCGGATGTGTTATTTTTTCTACCTGTCTGGTTGATATACAGAGGATGGGGATGGACAAATGTCTGATGTTGAGTGTTGTGAATGTTTTAAGCTAATGCTCACTAAGTATGAAAGTGTGTCTTATTTCTCAGTTTGCCTTTACATTGTTAAGTTTTTCAGGCAATGCATAGAGTTGTGCCATAAGCAGTATGCCAATAGCAATACCAATAACAGTATCTGCATCAGAATCTGACACTGCTTACAATTATGTATTATGTTTCGGCAAGTATGCATGTCAATGCACCTCTCCAAAATCATAACCAGTTACCATAAAAAAATCAGCTGGCTCCGTGTGATGATAACAAATGACAACAGTATGGCGCTATGGAGATTATAATGTTGGTTAAATGTAGAAATCACTTTTTTCCTATAATATGTATATTTTTTGCTGCACTAATAATAGAGCGGTACAATTTATCAGCTGATACCCAACTTTAGGTTTGGGAATTGGTATTGGGACAAGAGAAATGGTTTCAGAACTTCTATTGCTTCCACAATGCAGGTATTTGACCTAGTGGAAGCCAAAGGTACTCAGCTATCTATGTTAATAAAGAGCTGATCAGTTTGGCTTGGCTGTCAGAAACAGCCTGGTCAAAACTGATGTCCATGCTTTGGTAGTGAGGTCTTGAACTGAACTGCAGTATGCTGTAGCTGTTATCAGTAGCCTCCAGAAACCTCAGTCACAACCACAGGACCAGAAGATAAATAGACAAGCCTGAATGAGTCAGTGAAAGTGTGGAAAAATGGTCAGGTCTGTAGGATATATGGGAAGGGAGGGGGAAGAAATGAGCAATGGATAAAAATGAAGAACAAGAAGAGAGAGGTGTGACCAGGTGGAAAGAAATTGGTTTGAGGGATGGGTAATAGAGGTGATGGAAACCATCAATCTTTTCTTGTGAACAAGTTATGGGGGTTTGAAGTGAAAACTCTAGCAGCGTTTTTGTGGTGTAATAGTATGAAGTAAGCTATTAAAGCCCCCCTATTAGGTAATGAGATGCCCATGCCACCATTGAATTAAAGCATAAGAAATCGATTAGGTGTATCCCCCTTCTGAGCTGGATACCTCGGGTCGAAACAGGATCACAGAGAGGAGGAGGAGGAGGGAATGTGAACAGGATCCAAGGACAAATCTTACTGTTGGCAGGCACTCTTAACGGAATATCAGCACTGGAGCACCTTTTGGCAGAGTGTACAGAAAGAGTGAGCGAGGGAGGGAGGAAGGGAGAGGCGAAAGGAAAGAGGTAGCACAGAGAACAGGGGAGAAAACAGAGGTTTGGGGGGGGGGACAGTTGGGGAGAAGGGGAGGTGTTTTTGCTGACAGCCATTTTGTGGCTTCTGCTGCAGTTAAAATGGTTTAACATTCATCTGCTTGTGCCGAGGTAGTTAGGTGAGGATGGTTTTAGTGCTACCTGGCATATGGCTCATCTAGAGGAGTGTGTGCTTGCCCGACTGCACAAGGCCATCATTTTCTATAACGGCCGCCACACATGATTGTCCTTCTAGCTGAACACATGCCTGTGCCATCCATGCTGAGCAAGGGATAGTAGGGTTTTTTTATATACTTTTTCGTGTTAAAGTAGAAGTTGATCATGTTCACTTAAAAAAACAGAATTTGGCTTTGATGTGGACAGGGTAAAAAGATTGCTTCCTTCACCTTGCTCCACTCCGAGGCAGAGGACTAATAGACTCCGAGCCAGAAAAGTCATGCTCCTCCATTGGCTTTGGAAGCACTATAAGTCTGGGGACATACCTTTTTGATTTGTCTCCAACCAAGGATTTGATCCTTCTAAAAACATTTGTTAACTTGATTGCAACATTCGCTAGTGGGCCAGAATAAAAGAGAGAAAGAGATAAATGAGAAATGAAAATGGCAGACAGACAGTGTTCATCATTTCATGAGATACTCATCCTCTGCCAGGGCCGGTCGAGTCTCTACTCCACTCTCACATCAAAGGAGAGCAGAAAAAAGGCTCTTCACCTTGTGCAATCAAACGGGCGTTTGCCCTGCTTTTGGATGTGTGAATGTGTGAGACTGAGTGTGTGTGTGTTTGTGTGTGTGTGAGCATCTGTCTGCATGTGTGAGCTATTTGTGAGTCCACCTCAGGCACTGGGCTGCTGGGTATGCAGCCTTAAAAGGTTGTGTTTCTGCTGCCATCTCTCTCTCTCCTCTCTCTCTCTCTCTCTCTCTCTCTCACACACACATTACACACACACTCAGTCTGTTTTGTCTGTGTGTCCGTATCATTCACCATCTCTGTTCTGTCTGTCTGCACTCCATTATGGATGCTTTATCATAATTGTTTTCAAAGGACGAGGCTGAGTGTCTCATTCACAGCCTCTCACATCCAGCACAGGGAGCGACCTTATGCTATTTGAGAGGGAAGCTGCTTGGTTAGCGCTGCTAGTTTTTGAGAACATAATAAAGCTATTTATGCAGCGAGTCTGGCCTCTTACAATCACCCTGCTGTCTGAGGCTGGTCTAGGTGTGCATGTGTGTGTAAGAGCGAGAGAGAGAGAGAGAGAGAGAGAGAGAGAGAGAGAGAGAGAGAGAGAGAGGAGACAGGGAGGCTCAGGCTGGGCAAGGGAGGCCCGTGGAGGGGTCAGTCTTACATAAACTCTAAGCTAACAGAGAACTAACACAGCTCAGGGCAGCGAGTAGGGAGGAGAAGCAGTCATGAACCAGACTGAAGATCGTGCTAATAAATATGACGCCATTTTGTTGTCACACTGGGTAAATGTTGTGAGAGGAGTCTTAAGAGTACCACCCATGTGGATTGGTCTTTCTTTTTACGTATGCGTACGTGTGTGATGTTGTGGTTGGCAGCTGTCTTTTTTTCCTGTCATTGTCCTCAGTCAGTCACATGACACACAGGGTGGCTTTCACACATGCCATGAGTCCGAGTCACCGCGCTAACATTAGGGACAGGGAGGATCCTGGAGGACCAAAAAAGGTCATGTGGGCGCTGTATGATCAGGAACTGAGCCCAGACTCACTGTCTTTGGGTTATCCTTGTAAAACTTTGAATACTTAATCGTTATCAAGGGGGACTAGTGTCATGGTATTGCATGACACTAGGCAAATTACCTTATCAACTTCGACCAATTTCCAAAACGTACTTTATGTTTTTGGACTAATCCTCCAAGTAAGCCATCATTTCCATAATAACATAATATGGAATTTATCTGGCAGGGACTGCCAAGATTGGTAATCTTTCAATATAAACATTTAGGCTCCTTTTCTATGCATCAGTGCTGCTGTTTGGTGTAACCCTCTGCAGCATCTGTAGCTGAGATTTTAGGCTGTCAAAAAGCAATGCATTCAAAATATCTGTCGCCATAAAATCCAACATAAAAAGTCAAACAATAGTAAACTAATATGAAGACTAATGGGAATATGTTAGTTTCTTCTTTCCTAAAAGGTCGATGTTGGGCAGCTCAAGTGTAGCGTTGGAAGATTTTCTAGAGGCAACACCAAGAAATTATCTTCACAACAGTTCCTCCTCAGAGAATTGCAACCATAAAAAAGAGGATTGCTATATGAAAAACAAAACAGACTAAAAACACCAGCAAGTTTTGGAAGTTCCTTTTCATACCACACTTATTGAATGAACTTCCAGTAAGCTAGGAAATCAATCAAATTATTTCTATGGTTTGGAAAATGTTTGGCAGCAATTTTAAGTGATACGCTTAAACAGTCCAAACCACAGTTTGGTCCTTTAAGCCTTTTTTTCATACTTAACCAGCAGGGGACCACCAGAATCTACACCCAGAACCAGTATGAGTAATCCCTGGTGCTTTCAGATTGGCAAACTTGACCGTTAAAGAGAGAGCAGAGTGGAAACAGGCCTTTCCCTTTTTATTTAATCTTACAAAAGCAGAAGAAAAACTTTGACCTCAGGGTTGGACAATGTTTGTGTGCGGTCTTAAATGGTTGAAATGCTGCTTTGAATTACGATTGTTATTCAATCACACTGTTAGCACAGACAGTTTTGAAATCTAGCTGGGCTTTCTTTCGATTTCTTCCCAACGTTCAGAGACATCAAAGTAAGGTTAATTGGCATCTACCATATGTGTGGATGTGAGCCTGAATGTGCCAGCCTGTGATTGACTGGTGACCTGTCCATGTTGTACCCAGCTTAGTGTCTCCAGCCCCCAGGGACCTTAAAGGATAAGCGGGTGTAGCTGTAAGCATGTTCTATGAGGCATTATAAAGGGGATCAGCTGTTAGTACAGTAGCGTGGGCTGGTACAGAAGAAAATACACACACAGCTAGTGTTAAATACCAACAGTAACCATGTCAGTGAGGGTATTAGCAGAGGGAAGGGGGTGGGTAATTCTATATTTCCCCCATCAGGTTGGGTAATACCATACAGGTTTATATGCCATAAACCTTTTGTGCTCTCAGTTCGTTGTAAATCTGCAGCAGGCTGTAAGCTTTTATTTGAGTCGTGTCCGCAGGTAGTGGTCCAGTCTAGGTTCACATCGGTGTAAATGATGTTGGTCTAAGCTCAGTGTGTGAGAGCATTCCCCACTTCCAGCTCAGTCATGCCTCATGTCATATTGACTGATGGGATTCCCTGGAGCTGTAGTGAGAAATGTAGTCCAGTGTTTGTTTGGGTTGCTTTCTGTTTATACGCCTGTGTGGAAATAAGCCTGAGTGAATGCATATGCCACCATGTGTACTGTTTATAGTCTGTCTCATAGATCTGTATCTGCATGTGCAATGATCCAAAAAGGAAAAATGATCTAAATTCTCTGACAAATGGTGGACACAACCTCTTCTCTAGAGAGCACAAATAGCAGCAGGGATGAAGAAGCATACTCAGTGACAGCAACACTGTCATTTATGTGTGTATTTCTGTGCATAACTATATACGGCATTTCATGCTTGTGTGTGTTTATTAATGCCACTTCATGCATGTGTAAAACAGTTCAGACGCAGTTTTTTCCAGACCAGCTCGTAAAACACATCTGGGGAAAGAATTAGATTCCTTCTCTCCGTCTTACTCTGCTGGCTTCACTTCTTTCCCCCCCCCCCTTTCTTCGCTGCTCTACTGAAAGAAAAAAAAAACAAAAAAAAAACAGAAGTCAGCTTCTTGTGTCCTCAGGCTAACTTCAGCCTGGTTTAAGAGCAGAGAAGAGGAATGTCTTATTTTGCAATGATCACTCCGGTGTCTGCACGGCTCTGCTTCAGATCCGTGGTAGGGATGGAATGAGGGACGAAGGGAGGGAAAGGGGGTAAGCAAAGAGCGAGTGAATGAGAGAGTAGGAGGAGCGAAAGGCAAGTGGGAGTCCAAACTGAGATTGTTTTTGTGAGGCACAGAATGTAAATGAGAGAGTGGCAGCATGCCTCCACAGCTCTGTGCAGCGTGTGTTTTTCTTCATGCATAACAGGCAGCTAATGATGGTGATGACAGCAGACAGGCCTGTGCTCAAAGCTAGCACTGCAGTGTAAGCTATGAGGATGACTCTGTTTAAAAAAAAGAAAAGAATAAATCCCTTATCATATTGTTCACCTGCTTTCTCCGCAGATTGTCCCTGGCTTCGCCGTGTTCCCGTGGGACAACCAATCCAACTCCAGTAGTTGATTGACAACAATCAACCAGCCCAACTAACTTCTGTTCTACATCTTTCTATTGGCTGGCTAGCACAGCTTCACGAATCCTTATTGGCTCAGGTGGCAGTGTGGATGGAGCCAAGGGATCTGGTTGGCTCGGCCCGACCCAAAGAGGCGGAGTTACAGGGAGGCAGGGTGGGGCCAAATGAAGGGAACCAGCAAGGAGCAGGGGGCATGGGTTTGGTTCGCAGTGATGATGTGATTAATGGTGCCATCAGCGAAGGGGAGGGGCTAGAGGATCAAGGGGAGGGGCTTTTGGAGGAGCAGGAGTTTTCTATCAAGGAAGCAAGTTTCCAGGAAGGAAGTCTCAAGCTTAAGATCCAGACCACCAAGCGCACCAAAAAGCCCCCCAAGAACCTTGAAAACTACATTTGTCCACCTGAGATAAGGATGACCATCAGACCTTCAGTTGGAGAAAGCAAAGGGGGGGCGACAGGGACGGGCAGGAGGCGGGGCCACATCAGGGCGGGGCCAAAAAGATGAAGAACGAGGACCCCCAAGGAAAAGGGTAAGTTGCTGTCCATGAAAGTGTTTTTTTGTGAGCTTTTCATAGATGCATAGTATGAAATGTATCACATGTTTTTTACAAGTTTGAGTCAAAAACATTGTTGGCTTCACCATCTCTGAATTTACCGCTGCCTCTCATATACTCTCTACTTCTCATTGTACCTCTTGCTCTCAGTAGCTGGTTTCCCCGCTTGGTTACACAGGGTCAAAGTTTGCTGCGTAATTGAAACCAGTCATGGCTAGCTGAGATCACACAGTAACACACACACACACACACACAGGAATACAACACACACATAGAAGCTGAGAATAGGGCTGACATAAGCAAGTGACAGCTGGTGTCTGCTCTCTCCATTTGTGGTCATATACACAGAGACCTCCTCTCCTCTCCTCTCCTCTCCTCTCCTCTCCTCTCCTCTCCTCTCCTCTCCTCTCCTCTCCTCTCCTCTCCTCTCCTCTCCTCTCCTCTCCTCTCCTCTCCTCTCCTCTCCTCTCCTCTCCTCTCCTCTCCTCTCCTCTCCTCTCCTCTCTATGAGATCAGTTGTTTTGGGTCACGCCCTCTTCACCTCCTCTCGGCCATCACACCCTCTAAACCGGTGTTTGGTGTGTGTGATACTGAGTAGGTACAAGGCCTTTGGGGAATCTTGTGTTTGTAGGGTGTGTTGACCTACACAGTCTGGTGTGTGGCTGTGTGTGTCTGTGTTTGTGTGCGTGCTTGCGTGCGTGTATGTGTGTGTCCTGACAGCCATCTCCTTGTCACAGAGCTTGACAGGTCAATCAGTGAAGGTGTTGTTTAGTTGACATCAAGCTGGGCCGATTTTTTCTCTTGTGCTTCAGTCTCATGATTTTAACTCAAATTCAAGAAGCTTGTGAGGACAAATAGCTGCAAGAATTGTAAATCTTAACAATAATTGAGTCTTGCATGGTCAGATAATGTGAATCTTTACTCTATGTCTGGGTTGTCTCAGGCTCTAATGTGATTTCTTTTTAATTCAGAAAAATGGCCTAATGTATCATAATAAACATCTCATTTTAATTAAGATACGAGGTCTATAAAATCTGATAATTAAATAAAATACAGTAATCAGCCAATTAGATTCTGTATGCAGCCCATCCTCTCATGGAGGCTCCCCTGTAGTCTGACAAGCCAGCAGGGTATGAATGTTTTCTACATTATATATATATACGTATATCTGTCTCCAAACTTGGGTACATAAAATGGGTTTGAAAGAAATAAGGAACTTATTTCTTTCAAACCCACCTACTCAAAGAAAAAGGGACTTGATACAGATAAAAACATAGATGAAAACAGCTAAATAGGACATAAAAAAGGTGAAATGTTTGATGTCATGAGGTGGAGTTTTTACTTTTGACTTATCAACTAAGCTGTGTGAAATGAGCCATACAAAAGTGCTAAGGTGTCGTTCTTTTCCAACACTGTGCCGACAGGGAAACCTGCTGTCTGTGCGCTAGCTTAGCTACGGTATGCTCAAAGGGACAAAATAGTATGCGATCAATGCGATTAAACAAAATGAATGCATTCATTCCGACCTTAATCTCATCGTGATTAACGTGTTAATGTTGACAGCTCTACTGAAAACCAATCGTGATTTGTGAAAGAAAAGGTAAACAACTGGTGAGCCAGCTGATTCTGTATCAATTTATGTTATTAAGAAAGGGGCAGGTAGTTTTCCTCTCCCTGCTTCTGTTTGTTTATGGACAGTGTTTTGAGAAAATATTGTATGATGAATTTTGTGTTACTGTGTTGGAAATCATGCAAAATTAGAAAAGAAACCAAATATGAATGAAAAAGCTTAGTGGGCTGAACCCTACACTCTAAAGTCTGGGCATCCACTCCTAATCCAGCCCCCCCCCCCCCTTACAGTGTGATTGACAGAGGTTGTCATAGTGACAAGGGAAGCAAGCTGCTCTCTTATTGAGATTTGGGGATGAAAAGGTGGGGGTGGGGTGGAGGATGTGTTGGTGTTGATTCAGATCAGTTTCAATCCTGTATCCCCTACATGCTGTCCTTCAATCACACACCCCTTCCCCCACCCCCCTGCACCCATCCTTTCCCTCCACCCATCACCTGCCACCCCAAGGGTGTAATACAGGCAAGCTCAGTGGAGAAGAACGGGTAAAGAGTGAGGCTAGGCTGCTCTCTGTGCTCTCTGTCTACCTCTCGTGTGTGTGTGTGTGTGTGTGTGTGTGTGTGTGTGTGTGTGTGTGTGTGTGTGTGTTGAGGTTAAATACTCGCTTTGTGGTGTGTGTGAGGCTGTGTGTCATTAGGGGAGAGGGAGGCGAGAGGGGGAGCAGATGGACAGCCTCTCTGCTGTATTGTGTCCACATCTACTCTCTCCCTCTTTCTCTCTGTGTCTTTTATCTGTCCCTCTTTCTCCACTTTTCCTCCTAAGTCTTTTCTTCCCTCGTGTCTTCCTCTTTTCACCACTCTTTTCTTCCTCTTCCTCCCTCTTTCAGCCTCTGTTTTCTTGTGGCAGATGGCAGCGTGGGGCAGCAGCAGCAGCAGAGCAGAAGCCAGAGTGGGAGCAGGAGACGGGGGGGAAAGGAGAAGGGGGTTGCGGAGAGGAGGAGAAAGGAGGTGGGGGTCAGGCATATGGAGAGCCTGGTTAAGGGGCCCCCTCAGAGGGAGTGTGTATGTGCGTGTGGTAGTGTGATGAATAGAAGAAGGGGAGAAGCAGGATACAATAGTTGCCCATTAAGACAGAGATTTGACTCTAATAGACAGAGAAGGGGAGAGACAGACAGACAGACGGATAAGTAGGCAAACATGGAGCAAAGAAAGATATGGAAATCATGTTTTTTTAACCTATTTTTTCATTTGTAATTGCATAAAAAAAATCAGTTGCCACAACTTCTGTTTTCTTTTATTTTCCAACTTTTGTTTGATGAAGTGATAAGTTATTGATACAGGAAAATGGAAAACAAACAACAACAGTACAAAAAAACGTGAAAGATTTGCAATGGGGTTACATAAGGGCCCGTGTCAACAGATGACGCTTTTTGCGATGGCAGCGCCCAATTTCAATAAAAAACCAATATAATTCAGTGTTTTCAGCGCTCAGCATCCAGAGAGCAAAAACGCACTCTGCAAAGCTGTTTTTTGTTGTGGTGCTCACAGCGCTCTAAGTTTACAACACTTCAACCCTTGGTACAGCGCAGCACTCATCAATGTCACTTCCCCCTCACCGACCTATCAGAATCAAGATGGGGCAGGACTTCTGATATCCGCTTTGTCAACAACAATGGCGAAAGAGAAACTAACCTGATTCGTCTTTTCGAGAGAGCTGTTGCTAATGCCAGGAAAGGATTCCCTTATATTGTTTTAATGTTTTATTGGTGGTATTTCCTTGAATAAAGGGAAATATTAAGCACATGGAGCTATTAAAACCTTCACCTTTGTATCATGTTCATAGCATCTTTAACTGGAGGGTCAATGAGCAGGCGCCATGTGTCAGGGGACAGACCCACGCACACATTAAACGGGATACGCAGGGGTCCCCTTCTGTCTCCAGCTGACATCACACACATGCTGAACGTCCCCTCACACATAGCTCTTTGTCTGCGCGTGCTGTGTGTATTTGCAACATGAATGTGTGCGGATTGGGTCCCGGGTCAACCACTGCATCACTCCTCAAGACACACATAACCACACACGCGCACACACGTAGACAAACGTTAACTGGACCAATGCCTACACATGCAGGAGCACACTTCAGCTAACATGCATCCACTGTCTTTCTCACATACACACACATACGGAGACACACAAACACAAATCATGTTGAACAGTGATTGCAGTTAGAGAGTGTTTTCCTGGTTATCTGTCCAGTTCTCTGGACGTGCCAAATGTGGCTCTTAATCCATTTCACTATCTGTGGGGAGAGATAAGCCAGAGCTTTTCCAGGAGTCCAGGCCAGGCTGTGTGATGATGTTGTTGTGTATGTGCATGTGTGTATTAGTTTGTCTATGAGAAACCCTTACGCTCAACACACACTTATCTTGTCTTGACAGCCCCTCTGCTTGGTGGTCCCCCTGGCTGTGTGTGTCTGTGTGAGTGTGTGTGTTGCTGCTTGGTGGTCTCCCAGTAGTGTCTGGGATTATTATGTGTTAGTCAAGTGCATTCACAAGGAAATTAATGCTGCCACAGTTGCCACACTAAGTGTGTGCGCATGCTATGCCTGCACATGCGTGTGTGTGAGATGGTTAGCCTTTTGATGTGAGCTTTTTTATCCCTGGCTGAGATGGCGGTTGGTGACCTGAGGGACTTGATGAGCTCATAAAATGGGAGCGTGCGTGTGTGTATGTGTGTGTATGTGTGTGTGGTTGAGTGGGATACATTATGCATACTCATAATTAGAAATTTTTGACTGAATGTGTCTTGACAAGAAATGATCACCTCTTAAACAGCCTGACCATGTTGGAATGTTTTGTGTGTGTCTGTCATTGTGGTGAAAATAACCAGGCTTTTATTTTGGTGTGTGTGGTTGTGTGCGCACACACATCCTTAGTGACAGTCTTTGAGTATGAGCTGGGAATGCTTTAAGGGGCGTTTCCCTGTGGCCGATGGGGGATGGGACATGTGCATGTGTGTGCGCACGTGTTTATGTGTGTGCGTGGATGTGTGTGTGTGTGCTTGCATGCTGGGGAGGGGTGAGTGATTTAGCACCACTGAAACACCAGCTGTCCATCTGTGTCTGACCCCCTACACACTCAAAACACACACCAACGCCCACGCTTACACACAAACTCAACACACAGAAACATCTCCTCACGTCCAACCTCTGATCTACTTCTGAAAAAAGTCAAAACACAATCTGTTCACCTGTCTTTCTTACAGGGATCGCTCACACCAAACACACACACACACACACACACACACACACACACACACACACACACACACACACACACACAGAGAAACAGACACACACTCTACATAACTCTAAGCAAGATTGGTCCCTAATCAGCTCTGCAGTCTCATTGGTGCTGCAGTTTATCCACAATAAATGACTCTGCAAGGTCACTCCTATTGAACACATGTATACACACACACACACACACACACACACACACACACACACACACACACACACACACACACACACACACACACACACACAAAGGATTGCTGCTGGAGGCTGGCAGAAGAAGAGATGAACTTTGACCCTGCCGGACATTCAGAAGTGGAGGTGATAGCTGAACTCCACAGTTGTGTGAGCATCAGTGTCTGTGTGTGTGTGTTTTTTTTTTGTGTGTGTGTGTGTGTGTGTGTGTGTGTGTGTGTGTGTGTGTGTGTGTGTGTGTTGAATAGTTTGTTTGTAAGGGTTGGTCAGGGTTTAGACAACTGGAGTCTGGCCTTTGCTTTCTTACCCTCAGGGCTGGATTTGGTCTGTGTGTGTGCGTGTGCGTGTGCGTGTGTGTGTGTGTGTGTGTGTGTGTGTGCATGAGTTGACCATTTGGTTGAAACTGTAGCTAATTTCTCAATCAGACACACACATACCATCTTCTCAATCCGTCCCAAAGGTCAAGCCCCATTCATTCACTATTGTGTCCAGTCCCAGTGGGTCGCTGTCCCTCTTCAGGCAGATGCAGGCGGACTATAATAGCCAGTCTAGCTCAAGTTACATTTTAATGTAGACCCGAGGCAGCTACTTGCACTTTAAGTAATGGTCATGGCTTCATCAGGGTGCCGCTTCAATCTAACGTGAAGGACATTAACATTGACAACTACAGATGTTCTGATAACATGTACAATATTCTCTCCCCATACTGCTTTCAATACCTACATTTAGGTGACAGCTTATTCCGATTCAATATTATAATGTGCCTTTTAAAAATAAAAGCTGTATGTTTATACTGCTAACCTTGTATACAAGTAATGTGATTGCTTTTATTATTGTATCTGTTTCTATAGTTCTGCATTTTTGTTTGTTTTGTAACGTAATGAATGACCTGAAATCAGATCTTCTTTGCTGCTCCAAAGTAGTAGTTACAGGTGGCGGCCATTGTTCCTCAATAGTGGCAGTACAGTTCTCCTTGATTTGTAGGCCAGTAGTTAATGTCTAGCAGCAAATGAGAACTGATTTTTTTATGGAAAAAAAATACAAAAATAAAGTTTTGTTCAGAGCATAAATTACAGTAGCGTACGTGTGTATAGTGTACTCAAGATACCAGATGAAACATTAGATGTTTGTGCTCTTAAGCATAGGAATACAATTTTGTGCAAAAGGTCACCCACTTTCTGTAGTTTTCAGTGAAGACGCCCTTTATTCCAACCCTCCATTGTCACCTGAACACCCCATGCATATCAACAACGCCCCCCTTCTGCACCTATCACTGACCTCAAACCCCTGTCCGTTTTTTTCATCTTAATTACACCTCCGTGAAGCATCACACAGAGAAGACAACTGCACCCCTCACCTCGGTTCTCTGGACTTCAAACTTTATCTTTTTAGTTTCTGTGCGTCCATGAGAATGTAAGTTCATACCTGTTATGGTTCTTCTGTGCACTATTATATTGTTCTTAATTTATGCTCGTTACTGCTGTTGTTTTCTATTTCACGTTTATACCAAGTAGACAAGACTGTAATATCACCACGGACATTTCTCACTCATTTCACATATTTCACGTTTGTTACTGTTGTAATGAATGCTGTTCTTGTCTATTTAATCATGCTTTAGTGTTTTCCTTGTATTCTTTATATCATGTCGTCGAATGTTATAGTTTTCAGTAGGGCTCTGTGTATGCTAGCACTCACGTGTAGTAAGGGACCGTCCCTCAATTACTCGGCTCCCCCATGTGTGAGCTCTGTTGGTTTTCATGTGCACTGCATAGAGACAGTAATTTGTTGATGCTCCCTCAAAGTTAGCAGGATTCATTTCAGTAGCTATCATTTCAAGCATTGTTTGTCTGTTTATTCGATACAATATTATTAGTGTTTCTATGTCATGTTTGTTGTTTATTCATTCATATATTTAATGCTTATTTTTATTCTTTTTCTGTCATTTTAGACACCACATTCATCCCTTCGCATTCATCCCTCACATTCACAATTTATGTTCAATAAATGAGTGGCATCTCAAAGAGAGAGTGTGTGAGACTGTCATTTTCATGTTCTTACCGGACAACCTGTGGCGTCTGCATATCCTAAAAAACCAGTCAATAGGGTTTACACATCACTGAGGTCTCAAGAGTGGTATCGGAAACCATCACCTCTTTTACATGGTCCTTCGAGCCGGATCTGCAGTTACCACAGAATCGAGATGGCATATCCTGCTGGTACCACCCGCCCTCGCCGGGATGTTCGTCCACCCCAGTATCTCGACGACTACCTGGTGAGTCTTCCAAGGCGACAGTTACCTCAGTCACACACTCTCTATGACCACTCCGCCGAGGGAGAAAGCAGTTATCCTAGAGTCACTAAAATCGGTCAAGATGGACAAGCATCTAATGACCAGGTCTTATCAGCGATACAAAAGATGAAGGAGGAAAATTCCCAACTCAGACAGGAGATGACAACCCTCCGCAGTATGCTCGCACCTCCAAAGCCAGTCTCTTCTCCACATCCAGCCTCACGCTACGACCATCCTGAGCAATGGCATCACCTGGACAGTGCCACCTCCTTCATGCAAGCTCCAGCTCCTCATCTTGCATCCACTCCACGAGATGACCTGCATGGCGTGCCCTGGCCCGAGCCATCCCCTGCACATCAGGCAGGAGAGGCGTTTCCTCCGCCACCGCCGCCAGTATCATATATTCCTTTTGACATCCCAGCAGCACAGAGCTCTCGCTTGGAAAGACCACATCAACATGATCCTCGACCTCCGATAGTTGATGAGCTGACAGAACACTTCAGAAGCATGACTATGAAGCCTGAGTATGATTACGATTCTCATTCGTCAATAGCACATACACCAAAATATGCTGAGCCATACACTCCTCCCCGTCAGCTACCTTCAGACTCAAGGGAATGGAGAAGATACAATCAGTCACGGTCTCCAAATCGTCAGGAGACAACGTATCGTGGACCTACTCCTCACATTCCATACTTTACTGATGATGATCCGCGTCAGTTCGCCCGCTTGAAGATAGCGCTCGACAATATTCTGCCTGACGACGCCACTGAACGCTTCAAGTTCCAAATCCTCGTCGACCACCTGAAGCTGGAAGACGCTCTTCTCATCGCTGACTCCTACAGCAACAGCAGGTACCCCTACAGTAAGACCATGGCATCCCTGACTGAGTTGTATGGCCAGCCTCACAAATTGGCCCTGCAGCGCATCACAGAGGTTCTGGCTGAGCCCGCAGTCAAGAGTGGTGACAGCAGAGGATTCCGCCTGTTCGCACTGAAGGTGAGAGCCCTAGTTGGGATGTTGGATCAGCTAGGGAGAGAAGGGAGAACAGAACTAGAGTGTGGGTCGCACATCTCACGTCTATTGTCAAAGCTACCTCATGACCTCCGAGCTCAATTCAGGCGTTTCATCAATCCCATTCGCACACCCATCACGACCTTGATCGATTTTGCTGAGTGGCTTGAGTATGAAGTCCGCATTCAGGATGACGATGTACAGACACATCAGATCCGGTCATCGCAAGAGGGGCGACCAGGCCGTCAGAGAGGTGTCCAGACTCAGCAAAAGTCATCAGCACGCTCCACCACAGTCCTGCTTGGATATGACCCCCCTGCAAAGACGTCAGAGACTTCTACTAATGTGAGGGCACAGGAGAAGAAACCAGATAAGCCCAAGAAATACTGTCCCTTCTGTGACAATGTTCAGCACTACTTCAATCAGTGTTCAGAGGTTAAGAAACTCACCAAAGATCAAAAGGTAGCCTGGATCAAATCTGGTAAGCGGTGCTGGAGGTGTGGAAGAGACCACTTCGCAGCTCAGTGCTACCTCAAGGCTAAATGTCAGCAGTGTAATCAGACTCACCTTGAAGTACTGCATGAAGTCAACACGTCGACCTCTGTCAAACCAGACATGCAGTCCTCGGATACCAATCAGCCTGTCACTTACTATCTAGACCCATCATGGCGAAGTAGTCGTGTGCTGCTGAAGATGGTGAAGGTCTGCCTCTACAATGGCAAAAAGAGTATGGAGACCTATGCCATTCTAGACGACGGGTCAGAGCGCACGATCCTCCTCCATAGTGCAGCTCAGAAACTAGGACTTCAGGGACCAGGTGAGGACCTGGCGCTTAGAACCATCCGCCAAGACATCAAGATGGTTCCAGGACGGTCCGTATCCTTCACTGTTTCCTCCGTCATTCACCCTCAGAAACAGTTCAAGATCCACAGAGCATTCACTGCGGTAGAGCTCGGCCTCTCAAAACACTCTCATCCTGTTGAAGCCCTGCAGAAATCATACCGCCATCTCCGAGGTCTTCCCCTCCACTCATTCAATCAGGAACAGCCACTGCTGCTCATCGGCTCGGATTATCCTCACCTCCTCACTCCAGTTGAGCCAGTGCACTTAGGGCCTCCAGGTGGACCAGCAGCTCTAAAGACACGACTTGGTTGGACACTTCAAGGTCCTGCTAAAGTCCTCCTGCATCAGTCCTCCACCCCTCAGTGCCTGCTTATCAACACCCTGACTCCATCCGCAGAACTCCTCAGTCATGTGACTAAACTCTGGCAGATGGATGTCCTGCCCTACCGGAATGAGAAGCTGATTACTCGCTCAAAGCAAGACACAGCAGCAGTCAGGATGCTGGAGGAAAAGACCATCAGATTGGAGGTGGACAGCATTCAAAGGTATGCTACTCCCCTGCTTTGGAAGGAAGATGCTCCCCCTCTCCATTCATCTAAGGAGTCAGTGCTGGGTCATCTGCGTGGAACTGAAAAACGCCTGTCCAAAGAACCTGCAAAGGCAGACACCTACAACCAAGAAGTCAAGAAGTTGCTGGATGCTGGCTACATCAACAAACTCACCCCTGCTGAAGTGCAAGCCAGTGACAGCACATGGTATATACCACATTTCATGGTCCGCCATAATGGCAAAGATCGCATTGTGTTCAACTGCTCTTTCACACATCAAGGTGGAAACCTGAATGAACACCTCCTTCCAGGACCCACTCTGGGATCCACTCTTCTTGGTGTGCTGCTCCGCTTCAGGGAGTATCCCATCGCAGTGAGCAGTGACATAAAAGGGATGTTCCACCAGGTTCGTCTCCTGCCTGAAGACAAGCCCTTCTTACGCTTCCTTTGGAGAGACATGGATCGCAGTAGATCGCCTGACATCTATGAATGGCAGGTACTGCCATTCGGCACCACGTGCAGTCCATGTTGTGCCACATTCGCTCTCCAAAAGCACGTCCTGGATCACAGCAGCCCAGATGAGGATACCCGCCACTCCATAGAGACCAGCTTCTACGTTGACAACCTCCTGCAGAGCTTCACCTCAGTATCCGAAGCCAAGCAACTCGTCAACAGGCTACAGCAGCTACTGCTGTCAGGTGGTTTTGAACTACGTCAGTGGGCTACCAATGTTCCTGACATCATCAGTGACATGCCACCAGGTTCAAGATCGGAAAGCAGTGAACTCTGGCTATCACCTGATGGGACTGATCCACTAGAGCGGGCTCTGGGACTTCTGTGGCGCTGTAAGTCAGACACAATCAGTTACCAGCTTCGCCACACTGAGCATCCTGAACCTACGATGCGCAGCATCTACCGGGTCCTAGCCAGACAGTACGACCCTCTTGGACTGCTCATTCCCTACACCACTCGAGCCAAAATGCTTGTGCAGCGACTTTGGGATAAGAAAAGAGACTGGGATGACCCACAGCTTCCTGATGACCTACTAGAGCTGTGGCATGCCTGGGAGAGTGAACTCCACCAGATTCCTGCCATCTCTCTTCCCAGAAGTTATGTACATCCTGAGACAGACTTCTCTGTTTGCACCCACAGCATTCATGTCTTTTCAGATGCTTCGGAGAGGGCATACGGGTCCGTAGCCTACCTTCGGACAGTGGATCATAGCGGCGACATCCAAGTGGCCTTCCTAGCAGCCAGATCACGAGTTGCCCCTACCCGGCAGCAATCCATTCCAAGGCTGGAACTCTGCGCTGCCCACGTTGGTGCTCAGCTTGCTGCTGTCCTGAAAAGAGAGCTCACCCTAAAGATCTCCAGCATCACCTACTGGACTGACTCGACCACAGTCTTGAACTGGCTGCAGTCACAATCGTGCCGCTATAAGGTGTTCGTCGGTACCAGGGTTGCAGACATCCAGGAGTTGACGGAGGATAGTGCCTGGCGGTATGTCAACTCAGGAGACAACCCAGCTGACGACATAACTAGGGGGCTACCTCTATCACAGCTTCTTGGCCCCAACCGCTGGAGCGACGGGCCTCCTTTCTTGTGGCAAGATGAATCATCCTGGCCTCCACCACCAGACATCTCTTCATCTGACGATCCTGCAGAACTGCGAAAGTCCAACTTCTGTGGCCATATCTCAGTGACTCCAGACATACGTCTACCTGATTCCAGTATCTTCAACAGCTACAACGAACTGCTACAATCTACGGTCCAAGCATGTCACGGGGCGGCAACCCCCTCAGACCCAACAGCAGATGAGTACAAGCACGCTGAGCTGGCCCTATTCAGACAGGTACAAACAGACTGTTTCCCAGAGGAGTTCCTGCTCCTGTCATCTCAGAAACCAGTCTCCACAAGCAGCAGATTACTCACCTTAGCCCCTGAGTATGACCAGGAATCCCAGTTGATCCGCGTGGGGGGGCGGCTCCGGAGATGTGATGACCTCTGCCAAGATACAGTGCATCCGGTTGTACTTGACCCTCATCATCACATCACCAAGCTCATCATTCAGGACTTCGACAGCCGGCTGGCCCACCCTGGACCTGAAAGAGTCTTTGCTGAACTGCGCAAGCGGTTCTGGATTCTTCGCGGCAGAGAGGCAGTCCGCAAACATCAATACAACTGTCTTGAATGTAGAAAATGGCGGAGCAAACCAGTCATCCCCAAAATGGCCGATCTTCCACCCTCCAACTTAAGGCTTCATCGCCCAGCCTTCTATTCAACGGGTATGGACTGCTTTGGGCCTTACCTCATCAAGATTGGACGGCGAATCGAGAAGCGCTGGGGCATAATTTTCAAGTGCCTAACCACCCATGCTGTACACCTTGATCTGCTGGCCAGTATGGACACCGACTCGTTTCTGTTGGCACTTCGTCGTTTCATTGCCAGAAGACGGAAGCCATTCGAGCTATTATCGGACCAAGGCACGAACTTCAAGGGAGGCAGTGCTGAACTCAAAGAGGCTTTCAACTCCCTCACCCCATCTCTGCAGTCACAACTAGCCAGTCAGCAGATTCACTTCCGGTTCAATCCCCCACATGCACCACACTTCGGTGGTTCCTGGGAGCGGGAGATCCGCTCCATTAAATCTGCTCTTCACACCACCTTGGGAGCCCATAGTGTCACAGAGGAAGTTTTGAGGACAATACTCATTGAAGTGGAGAGCATAGTCAACTCCAAACCCCTGGGTTACACCTCATCCGACATTGCAGACCCAGATCCCATCACTCCCAATATGCTGCTGATGGGGCGGCCTGACTCGTCGGCACCTCAGGTCGTCTACCCCAGCACAGAGCTCCTCAGCCGTCGCAGATGGAAGCAGTGTCAAGTCTTGTCTGATCAATTCTGGGTTCACTTCATCAGGAACTATCTACCATCCCTGCAGACACGCTCAAAATGGCAACAGGAAAAGGATGATCTAACTGTCGACACCATCGTCCTTGACGTTGACCAGCAACTCCCTCGTGCCCTGTGGCCGGTTGGGAAGGTTACTGCAGTCTTTCCTGGGGCTGATGGCAGAGTACGAACAGCCCAGATCAAAGTCAGGGATAAGACATACATTCGACCAGTTGCTCGACTCATCAGACTCCCAGCACTCCCAAACGACTCCTCTAGCTGACCTTCTCCTGGTTCAACTTTGCTACACAAAGTTGGGGGCGGCTGTGCAAAAGGTCACCCACTTTCTGTAGTTTTCAGTGAAGACGCCCTTTATTCCAACCCTCCATTGTCACCTGAACACCCCATGCATATCAACAACGCCCCCCTTCTGCACCTATCACTGACCTCAAACCCCTGTCCGTTTTTTTCATCTTAATTACACCTCCGTGAAGCATCACACAGAGAAGACAACTGCACCCCTCACCTCGGTTCTCTGGACTTCAAACTTTATCTTTTTAGTTTCTGTGCGTCCATGAGAATGTAAGTTCATACCTGTTATGGTTCTTCTGTGCACTATTATATTGTTCTTAATTTATGCTCGTTACTGCTGTTGTTTTCTATTTCACGTTTATACCAAGTAGACAAGACTGTAATATCACCACGGACATTTCTCACTCATTTCACATATTTCACGTTTGTTACTGTTGTAATGAATGCTGTTCTTGTCTATTTAATCATGCTTTAGTGTTTTCCTTGTATTCTTTATATCATGTCGTCGAATGTTATAGTTTTCAGTAGGGCTCTGTGTATGCTAGCACTCACGTGTAGTAAGGGACCGTCCCTCAATTACTCGGCTCCCCCATGTGTGAGCTCTGTTGGTTTTCATGTGCACTGCATAGAGACAGTAATTTGTTGATGCTCCCTCAAAGTTAGCAGGATTCATTTCAGTAGCTATCATTTCAAGCATTGTTTGTCTGTTTATTCGATACAATATTATTAGTGTTTCTATGTCATGTTTGTTGTTTATTCATTCATATATTTAATGCTTATTTTTATTCTTTTTCTGTCATTTTAGACACCACATTCATCCCTTCGCATTCATCCCTCACATTCACAATTTATGTTCAATAAATGAGTGGCATCTCAAAGAGAGAGTGTGTGAGACTGTCATTTTCATGTTCTTACCGGACAACCTGTGGCGTCTGCATATCCTAAAAAACCAGTCAATAGGGTTTACACATCACTGAGGTCTCAAGAGTGGTATCGGAAACCATCACCTCTTTTACAAATTTCAAGAACGCTCTACAGCTGATTTTCACTCCAGTGAAAGTCATAGAATACTACAGAATGGATTTGCTGAAGTAAAAAGAAAACCCTCAGTTCTAGAGAAAATCTGTCACAGTTCTCATATGGCCACGTCAGTGTAAGTTTAGACTGTAGGAAGTATGTACAGGCCTGAATTGATTTACTGACAGAGGTTGAGTGACTCATAACTGAAGCGTTATCTGGAGGGCAGTCATGTTTGATGTTCCATGTGGTCACAGATGATGTTGAGTCACAGCATCATGTGCTCCTGGTGGCCGCTTTGTTACTGTGGCTCCATCATGCCTCTGCCTCTGTGGTTAGTCGTCGTGTGTGTGTATGAGAGGAGGAGTGTATTTTGTGGCTTTGAGAGGAGGTCCAGTAGGGATGGTGGGTAATATTGGGTGCAGGGAGGGGAAAGAAAGGGTCGACAGGAGTCATAGTAGATTAGAAGCAGAGTATTGACTTTCACTGTGTATCACTTGAAGCGTAAGTGTATTTGTCAGTGAAATCTGATGGCCCCATCAGCTGTCCCAGACACACATGTGAGAAGGTGTGTGTGTGTGTGTGTGTGTGTGTGTCTAAGAGCAAGAGAAAAAAAGGGAAAATATGGTGTCTCTAAAAAAAGATATTTTCCCAGGCTTTAATCATTTCTAGATTTGTTAAGATAGCATTTTTTCCTACCCGATACCAATTCTGGTACTTGAATATGAGAAATGACATAAAGACAACCTTACCGCTAACATCTAGCGTGCTTTTATTAACACTCATTGCTAGAACCACACTGTTTTATTTTTTTATTATTTTTATTGTGCCAGCTGAATTGTACTAGCTCCTCAGCACCTGAAACCGGCTGAGGGGTAAATTGGTCATGAAACGGGATTGCATTGCCTGCATTTGAAGTCAGTATTGGAGAAAGATAAGGATGCTGGTATTGGAAAAAAACTGTTATATCCTCAAATAAAATGGTGATACTGATGCTTCTGCAAAAATATAAAACCATGTTAACATTAGATTTTTTGTAAATAAAGACAGGCCCAATCAACAGTGTGCATTATTTTAAACGAAGAAAATGTTATCATACATTAAAAATCATTGTGTGTGTGTGTGTGTGTGTGTGTGTGTGTGTGTGTGTCAGTCTACTGCTTTTCATGTCTTTGTAGCAGGCTTTGTAAACTAATCCGTCCATAGTAGTGCTGTTTGCTTACTCTCCTTCTCTTAAGTATGAATACGGACATGAATAAAGGATATAAATGTTTCTGTCTGTCCTTCTGTCTGCATGTCTGTCCCCTGAGTCAGCTCAGACTAAACAAACAGCTGTGTTTTGGAAGCAGGAAAGAGCCACAAGGGTCCCCAGTTAAAGATAGAGTCTAGCTTTTTCCTCAAAAATAAGATATTGACTTAGACAGAAGAAGTGCTGCTCAATCATCACTTTATGGGCCTCCATACATGTGTGGTGGTGACTGTTTCTGCAGAGACTCTGTTCTCTGTCTGTATTTCATGTTTTGTTTTGTTTTGTTTTGGGTGACTCGACACATTTCAGGGCAGGGAGCAGGGAGCTAATATGGAGCTCGGATGTAGCGGCAAAGACGAGAAAATGTAATCATAGTGAAGCGAAACGGACAAAGCTGAGAGCGCTTATAGCTAGTTCCAAAACGAGGGTGAACCTTAGGTTGGCTTTTGTTTGCGGACGTGGCGTTTGCCTGCTTTTTGTTGGACAGGCTGGTGCCAAACACCAGCAGTTAGCTTGTGCTAGCTTATTAAATTATCGGCTTTTCTATTACAACAAATGTAGTTCTCAGGTACCTTGCAGTGTAGGTAAAAAGCAGTAAACGTACACGCTTAATCCTGAAGTGGGCGTGTTCTTCTGTTTGCTACGAGCCTAGGAGGAGAGGCTCAATTTGAATGTTGTGTTTACAACCTGCAACACACATTTCTACTGACTCTTCCTTTAAGTGGCCCATCTCTGCACATGAACACTATTATGTATGTTCACACGCACACATGCACACGTCTGCATGCCCTGCACTCCTCATCTACTACCTGCCCTGCTTGGCTGCTTTTATGCACCCTTGTGTTTTGTGCCAGGTCCCTCTTTCTCTCTCTCTCTCTTGCCTCCCCCTCTGCTCAGTGTAATGCTTGCTCGCTTGCTCTCAGACCAAGAGGAATGCCACTCCGTGTGACCTCTCACCTACAACAAGGAGGGGAGCT
The DNA here is from genome assembly GCA_020745685.1 of Tautogolabrus adspersus. Lineage (NCBI taxonomy): Eukaryota > Metazoa > Chordata > Actinopteri > Labriformes > Labridae > Tautogolabrus > Tautogolabrus adspersus. The sequence continues at coordinate 19,119,891 of CM036534.1, forward strand.
GGTTGAGGCGAGGGAGCAAAGAGGCAGCTGCAGTCATGTGGCCGGGCCCAAGAGGAAACATGCGCATACACACACATATTCACAGAGAGAGAAAGCTAAAATACCCACACTTCTATATTTACATGCATTGATGCATGTAAATATACAATGCTCTCTGAAAGTGTAGGATGCTCTGCTTTGCTCTGTTTGTGTGTGTGTGTGTGTGTGTGTGTGTGTGTGTATATGTTTGTGCTTGTGTAAACGTGCAAGTGGAGTGCAGCCACATACAAAGGCTTTATTGTTGGTGCAAGGGGGCCTGAAGGGAGGGGGCCGTCTGATTGGTTAAGACTATTGTGTCTCACTTTGCCCATTCTCCCTGTCACTGAGGATGTCATTACAGCGGCTCTCTGACTCTCTGCCTCTTGTGAGCCAGAGATCATTTGAGGACTGAGGTTATTTACAGAAATATGTATACAAAACAATGTAAGTGCTACTCTTAAAGCTTTAAACTCAAAGTGCAGACTGTTTAAATGTTTAAAGACAGTCATTTGTCTGTTAGCTGGATGTAGAAAGAAAGAAACTTTCTCTTAAGCATTGCTGTAAACAGTTGTACTGTTATACTTCTGTGACCCTAGAGTGTTGCCGTACCCATTATGAGTCTCGAAAGATTTGGTAAACAAATGTGACTTGGAATGTTACCGTTGTCATGGCACTGACATGTTCATCTGGCACGCCAACATACATGTGATTAAATGATTGGGTGTGCATTCATTATGAGTCAGAGTCAACTAAACCACAAGTGCTGAAGATACTGGTTATTGGTTATTTAATAATGCCTTTTGGTCAATCATGTTCAGTCCTTAAATTACCAGAAGTTGATCATGAGCCAATACTGAGGATGCCTTCAACACAAGTGTTATAAAGTATTTACATTACATGGAAATATTTGTATTACTGACATTATGCCCTTCACTAGCTCCACGCTTTTGCTTTTGTTACATCATAGAGGTCGGCGGTATAACCATATAGATCATTATAGTGTATTGTAATAATGTGTTATCTAGGTGTAATAGCTAGTCCTCTTGAACCTACTTTATCTCAATGCTCACAAATTGTGTGCATGTAGGTTTGTAAGTAATTCATCATCATATTGTATCATTCCTATAAATAGTTTCCCTGTCTCAGCCATCATTTGCTGTGACGTAGGCGTGGCATAATAATAATTCATTTGGACTGATTTCTGAAGTATACAGTAAATAAGTTTATAATTGAGCACATGTGTTCCATATAATTTTTTCCATGTTCAGTACATATTGAACAATTCAAAGTTAATCCGTGGCGTCTGGTGCCGGGACACAATATGCCCACCTGTTGTGTGTCCCTGCTGCTCTGTCCAGCCTCATCATCAGCAGACTGTCTCGTGGCCATAGAAACGTTGGACCCTCCACAGCGGAAAATATCGGCCAAATCTGCACATTTAGCTGCATCTTCTGCACTTTGCGCTTTTTACGCATCTCCTTTCTCTTCTCCATTTTCGTTTCAAACCTTTAGACGCCTGCAAATACATTCGTTTTTGGTCATGATGATATATAATGACGTGATTATAAATATTGAAGTGAATCTAAGAGCTACAACTATTAATATCAGCCTTACATCTATTATCATTAATATAAGTATTGAAGTGAATCTTAGAGCTGCTCAACTTCAACCTCTATAATTAACATACTTAAGTTACTGCTAATACTACAATGCTACACAAACTTTTACCGTTATTACTTACATTGTAACTATAAATCTATCTTATTCATTGTTGTTGTTGTTGCTGCTCTGTTTGCCCCGATCCTTCTCCTGCTTCCTGCATCTTCCTCTATCCCATTTTTCAAACCCAGCGCAGTTTCGTCAGATGGCTGTTCAACACGAGTCTGGTTCTGCTCGAGGTTTCTGCCTCTTTAAAATAAGTTTTTCTTTACCACTGTAACTTTGCTAAATGTTGCTTAGTACTCGTGATGGATTAATGTTGGGTCTTTGTGGATAACATAACAATGAGTAAGGTCTTTTACCTGCTCTTTTGTAAAGTGTCTTGCGATAACATTTCCCCCCCTCAATATTGGAAGTATTTGGACCAGACTTACAGGCCGCGTTCCGCTCAGAGCTTCTGTCTGCTCTTGGCCAGACCGGCACGCACAACTGCTGTCCGAGGACGATCCATACAGCAACTACTGACATCAGAAACTTAAAAATTGAAACTCTATGGCATCTGGACGGTTCGGCCTGGAATGGGTCGGCTGTTCAGGAGTCCTCCCGAACCTCTCGATGGCCACCCAGCCCCTGACATTCTGCCACAACATTTATTTTTGCTATATTAAAATCCATGTCAGGTTAAATACAATCAATCAATCAGTCAATCTTATTTGTATAGCGCCACTTCATAACAAATGTTATATTAAGACACTTTACAAAAGGGCAGGTAAAAGACCTTACTCTTTGTAATATTATTAACAAAGACCAAACATGAATCCATCATGAGCACTAAGCAACATTTAGCAAAGTTACAGTGGTAAGGAAAAACCTTCTTCTAACAGGTCGAGACCAACCAGACTCACTTTGAACAGCCATCTGCCAAAGTGGAAACACTGATTGCTCAGCCACAGCAGCAGGTAAATAAAAGTAGTGTACGGTAGTGATTTGTGACAGAAAACGGCTCAGATTGAGTCTCCTGTTAAACAACAGTTAGCACATCCCAATTTTATGAGAATCGACTAAACTATTGCCTTCATTAGATCAATGCATTGTCTTTACTTTTCTAAATTAGAAAAGGTTTTTTCACCTTTTAATTCAAGTGTAATAGAGTATTTTATGGTAGTGGAGATGTCATTACTTTGACATCTAATCTCACAATTGTACAGACACATACATATAGGTTCTTGATGCGTATTCCCTCAGGAAGTAGAAATGATGCATTTGAATGCATTATTTTTGAATAACTGATCAGCGAGTGTGGCTTCGCTGTTACACCCCCTCGTTTACCACTGAGGAAGTATTTAATCTCAGCAGAGTTTCTGTGCTGAATTCACACAGGAAGTCATCCCTTAGGACTTAGAGCAGCTCATTGGCTGTTAATTGTTTCCTGTTGGAAGAGGTGCCATTGGCTCATATGGTGCACAGTGTAAAAAAGCATAGTCCTTTGGTTTGTGCTGTATGTTATGCACATTTATAAATGGGCGTGTAATTGACATTCCGCAATGAATGCGTTGATTTTGTAAAGTTGAGTGTATTTATGCAGCTCTCCAGCCTGTATTAGAACGTTGTGTGTGTGTTTAATGTCTATGTGTGTGTGTGTGGCCAGTCTCCATGCTTGTGTACATTTTCTTTGTGCTGACTAAAATGCATAAAGCTGTCACTGGAGGTTTGGCCACGTCCATAAAGGGAACAATTGGTACATAATCGCTGTAATAATCACTTTGAAAAAACTCTCTTAATGTGGTTCTTTGTGCCATTCACACATATGCCTGCACATGCACCATTAATGCTAATAGCAGGGATTAGATTGTGTAGCATGTAAATGTGTCTGTCATTACTGAGGGGGTGAAAACCTCCAACTGCAGCGTAATAACATGCTTGGGTTCAGCCAATCACAGGCTTTTGTTCAGATTGAGTCATCTACGTGTGAGCGTGTCTGAAGAGACTGTGACAAGGAGACTCCTGGGTGTTTCGCTGCTATCTTTAGGAGCACTTCAATCTGTAGGTTTACTTCTGTGGTTAAAGGATGGAACATTTTTACTTGACACCTACTGTTGTGCTTTAAGTATGTTACTTAAAGGACCAATGTGCTGTATTGTAGATCAAATACTTGATAATGCCCAGCAGGGAAGGTACATAACAGAATGTAGGAAAGACTTTTCTTCCCCAAATAATCAAGCCTTTTGTTTTGCTAAATTGTGGCTTTAGGCTGAACATAGCTTTGGAAATGCAGCATTAGTCTGAGATTGGATGTTTTGAGTGGAGCCCAATTTTCATGACTTTACTTACCTAACTCTCCCAGAAGATGATTCCAGATCTGAGGAGTACAGCTTTGGCTAAATTAGTACACGCTGAGTGATCTAAGAAAAAGTGACACAAATATTTAAAGTAGCTGCCCTTATCCCAATGATCCACAAACTGTCCCACCTTGACACCCCCCCCCCCCTTTTTACTCACCCCTTCTCCTCCGTCTTTTCTCTCCCCTGCTGTGGGTCTCCTCAGGCGCATGAATGGAAGTCTTTATTCCCGGGAGAACTGGTGGGAAGAACGAGAGAACGAGAAACAGGGATGAGGGAGGGGAGGGGGGTCAGAGGAGGAGGGGGGAGTCTGTGAGAGTGGCCACAAGATCAACACAGTACCTCTTTTCTCCTCTGACGCTTTTCCCTCCTTTTTTTCGGCACCCCTTCCTCCTCCCTTCCTTCTTCCCTGTTTTAAGTGCTGTGGACACAAAGCTGTGTTAGTATTCATGGTGTTTGTTTGCAGAGGAGCTGTGGTGTATGTGTGTGTGTGTGTGTGTGTGTGTGTGTGTGTGTGTGTGTGTGTGTAGAGCTGTCAGAAACACAGATCACAGCAAAGCAGCGCTCTGAATGGAACTAGAGAGAGTGGGGGTGGGGGGTGGAAAGGATGGTAGTTCCCACACGGGGAGAATGGTCAGCTCCAGAAAAGAAGAAAAGGAGGGATGAGATGATGAGGGGGGGCAGTGCACAAGGCCACAGGAGCAGTGAGAGACGGCATGGTGTCAAAGCCAAGGAGAGAGAGAGAATGTGAGAAGAGAGAGAAAGAGAAAAAAAGCGAGGATGATATCAATCATAGGGATTTGGATTAAACTACTTTTTTAACGGGTCTAGGCACCTCTCTTCTTGTTTTTCTGCTGGTCCTCTTTGGTCCCTCTCTGCCTCTCTCATTCTTTCACTAACCCCTTCCCTCCCCATTTCTCCCCCCCCCTCTCTCTCTCTCCCTCTCTCTCCCTCTGTCTCTCTCTCGTTCTCTTTGTGTGTCTGTCTGGACAGCTGCCCAGTTCCATACACAGGGAAAAATGAAACACTCTAACCACTGGGCACGCAGCCAAATAAAAGACTGCGAAGAACTATTTGAAGGGCAACGTGTTTGTGTGTGTCTGTGTTTGCGTGCATGGAGTTTGTGTTTATGTTTAGTTCTGTACATGTGTGTTTGTGTTCTGCTGGGGTTGTGAGATTTGGGCGTGCCTGTTTAGGGTGTTCTTTTCCCAGTATAATGGTGCAGCCAGGGTGCTCAGTGTGTGTCTGTGTGAGTTTAAGTTTATTCAACAGTGGAAAATGAGAGGCTGCAGGAGAGGAAAGGACAGGAGGGGCCGTCACATACCTTCCCTCACATCAAACTGGAGGAGTGAGCAGGAAAAAAAAAATCAGATCGTTCAGTGTGCATGTAACATTCAGACACACACTCGCATGTATTTGTGAGTAAATATATGCTGACTCATTTGCAAAGTGCCTTTCAGTTGGGTGATGGTGGCACTTAGTCACATATTATCTATGACCTCCTCTGCCGCGCTATGAACTGGTTACATCACCAGCTGAAAGGAATGTGCAGCTCCATATCTGCCTGATTTCAGGTGTCAGAGAGCCTTTCTGTGACTGACTGAGACCGATCCATGTTGATACAGTGCTCACCCAGAAGAGAACATCCTAGAAATGGTTGTTGACCTAGCCGGGGAGCATGACCCTTAACCCTTAAACACAGCCCTGGACGTCTCGAGGGAGAGGGAGAGTGCATCAAACGGGCTAAGGACTAAACATGCTGCCGGTCTGGTTTGTGTTGGCCTCTCTCCTTATCTGAATGTGATCAGAGGTCGCTTGGAGAAAGACAGACAGTGTGGAAAAGGCCTAAGGCTTACAGCTCTTGTGCTGGTGGGTTGCTCCAGAGGGTCAGAGTCCATGATAGTGCTGATTTCCTGAGCGCTGCCCCCTGCTGCAGACCAGCAGCTGCACAGGGAGAGTACAGTCCCTATTCACGCTGTACTAAACTTTTCTTTATTTATAAAGCTTTCATCCAAGCAGGCGTCTCAAAGTGCTTCATATTGGAAAAACAGACACAACTAAGACAAAAATGACAACAGTAGATACAATTTTGCAACTCTAAATAGTAAACACCAAAACGGTTCAAAGGTTAAATATCACAAATAAACACCCACACTATTGACAACTCAACAATTAAAATGATGCTATGACATTACTGTAAAAGTAAAGCCAGATTAATGATGATAGGTTTGTAATTTCCTTTGAAATACAGAGAGAGGGCTTGTTATTTTGTTACCCAGAGACCGAGTGTATTTAACAGTGACATATCAGAATCTTTTTGCACAGCACAGCAATTTTTTTGTTTCTGGGATTGATGCAGAAATCTAGACACTTTTTAATATACATTAATGACATCAGGAACCTATTACAGATATAAAAGGCCAATGCAAAAAATGCAATAGATAAAAGCAGAATATACATCATATGAAAAAGACAAAGTGTCATATATTAATGACAGAGGTACTGTATACACAGTCTGCAAAAAGCAAGGAGATCGTACTGTGTTGGCTACAACAGCCATGGGAATACCTCCAGTCTATTTATATTTTCTTGTATCCGTATCTGACAGTGAGTGTTTTCTCGACTTGAACAGCTTCATGGGGTGTCAGAGGTAGAGAGGAGGAGAGAGCGAGGAGAGGGATGTGGTAGAGGGGCGGAAACGATGAACAAAAAGCTGAACTTGAGCCAAACCACAAGCAGAAAGGGGGGTGAGCTCCCTATTCCAGTAGTGTTTTCTTCTCTTTTGCTCTTCTATCTCTTGTAGGAAAGGTGTACATGCCCCCTCTCTTCATTATCTCCCTGTGGTGATTGTGTGGTTAGAGGGGAGGATACATTTTATGTTTGTGTGTGTGTCTGTCTGAGTCTAATCATCTCTATCTCATCGCCTCTCGCTTCTTCTGCCCTTCTTGAACCTGAAACAACAGATACTCTTGGACAGCTTAAATTTGAAAGCATGTGTGTATCAGATGTCGGTCATCTTATCCCTCTATGGACTCACAGGGTCCCTTCTCCAGTGTCACCATGCACACTCAAACATTCCCATTTACATACACACAAATATTTATCTCAGCGCTAAAAGGATACTGTAGCTGTGTGTTGAGGATGTAACTGAGAGTGTGCACATGCATATGTGTCATTGTTTATTATCAATGTTCAGTGCTGATTGAGTTTTGTGTTACTGAGCGTTCCTGTGTGTCTTGGTCTCTGTGAGTGTGCAGCTTGCATCTGGACGACTATTAGCTTCTGCAGCCAGTGTGAAATACGAAATGAGTGTAAATGTCTGACTAATGATGGGGCAGCACAGAGAGAAAAAGGGAAGAAAGGTTTCATAGAAATGGAGAGGGGATGAAGAAGATGAAAAGTGGCTGATGAAATGAAAGCTTGACTCGACATTTACTGAGTAAAAGATAGAAAAGTTGCAGCTCTTGTTCTTTTGAAAACGTTCACTGTGATAAGAGAAGATAAGATCTATGTACATTATAGATTTCATTATTGCGTTTGTGTGTGTGTAAGAGTTTGTGTGCTCATCCATCTTGAATGAAATTGGATGCTTAAATGTTCACAAATTAGCATTCTGTTCTACTATCTGTGAAAGCAGGAATTCATAAGCCTTTGAAATGTGTACATCCACTGTATTTGTGTGTGTGTGTGTGTGTGTGTGTGTGTGCACGTGTGCGCTGAGAGGCAGGCCTGTGGTTAGGTTACATCTCCCTGCAGCGCAGCAGAACAGTGTCTTGTTGCGTCATACTGAGTCTGTTAATAACAGGCTAAACCACAAAAGCCATCCGCTGCTCTATTTCTCATCTTACATCAGTACACTGATTATGCAGCCCTGAAACATTTAACAGGGTTATATTGTCTTATACAGAATATAAGTTGTTTCACATCTCAGTTTAACGTGGACAAATGTATCCGGGTACTAAGAACATATTTAACTTCCGATTTGTGGCCCTTTAAATTTGTACAAAAACGATGCCACAGTTAAGAACATATATTCAATAAGCAGTACAGGGGTAAACAGTTTGAACAGTGTCAGAAAGTTTTCAACAGAATAAGGTGATATACAGTAATAATATTTGATCTAGGGCAGCCAGGGACATGGAAGAGCTAAACTACTGTGTTTAATATTGTGTGCAGTCAGACATCCAAACTACATCCCCCCAGCTCTCCCAGCATGCAACATCCTTGCCACAGGAATTTAATTGCTCTGTAAACAAGCCTTTTGTCTGTGGCCCACAGTTTGCTCATGCAGACAAGATGTATTTAAAGTCTAAGTCCTGCTGTGAAAAGACAAGAATGCAATATCAGAGCACAACAATTCACAGATTTGACATGTGCTGACAAAAACAAAGTGTGTGCAGAGTTGGATGCTGTGCTACTTACCAGTATGTGTTATGTCTGTGAAAATATACTGTTTTTAAGACAGGAAATAGAGCAGTCATTATCATATAATTTGTCATTCACAGCAGTAGTGTGAAGCAGTCTTGTGTTCATAGTTTATTTGAAGTAACCAGACTTTGTTTTCTTTTTTCTGTCATCTACAGACGTATGAGCGCCAGTTCAGAATGACAGAGCAGAGAGAGGGAGGCCTGCTGCAACTACTGGGGGATCACACTCCGCCCAAACACCAGCTCCGCAGCTCTCTCCTTCCTGCACACACACTCTCACACACACAGCAAACACAGCACACCCACGCGCCACAATTCCAACAACAACAAATCAGCTCAGACTGGATCACGTCTACAGCACCTTCTGCGTCCCCGACCAATCCTCCAGATTCTCAGACATCCCGAGAACTGACCCAACCTTTCCCACGATCAGCTACACAGAGCCCCTCACCTCAGAGATCTCTGACTCCAGACCTGCAGCTGCCAGTGGTTACAGATGCCAGTATTCTCAACCTGACCTCTCTCAGCAGGTATGGTTTGGTTTAATGTGTGATCGTATCATCCAAGACACAAGGATACACCGGGCACACAGTTTGCTCATCTACACAAGATGTATTTAAAGCTTACGAAGTGTATCTTCTGTGTTTATGAGCACAGACGCCCTTAAACCCAGAGAGCCTTCATACAATCAAATTAATAAACTGCACACTTTTCCCTCGGAATGTGAAAATACAATGTTTATAGTGATATTTTCTGCAACAATAACATACTTTTTCATGTTGCTAAATTAATGATAATGCTAGTTTAGGTAAAGGGAAAACTTAAAAATATAATTTATATTTATAAAAAAATATATATATTCTCTAGGTACATCAATTTATGTGTAGTGACACACAGTAATAGTTGATTATAAACTGCTGGAGATTGTATAGTATCCACAGAATATCTAACATTCCTCCTCACTCTCCATTGATTTCACATGCCATTATTTTTTCTCTGTTTACCTGTCTCCAGGGGGAGGGGTTTGCAGGAGGTCAGTGAGCAGCTCTTTGGGAACATCAAGAGGAAGTACGGCAGGAAGGACTCCCAGAGGATGCTCAGTAATCCCCTCAGTGCTGAAACACCTTGGGGAGGACAGCCAGAGAAAGGATCGGAGAGCCCAACTAATTCAGAGGAGAGACACAAGTACAGGCAGGAAGAGACAGCGGAGTGCTTCCATGAAGAAAGAGAGGAAAAGAGGAAAGAGGACAGAGATCGAGCATATTCTGGGAGGAAGGGAGAAGAAGACGACAGAGGGATGCTCATGCTGACAGAGGAAGGGAAAGGAAGGAAGAGGCGGAGGAGGCCTTCTTTTGACAAGCCCTTTTCTGTAGAGGAGCAATCACAGCAACGGCAGGCGAGTACAGAGAAGCACCAGCCTGGACCCCCAGAACCCAAAGTAGCACATAAGACAGAGGCTCACAGAAATGATTCTCGACTCACAAATCAGTCGGATGTGAGTCGAGAAAGGACAGAAAAAGGGGATAAATGTGATAAAAGAGAAAAGGGAGAAAGGCTCGACAGGTCGGAAAGAGGAGAAGTAGTTACAAGTCTGAATGACTCAGAGTCCAACAGGGTGAAAAAGAACCCTGTTGGACGTCCTAAGCTCAGCACAGACGCCCTTAAACACAGAGAGCTTTCTCACAGTCACATCAATAAACCCAATCTTAACATTAACCCCAGACTCCCCAGCCCAAACCCCAGCCCCAGCCCAAGGAGTAGCATCAGCCCAATCCCAAGTCCTAAACCCAGGATCAATATTTGCCCCAGCCCAATTCATAGGCCCAGGGCTGCCCTGAGTCCGAGCCCCAGCCACAGCCCCAGCTCCACAGCCAGCTCCAGACAAACCAAGGCCAAGGACAGGTGGTCCTACCTGAAAGCCAAAAGCCATGCCTGTCTCTCATCACCCCAAAGAGACATCAGGACTAGCCCCTCCACCTTAGCTGACCCACCCTCAGCATTCCCCATCACCCCATCCAGCCCCCTCTATACCAACACTGACAGCCTGACGGTCCACACACCCATCAAGAGGAAACGAGGACGCCCAAAGAAACAGCCACTCCTAACAGTGGAGACCATACACGAGGGAACCTCCACATCTCCTCCAAGCCCACTGGCACAGGAAGTGTCTGCAGGGCTAATCAGAAGTAGGAAGACACACACACTTAACACATTAATGCAACTGTCCTCCACCACCAGCATCAACTCTACCAGTCTGAATCTGAAGCGCGGCAGGGGCTTTTCCAGGCCGGTGAACAAGATGAAGCTGGGTAAAATGCAGAGCATCCTGAACCAGATCCTTTCAGGCTCCAATCAGAATGGCACTCTAGCTCTGAAGTCATCCTCTGCCCCTGTTTCCACAGCCATGACAGCCATGGCATCCACCATCGAGGCTCGGCTGGGAAAGCAGATAAACGTGAGTAAGAGAGGAACAATCTACATCGGGAAGAAGAGGGGGCGTAAACCAAGAGCAGAAACTCAAGGCTCCAACCCTCCAAAAACCACTAGGGACAAGCCCCTGATGTCTGTCTCCACTTCTAGTCTCTATGAGAGCCCAGCAGTGCCTTCCTCCACCTCATCACCCAGCTCCACTGCTCCATCCATCAGAGCCAGCCACCCTGATGCCACTATGCCAAGTTTGCAGCCTATCTCAGCCTTGTCCTCCAAGCCACCTGGCAGGGGATTCATTTCTGGAGGTTGGAAACTGTCTCCTCCACGCCTTCTGGCTAACTCACCCTCCCACCTGTCAGAGGGGGCTTCGGTGAAGGAGGCGACCTTGTCCCCAATAAGTGAGTCCCACAGCGAGGAGACTATTCCCAGTGACAGTGGGATTGGAACGGACAACAACAGCACCTCAGACCAAACTGAGAAGGGCCCCGCCTCCCGACGCAGGTGAAATACTCTGCTAAAACACTCTATTACCTTTATAGAGACTTTATTTAGTTTTATATTTTTGCTGGTGGCATTAACATGATTATATGTTGTGTTCAAACAGGTACTCATTTGACCTGTGTGGGTATGAGGCTGCTGAGGCAGCAGCCTTAGAAGCATCCAACAGGAACAGTAGAACGCGCTGCAATCGCCAAGTAACTACTGTTGACAACTTCCTGTCACAGCAGGAAAAGAAGCAAAAACACCATCGGAGGAAGAGGAAGTGCCTGCAAAGTCGGGATCATCTTCACTTTCTCTCTGAGCTGGAGGAGGTGAGAAAAATCATAAATTCTGTGTGTAATTGTTGTTACCAAACTGCAAAATAAAAGTGCATAGTATGAGGTGTCTTTTCCTAATTTTCTTTTCTTTTTCACCCTTGTTGTAGGTGGTGTTAAAGCTCCAGCAGCTGCGAGTGTCTCACAGAAGATTCACCTGCTACCCCCAGCACCCTTATCCCTCAATTTTCCGCCTCAACTTCCATCATTACTACCCTGTTAGCTACGACTCATACTCCTGTGATTCCAGCTCATATCTCCGCAGGAGTGCCGATCTGAAGGCTAAGAGGAGACGTGGCCGTCCAGCCAAAGTCAACGAGCCAATCACATCCAAGCTGCCTTTCGTTCAAGGATACAGTTATCCACTGGCTGGAGGAAATTACTATGCAGCACCGTATGCGATGCCTTACGCACCCCATCTGAGTCTGGGCTACTTTCCTCCTCCTCCCCCATTTTACCTGCCCCATCACTCACTAGGCCCTGCACCTCCATCTCCCTTCATGAGGCCAACCGTCCCCCCACCCAAGGCTTTCCACTCCAGTGGACACCCAAAACTCCAGCCTGGGGCCAAGCTCCGCAGTGCCAGTGCCCCCCTCCAGGGTCCCTCTGTAAGAGAGGGCCTGGGTTCTCTGGGAAGTGGCAATGCAGGAAGTCTTGCAGGGGTTCGCCTCCACAAGAGGAAGCACAAGCACAAACATAAGCACAAGGACGAACCCCTCCTTTCCCTGCGAGACCGGCAGGAGCTGGGCGGGCTCTTCAGTGGAGCTAAAACTAATGCACGTCTCAGCATGCTGAGTGACAGGAGGGACCTGGTAAGTCAGGGCTCCTCAAAGCATCTGGAGAAGCAAAGGGGCAGCGGGAGAGTCTCAGGCCTGGGGTCCAGCTTAGGGATGTTTGAGTCGGACCAGCTGCCCACACACTCTCTCGCTGACAGCCAATTCCACTCCCGTCAGATACGACAGCCAATTAACAGCTTCAGGAGCAGCTACAGCAGCCAATCGCAGCGATCAGAGACAGCTTCTGATCTCACTTTGGGGTCACATGAGGACGTGTGTGATGGGAGGAGCAGAAAGGCAGGGCTAGCTGTGTTTGGAGATCAGGGCCTACTGTCATTCCAAACTGCCAGGCAGGAGTCAGGACAAATTAACAAGTGCTCCAGTCCTTCCCTCACCGGTAAGATCCACTAACTTAACTAGGATTACATGTTCATGATTACAAGACCATACACATGTATTAACTTCCCAATGCAATCTCAGAAACCATGACATCAGTAAGTGTCAGATGGTTGTCATATTTGCTGATGTGTTGGAGGTTAAATGTTTGGCCTAAAACGCAATTAGCTGCGTGGTGCTTGCTCGTCTATGTCTAACCAGTTCACTAAGGGTTGACCTCCTGTAGCTTCGTCACAATATCTTCACCCATGGAAACCCAGCGGTAAGTGTTAAGGTGACATCAACAGTAGCTCATGACAGAAATCAACATCATTAAAGATCTAATCTCAAGAGATGGGAGATCATATTAAAAAATGTTGAGACTGTAAGTGGACATTTTAGGGAAACAAATCTACAACTGACAGTGTCTTCTACCCTGTAGAGAAGGCTAGATAAAGCTCAAAGCTTAACATAGGTAGTGTTTTTAAGTGTCGCTTTGTTTTAGTCACTTGTCTGGCCACGGATTTATGCCATAAAATGAAGCACAAGATGCTGCACTTGTACTAACGTGTAACAACTGGATGTTACAAGACTGTTCTGTAATCATGCCGTACCAAGTTTGTAAAAATGTAAACATCACTAAATTGGGAGCCAAAACTAAGTTGTGTCCAGTATATTATTGTTTTCCCGAGAGATAACAAGCTTGTTTGTGCTGATGTGCCACTTAATTAGTTTCCAGGGTTTTCACCATTTTAAATGTAGGCGGCAGCATACTCATCAAGGTGATGCCTTTTTATAAATGTGCTATGTACAGCAGTCTGTACTTAAAGAAGACAAAGAGGCAGGGGAGCCCCATATTCTCTTAACCAGACTGAGGTGTATTTGAGTACATTCTGTTTTCTGCTGTCTTTGAGCACATCTGGCTGGGGATAGAGAGAACGTAATGCATGGATGGAGACGACTATAATTCACCAATCTCTCCTTCCTTTCCTCCTTCCCTCCCCTCCTACCAATGTCTTTGCCAGAGATATATTATTCACACAGTGTGATTTATTTTCTACAGACACGCCGTAAAAGGCCCTTGCCTGTGTTAAAAGAGCTGGCCCGCAGCCAGGGCTTTAATGACTGGGGCCTAGTCCAGTGGCGGGGAGGAGAAGCCAGGGGCTCAGTTAGAATACACCCCCCACCCCAGGGGAACCAGGACGGATGACTCATATACACGCTACCCGCCCCCCACTCACACACACACATACACACAACCCCCATGTTATCCCTGCAGTGTTGTTATTCCTCTTCTACCTTCCCTGCCGTCACCTTTTTCCCTTCTGCTGCTTCTGCACTTCTTGCCCTTGATATCCCTTTTTTTTTGCACTGCTCCCTCAATCATCCACATACCTACTTTTCTCCTCGTCCTCCTATCTCTGTACACCTTCCCTTTCTCATTCTGTCTCCCCTCCCCCTCATTACCCTTTCCTTCCCCCTTTTCCCTCTGCTCCTCCTCTAGCATGACTTACTGCCTCACTTCACAGCCTAAGCCCAATTAAAACACAGCGCGTGTGTATAGACATGCATGCAGCACAACCATACATGTGGGCTTGCACATACAGGCATAGACCAAATCTAAAACACACAGATACATTTCAATGAGTCGCTGATACAGATGAAAATTTAAATTAGTTTCTGAGCATGCAACCCAGAGTTTATGAATTATTCCTTCATAGAACCAGTTGGTCAGGATTAAAAAATGTTTTTTATGGTATTGTATTATTGTTTATGTTTTGTGTGGTTCTCTGTGCTTTATTACACTAATCAGCAAAACTAACATGCATATATATTCTACAATATAGTTGAGAACAAGTTAGTTTTTGTCACATGACCTGCTCAAACATATGCATGCACTTGAAAAGAGAGGAACACTATCAGAATAATACACATCGAGGATCACTGCATCCTGTCTGTAACCTGTATTGGTAAGTGCAGGGACAGTAGTTAAGTGGGCATGAATCTCTGTGTAGTAGTGACTTCCTACTCCACAGAGAAACAGGTCCTCAGTGCTATACGGCCCCTCACACTGCTGAAGGTCAGCGGTTTTATGTTCCGTGTATGCAGCTCATAAATTTCTGCTACTTTGTGGTGTGTGTGTGTGTGTGCGTGTGTGTGTGTGTGTTTGTGTGAGTGAGAGAGAGCTGAGCATGTTAACAGTCCTGTGCAGCTCATAAACTACTGCTACTTAGTGCTTTCTGCATTAGACTAATTTCCCAAAACAACAATAGAGAAAGACAGTCGGCTGAGCCTCTCGTTATCTTCTCATACTCACAGTTCATTAGCAAATACTATAGCCATCACCAAGCTCTACACTTTAAAATAGTAATATCCCCTTAAACATTTCCATTAGTTTTTCTTCAAATACTAATATATTGTATAACAGTCGTTATTACCTATATACTGTGTATCGGCTTGTTGTAAAGCTTCACTGATTCTCTGTAAGGCTTTAAGGCACAAACATGAAGTATCCTAACAGATGACATGGTTTTTTGAAACAAATGAAATAATCTTATTGTGAGTGCAAGTCTTAAAAAAATAATCTGCAATCCAGCCTGCCATATTTGTTGTATAAAATTCAGAGCTGATTTTGTTTAATGCAGACCAGTGTTAGAGCACCTGCTACATTGTATCAGCAGTATAATAATAATAATAAGAAAGACAATGGTTGGGGAATCCAGTGATAAATTTCTCAAGAAAGAAACACCAAACATATTGTATGCACACTGCATGGGGACTGGTGTCTGATTGTGCTTTTCCTCCATTTTGGCTGTGGCTCCGTCTGAGCGTTGGGAACTGTGCCCAGGCGGGGGGGGGGGGGGCTAAGAAATGGGGGCAGAGATGGGAAACAGAAAGACTGACAGAGAAGGACCAAGACCAAGAAGTGGTTTCTGAATTGAAGACGGAAATGAAATGGTGTTGTGTTACCAGTTTAATTGAAATTTAGAGTGTTGAGAGAGAAAGTGATGGAGAAAGGGAGAGAAAAATGATAGAACAGAGTGTAAAGGGCACACTGCCCAGTTCACCAGAGTGAAGAAAACAATATGGCTCTGGTTTCTTCTGCTCAGCCATTCTGAACTGCTGAATTCATTATTTGTGCATGCTGTGCATGTGGAAGACTGTACATGTTGTGTTTTTGTATTTGTGTCTGTGTGCATGTGGATAAATGTGTGTGTGCATGTGGTGTGTGTGTGTGTTTGACTTTTTGGCAGCCTGTGCTCCAGATGCACAGGGGTGTTATTGTGTAGCGACATATTAAATGGTTGAAGGAGACATTTCTGTGGGTTTCCTGCTCACAGAATGGGATCTCCTTCTCTCCTCTCTCCTCTGTAGTTGACAATTACGGGATATGATCTGCTCTCCTGGCTCAGCTGGGCTTTCAAAGGCTTACATGAATATGTCAAAATTAGCAGGAAGCTCTTGTAGCAAAAAAAAAAGAAATCTATGAGCTTAACTGGCAAGATGTCTTTCCTGGCCTTTAAAGGCTGCTCAGTTTGACCGACAAACTAGCATGAAAACTCCTTGCTCCTTTAAATACTTAACTCATGCTCTCTCTCTCTCTCTCTCTCTCTCTCTCTCCTCCACCAGGTGTTCCCGGTAAGAGGAGGTACAAGCGACACGAGGTGGAGCAGATCCAGAAGGACGTAAGGAGGATGCATTCTTTGAACTTTGAGCATGTGCAGAAAATCCTCCGTGCCAAGCGCCTGCAGCGACAAGCCAAAACAGGAAACAACGTCATCAAAAGACGGCCAGGACGGCCCAGGAAACAGCCTATAGAGGAACCAGAACAGACCAACCGGAGGGAGGAGGATCCAGCTGATGGTCGGGGTTTGGACATGTTGGCCGGGAGGGGAGGTGGTGGTAGGACTCTGGGAATGCCGGTCTTGGAGAGGTGCGACGACCTGCCAGGTAGGCAGAGCCTCAGGCCGAGCTTGACCCCGGAGCCCCTGGAGTTCTCAAACCACGACTCCATCTCAGCAACGATTGAGACTGTAGTGCATCAAGCACGAGCTGTGCCTCAGACGGCTAAAGGCGGGAAACGCAGAGGCCGGGGCCACAGCAGGGACGAGTTGTGGGCTCCCTCTAGTCTATAGACCTGCAGGAGAAAGGGACTCGGTCACTGATAGAGAGCTGTTATGGAGCCAGTGCTGTTTGAAGCCTATTAGATGCAGTGCCCTTAAGTCTGGGACTCCTTGGTGCACTTTGACTTGTCTCTCCTCTCTGGTCTGTGAGGACTTCAGCGGAGGAGAGAGCACCTCCCGTTCCCTCCCTCCATTTATTAAATCAGACATTAACCTTTCAAGGTTTCATCGGACTTCACTCACAATGGCACTATATGGTACTATTTGATACTGAATCTGATGCTATAAAGTGTGGTACTTAATGATAGTTTAGAATTATTATGTGAATCTTTATGTATCTGATAAAGTGACGTGTATGGTACTTTATGATACTGTATCTGAATGTGGCTTCAGCCATATATTTACCAGCAAGGGGAGGGGGATGGTTAATATTAAACTGTGCAGCTCTGCTTATTTTTGCCTTTCTGAGGAAGCTTGTCAAAGACGTGGGATAAAACAGCAGTAAATAAGCCACCTTACCCTTTTTGTGTCCCTGTCTCTGCTACTACCCCTATATTTACCTTCCTTGTTTTCTTCTCTATCCAAGGAGTAACCAATTCCTGATGGCAGCTCCTCATCCCTGGTCCCCCCTCCCTGTGTCTATCCAAATTCTTTAGCCCTCCCTGGTGCATGCTGCTCAACTTCATCTCCCTTTCTTCTCTCATCTAACCCCGATCATATTTTACATCTCACTTGCTTCCGCTTCTTCCTTAAAACTCCCCGTCTCATGTATTCCCCTCCCTGCTCAGGCCTGTCCTGAGTACCGACATCAACTGTCCCAGACTGTACATAGAAACAAAGTCCATTGTCGTCTGCCTTGTTCAGTGAGAAACCAGCTCATAGATGTGTACTGGCACTCAGTATATCAAATAGAATTGTTGTACCATAGACAATGGAAGCTGTGTATTGTTTTATAACCAAAATCAGACATGGGTGCGACTCAAGACAAGTTTGTTTTTTAGACAGAAAGAACCGCATGTAATCATTCATACCCTCATTATTGTTTGTATAACCAGGGGGCATTGCATACAGGAGGAATATCAGGTGTGTTTTTGGTAAACCTTAAAATTGGTTTAATGCACTATGAAAAACCATACACTTGCATCAATCAAATAGAGCACTTACATGCTTGTTCCAGCCTTATGTTTTGGCCTTCAATGGTGTGGATTTCCATTCCAGAGAGCATGCATTATTTTAATCAATTTGTATATGCAGGCTGCGCAGCCAAAAGCGTCAAACTGGAGCCCAGGCCTAAATCCTCATAGGACAGTTCAGTTGAAGAGGGCTCACAAACAGTGTTTTGAAAAGTAAATCCCATACTTTCTACTTAACATGATTTTCAATCCATAATCTTGGATGTTTTTTTTTTCTTTCTTTAAAGTCAATCCAGTATTTAGATTTAGAAACCAAAGTCTACGTATTCAGTGTAAGGATGTTTTATTTAAAAGAATCTAAATCAGAGTTGGACATAGTCTCCATCATGTTGGCACTAAAGTGAAGCATTCCTGTGTGCACTTGAGAATGTAGCCATCTTGGATTTCTGTGTCAATGTGTAAAGCCTTTGTTAAAGTCTACCTGCAATGTATGTCTCTTTGGGTAGTTGTTGGTGTTTTTCTCAGATAAGTATTCAGAATATGAGAAGTGGATCAGTATTTCTTTGGCGACTTTGTTAAGGTTTAGTTTCAGGAGATTCTGTCTTCTTTGGCGCGGGTGGAGTTCTCAGTAAGCAGCAGTTCAACTTGTGCCTTATGTTTCTTTCTCTCACCAATTACATTTGACCCGAGAAATATCCAGTGGCAAAGAGTTGTTGGCCCAAAAATATTCACGATTGTGCATAGGATTCATGTGTCTCAGTCATCAGAGCCCTGCCACTGCCTGTGTCCCTTAACAGCTTCTATAGTCAGCATCCTCTGTCACCTGGCAGCTCACCTGTCTCCTTGTTTCCTACTATTCAGGCCCATATCACAATAACAAACTTAAAAGGGACTGATGGATACAATATGATACAATTGTATTCAAAAACACGCGTACTGGCCTCAGAGACAAAAGACCAACCATGCCAAATGTGTTTCTATCCAGATATATTGATAATTCTCAGATACAATTGGCTATCAGTGAATCTGCCCAGTATGTTTACCAGTTGTTTACAACATACAATTGGTTTTGTACTTGATTAAGGAGGAACAGGTGAGGATGTCATGGAAACCACACTCTTGTACATTGTTGTTTGCTATGCATCAGGCCATGCCTGGCGTTGACCTTAAAAGGAATTTCTGTTCTGAGTCCACCCTTTGACAAAGAGAAATAAGTGGTCTTATTTACTGAATAAAATGCATCCGTGCAATGCGAATTGTGAATAATACCAGTAATAATTTGTAATAAGTTGTGCAGAAAGTGACTATCATTTCATGAAAACTATAGTTACTGCAGCTCTATGCAGTACAGCCTTAACCAGATGTGAACCTACAGTTTTGAAGTGTTTGTTGTAAATAGTGTTAGTATGTCCATCCTGCATGGATACCAGTTGGGCTCTGCTATGCTGGGACTGTCTCCCAAAACCACAGTAGACCTGCTCTCCATAATAAGACTGCTTAAGACCTAAAACAAATATTTAGAAATGTCAACCCTAATTGATTTTTTTGTTTAAAATATTCTGATAGACATTGGCAGTCCGTTGAATCACACAGAAGGTAAACCGAGTTTCCTTTTTGAACCACATAAAGTTCTTGGAGGATATAAACCCCACTGTAGGGAACCAAACCAAAAATAGGGTTCCCTGCTGACTTGCAGCTTTTTGCCTGCAGCCAGTTGGGGCAGTGTAGGAGCATAAAGAGTAAGCAACAAGAATATGTGTAAGCTCTCAGAGGAAATAGCCAAAAATACTCTCGTCCTCATATTCGTGCGCTTGACCTTGCTTTGATAGATGACTTTCGTTTGGTCTGCAGTCTTTTGTGGTGAAGATGAGGTCTAGACATGTGGTTCTTAAGGTGTAGAGACTTCATGCTTGGCAGCTTACCCCTCCATACTGTGGTCAGGCAGCGGTCTCTGGTGTAAGAGTTTAAGACCCAAGGTGTTGTCTGTCCTGTCTGTCTCTCTTACCAGCCAATGCTCCGGTGCCTTCTAACACTGACAAGTATTGTCCTAATCCAGAGCTTTCACTCTACACAGGCACTGCAGAGGGGATGTGTCTTTGATTAGGGTTCAAGGTCTCTGTTGTTGTATTCTATTTAGCAACTAATGTGGACCAGTAGCTACAGGAGGCCTCAGGCACTAATGTAAGGATCCTTTACATTGTCTTTGGTTTGATCATCAAGGGCAACGCAGCAGTATTTGACCTGAAATCAGTGTTTGGGCTTTATATTCTGTAGTCTACATGAAACATTATCCAGCATGGGGTATAATGGCACCTACATTTCAATCACCTCCTCTGTAGCGTACTGTGATGAGTGTACTAGACACTGAGTGAGGGGTCACATGAGACAGAGCCTCATTAATATACATGTCGTCATCCTCACAGCATATTTTACACTTCTAAGCTATAATGCTATTCAAAGCTGAAAGTGCAGATAAAGCATTGAGAAAACCAATAAATGTACTTCTTCAGAGCACAAAGTGAGCTCTTCTAACAGTATGGGCATATTTTAGTTTGTATACATAGTGTATTTGAACCTTTTTCTAGAGTGGGTTTCCTTGATTTGCATGCTCAATTTGATTGTATGCATAAATATTTTAGACAAGCCGAAAAAGTTACATTTCAATTGAATTTGGAGCAAGACTTGTACATTGTTTGATATGTTTCTTTTTGTAATGAATTTTTTAATTCATGAAGCATTTTTGTACATTGTATGAATATTAAAAACTGCAAATATTTGACATATAGAGTAAATACTAGATGCGCATGCATATGCATATATCCTTCAGAGTATGTATGTGTAATTGTACACATATTTTGTATTTGCATCTGCTGTCATACAGATATATGTCTTAAGCACATATATACATGCAATATATATGTATATCCATGTCCGCTGGCATGCTTTTGGTCATGTTTATCTCTCATGATCTAGTAGGTGCTTTTTTTTTTTATTTCACTTTCCTGAGAGAGAAAAGCTCATTCTTTTGCTACCCTTATGTTGGCTGGCAGCATTGAGCACTTATTAAAAAGAACTACAGTTGAAGTTGTTCATGTTATCCATTGTGTGAAATAATAAATGACTTTATTGACAGCTGGTGGTGGCATGTTTGTCCTCTTTTTGTATTAGGATTTGAATTTCTGATAAAACCCGAAAAAACTGCTTTATCACATGCGGAGATCGGGCTGATAAGATGAGAGTTTGTGTGTAAGTGGGTGTGCGTAAGTAAGCAAGTGTGTGTATATGCATGTGGCAGCAGGAAGGGTTTGCTGCACTCTTGGTGCTGCAAGACAGCCGATCTCAGTGAATGAGTACTACCCCGCTATGTGTTGTTTCGGTTAAAAGAGAGGGAACCCTCTCATCAGATTACACCACAGTCACACTGACATACCTACACACGCTTACTCTTACTTGTTCATTAGCCAAGCCTGCATCTCTGAGTCCTGCCTGCACTAGACCCATCAGTGTCACTTCAAGGTGGGCTGGGCTGCAGGCTGCTCTCTCATTGGACAAAGCTGAGTGGGAAGTGCCCCACTATTGGCTGCTGCCAACTAGTAAAATTCTTCTGTTACCATGGTTGCAGGGTGAGCTGCCCAAATGTGTCTCAGTGTACCGAGTGGTGCTGATGGAACTGTTGGCATCTGCGGTGTTAGGCTGGAAAAAAAAAAATCTTCTGATGGGAGTCAGGGCTGCAGAGAGGCTGCACCCAAATCACTCTCTACTGATGCCTGTAAATGAGCCCACATGGCCCCACTCCACCTCCTGCACCAGAGAGAGGATGAGACAGATCACCAGAGCTGTGATCACCATGAAACAGCACAGAAAACACATCCTGCATGAAAGATGCGCTGTGGAGCCAGAGCTGCACTTAAAATAGGAATACAGGATCATCAATCCTGGTTGCAGTTTGCGGATATTCTCAACCTATTTCTTGTCATGTTTAGTCATCAAAGACAACATGTTACACTGCACAATCTCCAGTTTTCCTCTTTTTGATAAAAGAGACCTGGATCAATAATTAACAGGGGTTTAAATAAAAAAGGTATACACCTGTATATTTGAACATTTGAACAAATGTAAACTTAAATTGACAAAGTATTCCACCTGGTCAGTAGGTGGAGCCCCAATGCTGGACACATCCGTTTTCCTTGATGTCCCACTAATGCACAAAATTATTTCAAACTATTCACCAATGTATTTATAATTGTGAAATCTAGTATATCTCATCTCTCGTTTTACCTGACATATGAGCATTATAGAAGTATTTCTGAAAACTTGTAGTGCATAATAAAATAAAGCATAAATTTATGTGATGAGAAGGTCTCTGGAGATAAAGACTATAATGTAAATTAAGTTGTGGAGGTTTGATCATAGGAGAAGACATGACTTATTAATTGTGGCGCTCAGCTGGTTCTGTAGTTATACATTTTCCAAACTTAAAAAACTAGCTTTTGAGAAAAAAAATCAATTTATTTCTTTCCAGTCCTTAGTGGACCTTCAACCTGTAGAATATAGAGTGAACTGTGATAGTGTGATACCTCTAAAAATGGTGTGGTTTAAGTTCTCCAATCACATTTCTTATGCTCCCAACATGTGATGATTTGCACTTCAAATGCACATTTTAGCTGAAGGGGAAACTAAGTGCACATGTCACTTCTGTAAAACTGGCATGCCACGAACAACACCGGCATGCCAGTGCTCCCGAAGTGGCATGCCTCATGCAGTTTTCTTTATCGTGCTTTCACTCGCCTGCTAGCAGGGGTTTTAGGTAACTGGCTCACACCTCACCTTACAGAAAGCAAACTAAACACCTTTTACACCTTGTCCTTTTCCTGAATGACTGTTTTATACCTTAAAACTCCTGTCCAGGACTCACAAACACATCGAATTCAGTGAAAAAAGGGTGCTTTGAAATCCATAAGTCTACATCTAATGCTGTGGCCATGCCTACTAAAAAGCATCTTAGGGCGCACTTACAATAAGCCAAGTTGACCCATACAGTGCCGAAGCATGATTGTCCCCTCTCCCCAGTTCCTCGCTGGCCTGCACTCACATTGCTTCAGCAAAGACCGGGCCTGAGCACAGTTACGTCAACAAGTCTTAATACAACACACACATGGCTTTAGTGTCCTTTATTTTACAATGAGCACTGTCCAGAGTCAACAAAATGCAGAACAACACAGAGAACATGGCTGCAACTTAACTGACTTTGTCGCTTATTTTGAGTGCTGAGAATTTTAGTGCCCCAATGTGATTTTTGCTTGGTCAGTTGTTTGTTCTTTGAGTGAACTTTTTGCGTTGTGTTGGTCAGGACTCCCTTATAAAAGATGGCCATCCCCTCGCCATAAAGGTGGTCCTGGACTGTAAGTAACACTATACTTTTTCTGCCATTTATGAACCTTTTTTTTTTACTATATATTTATGATTCTATCTCCAAGTCTTGATTAAAATTTGCTACACAATGCATGACTCAGTGCCAAGTTACTATCAGGCATGTCCACAGCCTCACAGAATACCAACATGTTAGACAGAGCCATTAATTTACAACAGATAGTCCTGCAGTCCAGCCAACTAACCAGGATGCCTGCCATCTAACCAAGCATCCCCTCAATTTTTCTTTGTCGCTGTTTTCAAAGGATGACTATTGCTTGTGTTTATGAAGATGGATAGAGCAGGAAACATCTAAGCACACACCCCTCTCTGGCTCCCCCTTTTCTGTTTTCCTCCCCTGCTTAGTGACGGCAGTGTTTGGAGACACCATCTGGTGGTGAAATGTATGAGTGTGACTAAAATCCTTCTGCACATCCACAGTAAAGAGAGCATGATCCCTCACTGTAGAAAAAGCAGCAACATGGACAGGTAGATGGATGCTGTTTTGAGATGAAGGAAAAATAAACATTTTTTTTGTTGTTTTTTGGTGAGGAGTTAGATGGTTTTTTTTGATAATAGAAATTTGAATTATGACCTTTTGACAGTCAAACCTACACAGACCAGTGCTTGACTCATGATTCTCTCAAAAGATCAGTGTAGGGAGGGATTATTGTAGCAGAAAGTTGGTCATGTCTGTGTGTGTTTGTGTGGTGCATTGGAAAAAAAACACCAGAGATATAACAGAGTGAGTTCTGCATGCAGCCGGTCACTGTTGCCACGGTGACAGTGTGACTCACGGCAGTTTGATTTGGATTTAGAGCGGTGCTGTGTTTAATGTGTGTGTGTGTGTGTGTGTGTGTGTGTGTGTGTGTGTGTGTGTGTGTGTGTGTGTGTGTGTGTGTGTGTGTGTGTGTGTGTGTGTGTGTGTGTGTGTGTGTGTGTGTATGTTATAAATATGCCCACCTATATTTAAATACAAAATTGAGTATATTACAGGATTATCTGTGTGCTGGTGGGATGAAAAAAAAAGAAGACAGAATTTCCTGAGAGCAGTAGTCGAGAGTAATTGTCCAACACTCTCATGTCTGCTCGGTCACAGTTGGAGCCTTTGTTAGCAGATTGGTTCTGCCTTAGTCGTATCAATGATGCCAACGCTTAGGTAATGTGCCTTTTTAATGAGAGTATAGGCCACTAAATCTATCTATTCAGACTTCAACTTGCACACACAATATCTCTCTCTCTCTCTCTCTCTCTCTCTCTCTCTCTCTCTCTCTCTCTCTCTCTCTCTCTCTCTCTCTCTCTCTCTCTCTCTCACACACACACACACACACACACACACACACACACACACACACACACACCTCCCCTTCAATCCTCCTAATAAGCTGTCTCTCTGTCTCCTGTAATTTGGCAGACGAGTCTATTATATGATACAGTCATATTTTATTAATGGACCCCTGTAGCGAACACACACACACCCCTTGTTGGAGGAGATTATGTGACGCAGAGAGAGCGTGCCTCTGTGTTAACAATGATTTCAGCTCCTCCGTTAGTTTTCATCTGCACTGTTTGTCTACTGTGTTGTTAGAGTCGGACTGGAAGGCAGAACCACAGGCATTTCTGCTGAAGTTGGCACTGTTCCTCCACACTTCATTACACTTCCATTAGCTTGGTGATAGCATGGAACAGTGCGGCTTCAAAAGGCCTAAAACTGCTAAATAAAAGGCAACGTTCAATTATTGAGTTAAACATTTGGTGGAAATATTCTTCTTGTGTCCGTCTTTCTCTGTCTCTTTGTCTTCCTCAGTCTTCTACAGATAATTCATCCCATATGTTTCAGCAGTGCCAGGCAACGCAGGCTCTGTGCTGATACACTCCTCCAAAACTGCTCAAATACTTACACGGATTCATTGATCAATCACCCAGCAATCAAAGTATAGTATTTGCATTTCTGCAATCATATTATAAAGTATGGTTACATTTCTAAATTCTTTTTAAAAACGTAAAATAAGAACGGTGAAGCAGATACTCATTAAACACAATTGTGTTGATTTATATTTTATTTAAAATCGATATAATATGCAAATTCACTTTGGTCAGTCTGGAAGATTCTAAATGCTCCTAAAAGGATGACAGATATTTCCCAGCAGCAAACAAACTCAGAAGATTCATAAAATGTGTATAATAGAATCTTTCTTCTCATCTCAGCTATTTATCCCTTAAAGCAGTTCTCCTCGAGATGATTTGAAAAAAAGTTTCAACAGAAAACCTATTAAAGTAAAATACAATCATTATTCAATATAATTATACTATCATGAACCTGGATGGATAATCATATATGTGTGGAGAGAGGCTTTAATGGCTGACTGTGAGTGCATCTGTAGCTTAATATGAATCTAAATTAAACGAGCTGAGGCAGCACAGTAGACCTCTTCTCCTGTTGTCTGGTCTTTTTGGAGCAGAAAAATGTATACACTTTATCAGACTGATTTAGAATTGTATTTTCTTCTGTCTTTTGGGCCAGCAGTGACATGTCTTATTCAGGGTCAACAAGGGGATATGATCAGATTTTTATTTCTTAAGAACAGAAACAAAGATAAACGTATACTTATTGCAACACACTTGTGTTTATGCGGGTACTGCTATCCAAGCAAATCATGCACAAGCCTGCATGTGTGTATTTGATATGTCTGTAAAAGTGAAGCTTTGAGCTGTCAGGTACACTTTCAGGTTTGACACTTTGTGACAGTCAGGAGTAACGTACTGAGAACAAACAACTGATCAGAGTCAGCAAACTGAGACTGACTGAATGCTCATTAGTCATTAGACACAATTTGACAAAATTTGGTTGTGTGCCAGGGTATAGAAATATTTTCAGGCAGTCATTAGATAAAAACACCTGTGCAGATAGTTAAGTGTGTCAACAGAAGAGTGAGTGTGTGAGAAGAAGAAAAGGAGACAGCTCTGAATTTGGGGCTCAGGAGACCCCCCAGGATGATTTAAGGTAGACAAAAAAAAAATTTGACGAATGATTTATGTGTTGAGAAGAATGCCTGCTTTGCATAAATTCATGATTATGTTTTTATTCATTATGTTAAATGCCTAATGATTGCAAAAATAATGAATATTTAAATACCATTGTTGCACCAATTATAAACAGAGATAAAGAACAAAAAGGAATGAGTTTCTGTTTTCAAAGTTAAAAATTGTGTCCATGGTCATGTTTTGTTCTGGGTCCAGAGAAAAGGCTTATGTACAGTGGCTCCCAACCTGGGGTCCTGGCCCCTTTGGGGGGGCGCTTAAGATGTCGGGGGAGTTAGCTTTTTCTGTTTTGAGGTTGTCAAAATTAGATTTGCAACCAATAACTTAAATCATAATAGCACACTTAGTCATTGGTTTAGAAAAAGCTCTTTTGGTAAGCTCTAGTGTTTGTTACAACAAACACATCTTACCAGTGTAAGCTCTAGTGTTTGAGGGATGTTAAAAGATAAACTGTTTAACTTCTACAAGAAGATAGACATTTATCAATGGTAAAGATTGTAATTAATACAATTATTGTCACGGTTGACGTTGTTTTTTTTACAACAATGCATCCATTTTTTATATGGGTCCCGGGGGACTCAGCTTTCAAAAACTACAAGTGAGCGCTCCAAGGAAAAAGATCGGGAACCACTGGTGTAGAGAACTGTTAGTCTGACATCTACCTCAGTGTGGAACCTGTGCTGTTTGAGTCTCTGTTTGAGTTCCCTTAGAGAAACATTACATAACTACACTATTATTTTCCATCCACTGCCTCTCTCGGTCTGACTGACAGAGCAGGGGAATTATAGATCCAAACAAGGCAATGATAATGACTTCTCCTTTCTCTTACGACTTTTTTTGTCAAACTATGTCCCTCCATTTTCTGCTCAGTCTTCTGCTGTTTTCTTTTCAAAACTCTTTGTTTTCTACACCACCATAAGTTGGTTTGCTTCTGCACCCAATGTGGTTCTCTGCCATTCCATTAGTTCGTTTACCCATGATCTGAGAATGCACTTGCATGTTTTCGTTTTTTGTGCTTGTGCACTTTATTTGTGTGTCTGTCTGTGTGCATGCCTGTGCACATGTGTGTGTCTCCTGAGTCTCAGTACTGAGAACAGTATTATTGTAAACATATAATTTGATGGGGAGAGCAGTCCAGGTTGTTGGCCGGCTGCCCTGCCTTCATTTGGAACAGAGCTGCCAACATCTGGGCTGTGTCAACACTCACTGTAGTGTGTGTGTGTGTGTGTGTGTGTGTGTGTGTGTGTGTGTGTGTGTGTGTGTGTGTGTGTGTGTGTGTGTGTGTGTGTGTGTGTGTGTGTGTGTGTGTGTGTGTGTGAGTGACTTAGAATGTGTGTTTGTGTGTCTGCGCATGCATGCATTGGGGTCCCTGCCTCAGCCTCAGAGCTGTCAGCCATTGTATGAGGAACATATTTTTGCTCAGATGAATCTAAGGTGTAGCATTAATAAAACAAGCCTTACTCCTCCATGCCTCAAGGTGGCCATTTTGAGAGGCTGAGAGAGAGGCCTTGCTTCCTCCAGGACAAGCTGCAGTCACAAACACATCACTCTCAAGTATGGACACAACAGAGTTGACTTACTGCTGAAATAGTCACAATCAGACTAAAAAAAGTGAACACATGAAGGTGAAAACTATCTTTCAATTTGTTTGTGGTTTGGTCCTCATTTCACACATTTTAAGAAGTAACATTGCAATGTTCCTTTTGGACAGGGTGCTGAATTTGATACTGTGTTTAATAAAAGAGAAACCCAGATCACAATCTGTGGCCACCCAGAATGAAAAACCCACAAATCCAACAGAGACACATAAAAACACTGTGTCATATATATGGTGAGAAATGTGCAGCAGCCTCCTTCATTCATTTATTTAAACTTGGGTCAGGATGTGCAGCAGCCAATGATTCAAAACCTGCTGAGGACGACCACAGTTACCTCTTTGATTAATGTGACAGCAGATGTATTCCATTAATTGCTGTAAACACACTGTGCCGATGGAGTGTGTGTGTGTGTGTGTGTGTGTGTGTGTGTGTGTGTGTGTGTGTGTGTGTGTGTGTGTGTGTGTGTGTGTGTGTGTGTGTGTGTGTGTGTGTGTGTGTGTGTGTCTACACATGTGTGATTAGCTAGAAAGAGAGAGAGAGAAGAAGAAATGATGTGAACTTAAGGCTTGTTATTTTAACATTCTCCTTTCATAACTCTTTCTGTGAAGTTTCAACTGTTATTGTGAAAAGCTGAGGCTTGAGTTTCCTTCCTTTTGTGGTGGAGTAACTCCATCTTAAAACACACATACACACATCATACAAACTTTATATAATCTTGTGGTTTCTCAAACCATGAAACAAATGCTTTGCTCTCTGCAAAACATTCACTCCTCTCCTCTCCTTTTTTACCAATCAAACGTTATCTCTAACACCATTTTTTGTATTTGAATGTTCAAAAATTAGTGCATAATGTGCTAAAAGCACATAAGTTCATAACTATGTGTATAATACAGATACTGCTGTGAACGCAGCTAATAATCTTCCCCTCAGTCTTCAGTGGCTGTTGGGTCTGGCCAGCCATCTGATCTGGTCTCCCTGGGCTGCAGATATTTGAGTGTAGAGCAGTGTGTTATGGGTTGTAGCGATGGGCTGAGATGTATTTGGGTTGGCTGGCTGAGGGGATGAAGCCTGTTTGCCTACTAGGGCCGAATACTCTGCAGGGGGGCCCTTCCTAATCTGCTGCACCATCCGACAGCTTAATTAGTGTTTCACTGCTGCACACACACGTTCCGCTTCTCCACATGCACACGAATGCACCACGCACACACACACACACACACACACACACACACACACACACACACACACACACACACACACACACACACACACACACACACACACACGTTGCATAGCTTGTTAGTCTAATAAAGAGCCATTAGAAGGTTAAATGTGGGTCTCATTAAAGATTAGTCATTTGCTAGCATGCATAATAAGACTCTTGTGTGACTATGATAACTGCTCATATTGCTGTAAAAGCGAAGAACACAGTTAACTCATGCTATGTTAATTTAGCATAGCATACAGCATTTGGCCAGCCTCCTGAGGAAACAAACACCAGGAGAAATGGATACAGTCACTTCCAGTCAGGATCTATAGGCTTAAATGTGATTACACAATGCTGTCTCGATGTTGTGTGTGCTACACACTGTAAATTGTTTAAGATGATTTTGAAGAGCCATGATTTGAGGGGCTTAAAGAGAAAAGCTTTGAGCAGGATAATCTGTGTGAAGAGGAGTAAAGATTAGCTTGAATGGATTTGTAGGCCCTCTTGGAGGCTTGGACCAAATGTATTGAAATGTCAGAGATAATAATTTTACTCCTCTGGTTTCTGAAGTTCCCAGTCCTAATGCCTCCACCATCTGTGGAGCCATTGACGGCCATCATGGAAAAAGAGAGAGAGGAGAGGGAGAAATTTGACGTGCCATTGCTCTTGCAGGCCTTCATCAAGCTTCATCTGATCCAAATTGTGTTCTCGTCTTTACTTGGACTCTAATAACATTATTCTCCTGGTCACGCCTGAATAGAAAACAGATGAGCAGGGGCCATAAAGGGGAGAAATCAGTTTTCAAAAAGGAATTAAAATGTTGGAACTGCCAATGTTTTGACTTAGTGGATAAAGCCTCCAGGCAACTAGAGTCAGAGAGAGAGAGAAAGAGAGAGAGAGAGAGAGAGAGAAGGAGCTGTGAGAATGTCAAACAGCAGACGGCTCTACTGACTCCAAGACATGGATTAGCCTTCTGAAGCCTTGTTTCAAGAGTTACTGTATTACTGATCAGCCTGTGACTAACCTGCAGTGTAAAACAAAGTATTAGCTGCATATCTATAAGAAGGATCCTTTCAGAGCTGAAAATGAGCTGTTAAACTGGCCGACAAATAAGGTGTCTCTGTCTTCATAAATAATTCAGCCAAATGTAGCTACATTATAAAAAAGTCATATTTAAATAAAGTCTGTTTCTGTATGTTTGTCAAGTTTTGGAAGTTAATTGTAGGGACATCTGTGACTGATAATTTGCATATTGAAAACATTCACAGAAAAAAAAAGTCCTTTAAGAGGAAATGCCAAAATCTATTCCTGAGAGGCATGATGGGAAATGCTCACGGACGTGCTGTTTGGAGTCCTGATGATTTAAATTTGTTGCTTTTTGTTGGCTGTCCATCTCTCTGCCTGCCAGAGTCGTTCTGTATTTTTCCTCAGAACAATAATTTATTTTGATTGTTTATTAGTTGAGAGTGTTTGTAAGTTGTAAAAATCGTGAACAGGGGTGTTAATATGCCGTTGTCTGCTGCTACACAGCTGTTATTTTCCCCCTAAGTTATTTACCATGTCTCCATTATTCAATATTTATGATAGCTTGTGTGATGACTATGTGGTTTTGTTGTGCTGTGAGGGTATATATGTGTGTTTGTGTGTGATAGAGCAATTAGTTTTGAGTGACACTCTGTCACTACCCTCCCAGGGAAACTTGCTAATATACAATCTCTCTCTCAAACAGATGTCACATTACGCCTCCACAAACATACATCTGCTCATATGTTATGTTTAAATCAGTTGTCAGTTGTTCTAGTCACTGAGTGTCGACTTCTTTAGCTGAGTTGTGTCACAGTTTTTATCTCTATTTATGCTTGACTGACATTCTGCTGTTATTTCAATGGATTATTAAATAGATGTGAAATATAAGTAGTAATTTAGTATTTACCTCAGTCTTCTGCCCCCTAGTGGTTGCTACTGTTATACCTTAAAGGGATAACTTAAGGGTATATCTATATAAATAAATGGTAAATGGACTTGAGCTTATATAGCGCTTTTCTAGTCTTCTGACTACTCAAAGCGCTTTTGCACCACATATCACACCTACCCATTCACACCCATTCACACACTGATGGCAGAGGTTGCTATGTAGTGAGACCATCAGAAGTAACTAATCCCATTCATACACTGCAGACGAAGCAGCAGAGCAATTCGGGGTTAAGTGTCTTGCCCAAGGACACATCGGACATGTTGCTGCAGGAGTTGGGGATCGAACCCTCGACCTTCCGGTTGAGAGATGACCACTCTACCAACTGAGCCACAGCCGCCCACATAAATAAAAATGCTCATGCATCATGAAGTCAGTGTGCACTGACACACATTTATATTTATTTCACACATTTTCTACCCTGGAGCAGGAATAAATCATTATTGAAAGTAACAGGTCATTATTTCAATCACAAGATAAATTTTTCACAATGAGCAACCAAGCATGTCACAGTTGCCAACATACATTGTCAGAAACTACTAAGATCCCATGTTTATGGTGAACTGCTGACTTGAGGAGTGTGTGTGTATTTGTGAGAGAGTGTGTTAGTGTGTGTCATGTAGAGATGGTTTGGCCCCATGCCATGCAGCTGGAAGCCATCATAGAACCAATTACTTTCTGTCTTTAGCTCTCCTTCACTTGCTCTTTCTTCTTATTCTCTTCATCTCTCTCTCCAAACTCTGTTTGTCTGATTTTAATTCCACAGGCCCGTCTCTCTCTGAGCCAACAGCTAGCTGCACAGTTAACCCTTTTTTAAGCTTGCATGCACTCACATTTTATTTACACCAATCATCTCATATACCATCTTCCTTCTCAACTTCTTAACCCCCCTCAACATCCTCTTACATGCATAGTTTTCTCCGGCCTTGAGTTGTACTCATCTTGCTTAACACTTCCGTTTATTGATTCAGATATGAAATGTTTGTAAGCCTGTATGTCCTGCCAGCACAGACCAATTTACTCAAACATGTTTGAGCTGCAACTCATGTCAGGAGTGAAGGGCAAGAGTGTAAACACTGATTACAAATCAGGTACTGAATAAATGTGTCACCAGACAGAGACAGAGATGGAGACAGAGAGAGAGAGAGAGAGAGAGAGAGAGAGAGAGAGAGAAACACCTAACCCGAATGTCCACATGGCCCACCACCCCACCCTGGATGTCAGCTATACGGCCACATCCACCTGTTAAAAAAATACAGTCCCCATCTTCACCCGGACACTGAAAGATGTCGCTCTCAACAGAGACCAATCCACACACTGAAGAAGATGCAGCTTCGCTTACAACCTCCTCAGACCAACAAGACATCTTCCACCACCCAGACCAGCAACCATGGAGGCCAGATCATATTTTTCTCTTCAAACAGATTTGCAACAGCATGGGTCCACAGAAACAGCCCTCACCAGTGGATGATTAGCCAAGCTAGGCAATTTTCCCCTTTCAATATATATATATATATTTTTAAAGCAATCAAATTATTATAACACCACAAACAACTATAACCACAGGTTCTACCATTAGAAAGCCTTACATTACCAAGAGGAGAACATAGAGTCCCCTCAGACAGCTGATCTTTAGGTTAGCTCCTCTATCAGGCCTCAGGACAAGCCCTCACACCATCTGGACCCAAACAAATTATATATAAAGAAAACTTAAATGACATGTAGCACAAACAAATCAGTGTTATTTGGCTCTAAACAAACAGTAGACTATAGCAGACTATCTGAGCACAGTGACTGATCAGAAACTGAGAAAGACATACTGTAGCCATGTAAAGACTGGAGCAATTAAAGCCTGGACGTAGAGACAGGTCTACAAAGACACACCTGGCTGTCCAGAGTGAAAAGGCTGTGTCAGCTCTATCCACACAGACAGGCGGACACAGAGACCCACTTCCATCTGCACTGAAGCATTTATGAACATATTAGAGAAGATTAGATTTTACCTGAAGAAACTAAAATGCAACACATAATAGGAGAAAATAGAGTCAGCAGCTAAAATGCAGCAAAAAGACCAGCACCACACATAACATAGTGGGCGTAATTTGCAGGGCTCGATTTAACGACAGGGTAAATTACTCCAATATAAAATCATGAGTAGTACATATTTACTCTCTTTAAAATATAAAACTTTAAAATCACTGTAGGTCAGCAGAAACCTGTTTAACTCAGATGTAAATGGGATGTTATGTTACTTGGGTGGATTGGTAATTAGCAGCACTTACTATTATAAGCATTATATTATTAAATATAAATCTTAAGAATTGTTTATATATTACAAAATTTTTATTTTTTTTCAGAGATTTAGTGCTCTGGTGGACTAGTGGTTGGTTTGAAAGCCCCATGTACTGAGGCGGTGATTCTCAAAGCGGGCGGCCCAGATTTGAGTCCAGCCTGAGGATCCTTTCCCACATGTCATTTCCCTATTCTTTCTCACTTTCTCTCTCCGATTTCCAACCCTGTTCTCTGTCATGTCTCTTTAATAAAGGCATAAAAAATCCACAAAATATATCTTGTAAAAAAGTGATTTATTAAATACTGAAATCAAAACCCCTGTTGGTCAATGCTGGCATCACCCCCTTCTTTAGACAAAAAGTTGCAGATGAAAATGACAGGACATTAGCAGAAGACTAAAAAAAATCAGACAAGCAACATACAGAAAATGTCTTACCGTGCTGCAAGAGGCCACTCATTCAAAACAGGGGCAAATAGTAACAACTAACACACACACACACACGCACACGCACACACACACACACACACACACACACACACACACACACACACACACACACACACACACACACAGAGAGAGAGAGAGAGAGAGAGAGAGAGAGAGGGATGTGGCCGGGCGTTAGGCCAGATGCTCTGAAAGAAGGAAAATCACATTCTTGTGATGAGGAGTCATCAAGTATCAGGTTCCATGGACTCTGGCAGAGGTTGTAGAGCCCCCTCACCACCCATCACCCCATACACACAAATTCTGACACACAGACACACACACACACACACACACACACACACACACACACACACACACACACACACACACACACACACACACACACACAGAAACCAACACATGCATACTGTAGGAGCATGCTTAGTAGTCTCATAACTTTAAAAAAAATAAAGGTGAGTAAGCTGCATAAAAAGAATGAACTGCCGCCTCTTTCAGTCATGTCAGACCTGGTCCTGTGGAAGTAAAGGTTGAAGTGTCTGATTGTGTGCATCTTTGTGCGAGTTTTATTTTGCACAACAAACTTCACCAGTTCGTAGCTTAAAGCAGCTTTAAGACAAAGGCATGCCAAGGAATTGTTGGTTTGATACAGTATAATGTCTGCATGTCAAATAATCATGGAGGAGACAGGAATGAAGAACAGGGATGTGTAATTTGTTATGATTCCACTAGATGTCTCTGCCGTCCTAATAATGGTCAAGCTTGAACAAGGCTCTGAGTATCTAGAAATAAAAGTGCAATCATGGTCAGCCTAACTTACAAAGCAACTTTACCATATTGTTTACCAATTCAAAGGACTTGCTTATTAAATAAAACATCAAATGTTGCAAGAGTGTTCAAAACCATTCTCAATATCACAGATCCTATGTTGCTGCTGTTTTGGCTCATTTGTATATTTGATTAAAGACTCTTTGAAAGGAGGATGTTCTTTTAGATATGACCCTGTCACTGTTCTTCCTGTGAATCCAAATGTTCCAAACCCCATGTGAATCAAAAGTGATTCTCAGGTGCAGAAAGTTGATCCGTGTATTGCTAAATATTCTAAACTGAGTGACCTATTAGGTTAATTAGGATAGAGTCACTGTTGTTCAGACAGTTTTGAAATCAATCAGTCTCTGAGATGCTGTTAAATCTTTTTGATCATACATGTTCTGCTCCCTTTCACTTTAGACAGATTTCGATCTGACCTGATTCACAAATCACTTTTGTCTTCCAATATATTAGTCTGGCTGTACATACCTTTTCTCAATAGTCCTGATGATCATGATCATAGATAATCTAAGCTTTAAGATTCTATATTGTGAGTTTAACAGGGAAATCTGTTGTTATTAAAAAAAAGCTTTCAGGTGAGAGCAGTCTGTGTTTGTATAGACCCCACATCTATAGTGACTAAGTAGTTTCTTCTCAAGCTTCTTCGAAACAATTTGGTTCTGTGAATTCTGCTTACAGAGAACTGGTCTGGTGTGATCATGTAAATACATTTTAAAAAGTGGAATCGTAAAAGCTTATGTTTCATCAATTCAGTGGGATTGGAGATTAAAGGGACATAATATTCAACAAAAACGACTGATATCCATCAACAAGATTGGCCTGCTGAGCCCAGTCACCACCACATTTATTAAAGACTCCTGGGAGCCAGATTTGGGGGCTCAAATATCCAGTCAGTGTAGAGACATTTTGAAACTGGTCCATTCATCATATGTGCCAGGCACGGCCTACTGCAGTGCAAGGTGCTCCATAAAGCCCACTTCACCATTGCTAAACTAGCTGAAATATATCCCAAGCATAGCAATGCTAGTAACTTCTGTAAACGGTGTCCAGCTTTCCATTTACACATGTTCTAGACATGCCCGAAACTCACCAGTTTTTGGTCGGATATATTCGATAATCTTGAACAGGCTCTCAAAGTGACTTTAAAACCAAACCTTAAGGGACCCCCCCTTCTCTTTTTATATATTTATTTACTTTTAATTTTTGATATGATTTTATCTATGACTTTTTTTGTGTAATTGAATGTATCTATGTAGCCTATATATTTTTACCCATGTGTTTATGTCTATTAGTATTGTCCTTCTATAAATGTCTATGTTAAGACCACTAATGGTTGCCACGACTACCTCGGGAAGCTGGGAGGGTGGTTGTTGGGAGGGTAAATGGATGTTTATTTTTCTGTTTCACTTGGGTTTTTTTCCTTCTATGTAGATGCTCTGACGAACATGTAGTTGACATCATGCTGTACTGTCTCCAAAAATGTAATAACAAGATTTTGGGGGAAAAAGGACTTTCAAACTTAGCAATAAAAACAGATAAGGTTTCGTAACCATTTAGTATCAGAATGTTTGCATGATAGCTTTATTGCTGTGATTTATTACAAGACAATTACATAACTGTCACATAATATCTTGCAGTCAATGAACAATGCATAAATTATAGTCCAATCTATCAAGTAAAGCAGGTACATGAAGACAGGTGGAATGCATCAGACCAAAAACATCAAAGGTTTTCTGCTCTGTGTGCACTTGCCCCTGCATCAGGAAAGCTTATAGCTGTAGCTATAGCTGGCAGGTTGTGCTTTTCTAATGTAGGCTAATACTTTTTTTAACTGTTGACACTTTAATACTCCAACACTTTACCTCCCTTAGCAGCACCTTGAAGGCTGAATATGCGACATTTTACACATAAATATAGCAGAAATCCAGTAGGCCTATATCCTCTGAAAATATCTCTGAGTCATGACTGTCTACATTGAGTGTGACACCCGAGTCGCGCTGTCTGTGTTTTTTTTTAAATTTTATTTAACCTTTATTTAACCAGGTAGCCTAATTAACCCATTGAGATCAAAATCTCTTTCACAAGGGTGACCGGCCAAGAGGCCAGCAGCACACGTCATAGTAAACATTGCATGATAAAGAGACAGTTTACAAACAATAAGTGATGTTGTCAGAGCCGTATCTACACACGTGTTTACAAGGACGGGACTGCCGGCCGGCCGGCTCATCCCCTTGCGTATAAAAGTTGTTTAAGTGAGGGACTATAGAAAAGAAGAATGGCATACTGTAGGCTACTCACTGCTTATTTGAATGTCACAGAAGAGTTTTAGATCATGGTCATTTTGTGTAAATTGACATGCAATGTGAAGCTACGAGCAAACTAAAGGGCGCTACCATTAGCCTGCTAGCACAACAATGCAGCTCGAGTTGTTTTGGTTTCATGCTGGAGCTCAAGGGCGACATTTACTGGATCAAAAAGTCGCACATTCTTCCTTCAAGCAAAAATGTACTTTAACTCTGATGGTCACTTTATACTGGTTCGTTCTGAACAAAATTAAACAGCCACTCTTTATACTGTTATATGTGACTTTGTTAACTATGATGTTGTTTTGTCATTACTTGTTGTAGGCTATTGGTTTTTGCTTGTCATTGTCGTTTTATGTAACTTTGCTTACTTGTTTACCACCAACCTGCGCAGGGGCTACAGATAGAAATCAGCCTAGTTGGCTACAATCTGGCATATTTACATGTTTATGTTCATGAATGTGCACTTTCCCTAATTAAATAAATAAACCAGATGATCCAGATCCTTCGCCCTTAGAGGTTTGGACAGCACAGGCTTGGATTGATTAAATG
The DNA here is from genome assembly GCA_020745685.1 of Tautogolabrus adspersus. Lineage (NCBI taxonomy): Eukaryota > Metazoa > Chordata > Actinopteri > Labriformes > Labridae > Tautogolabrus > Tautogolabrus adspersus. The sequence continues at coordinate 19,157,638 of CM036534.1, forward strand.
TCCTGGCCCATCCCATTTTTTGTCTTAACAATTATATAACCAAAATCTTGATTATTATGCAAGCCTGTGTTATAGAGCAAGGACATGCTTGCTCAAGGGAGTCTCTTCCTCAAAATCAGAAATGTATTTTATTAAGTTAAAACCTAACCATATCCTCTCATGACTTACAGTATAAGCTTCTTACCAGGAGAAACTCTTCCTTTTTTAACAAGTCTGTTCACTTGGTGTGGAGCAATTTCCAAACTACAAATATAAAGTTTCAGATGTGGCCGGTATCATGTATTGGCATACGCAAATAAGTTGGCTGCATGTCAGAAACTTTAGCATCAACATTCAAGTAGGCGTGATCTACTGTATGTGCTCAAGAACAAGTCAATGCAACGTGTATGCACAAATATGCAGCAGAAATTTAAATTCTATGGAGACAATAAACACATCTTCTAACAATACATACATGCTAGCAAAAATAAAGTGTATTAATATATATTAATCTAATAAACAGATCATTCAAAGCATCCTTTTCTTCAATGTAGAAAAAGTGGCCCATTTTACAGAGAGATAACTGGGGTCCTATGTCCCTTTCAAAAGAGATAGTAGTTGGAATGGTATGAATGTTGACCTTACAGTGTCTAAAGTCAATAAAACTGTCCTCAATTTTGAAGGTGCAGCTTTCATTGAGGTACTCCTCAGTATTTCCTAAGCTGTGTTGATTTAAAAAAATTAACTAATGCAAAAACACATTTAGCAGGTGAGCTGGGGAAACAAAAACGTTGCTGAGAACACAAAACCTCTGTAAATTGTCTCTTTTATGTTGTCTTTTTTTAAAGTGATTTTGAGCTAGCAAACGTATAGCTCTGGAGACATGATTAATGCGATTGGCCATGGCATTTAGGTTAAGTATGTTGTATGATTTTCATGTAAGGTTTGTCTCTAAATGAAACACTCATTCAATGATCAGAATTTCTTATTGACAAAATCTAATCAATTTGTCAAACGTGGTTTGTTTATTACTTAAAATGCAACTTGAGATGCAGTTTGGTGTTTGCCAGCAACTCCAGTAATGTTGTCATGGCTGCTAGTCTGAAAGAAAAGACGAGGAAAGGTCTGCAGAAGTCACGTAAGGCCAATATCACACATATTAGTTTACTTTGGTTATGTGATTATGTGGATGTTTTAAAATGTTAATAATGATGATATTGTGTTGTTTTTATTGTTTTATCTGTAGGGGGTTGTATCTGTATTATTATTGTTGTTATTATTACTATTATGTTCCCCTGTTTGCTTTTTCTGAAGCACAAATTCAGCAAACGTCAAATGTAAGGCATTTACCCCCGGGGTTCAGAAGTGACAGTGGAGTGCGGTGCCTCTCTTAAATTCTTTAGGTTTTGCAGAATAACTCGTCTAAAAAAAACTCCATAGACTCACATCTGAGCTCAGCTTCACCTAACATGTTATGAATGTGTCAGAAGGAGGAGAACATAGGTGAGAAGGGTGGAACCAAAATTATTGCTTCAGAGTGCTGGAGATTCTTTCTGGAGATATGGCAGAGGAAAAGAAGAGGAGGGGTTTTCTCTGAAGATGTAAGTTATAAAAACATTGGCTGTAAGTCTCCACAATACAGTTTAAGAGAGACTGGCAACTCTCACAGCCACGACCAATTCTGGGATTCATTCCTGGACAACAGTGCACAAAGGTAGGAGGAGCATTTGTAACTGTTCTTACGTTTTGCACTTAAATGTGGCTGAACCATTCAGGCTCTTTTGATGGAGTAAAATAACATTAAAAGAAGATTATGAAGGTATATGGTCAGCTTATTTGGTACCTTAATCTGTGAGCATTCATTTTGATGGATGGAAAATCTCAATTGTCCATAAAGGTGCGATACACATGACTTTATAATGTAAGTTTGTATACATAATGATGAATATGAAAAGTTTGATTTGGTCTAATGTTTTCTACTCAGTGGTTGTGACAAATGAAATACCTTAATTTATCATTTCAATTGTTTTTTTATTCGATTTTATTTCAAATGGTTTCATTAAGGCTGATAGGATAGGTTATTCAATCAAAGAGCTGAAGCAATTAATAATACTTTAAAATATTTAACAGATATATACATTTTATAAATATATAATAGTTGAATTAATGTGTTGCTGATTAATGCCTTCCATTTTTTGCTTTAAGGATATTCAGGCCTCTGCTGCTCTGTGCACTGCCTCTTCTCTCACCGCTGTTGTTGTAAGACGGCTTTCACAATTTAGAATGCAAAAATAATTTAGACGCTCTCTGAATTTTTGTCTTTAAATAGAAGTTGTTTTCAAACTCTGCAGGAGCTCCAGCCCCTGATGGCACAAAGTAACCTGCCTGCTGACAATGACAAGATCGGAAAGAAGATAACAAGACCCCTTGCCCTGCAGAAGGCCATGGTCTGCTTCCTCAAAGGAGTATCCTACTTCTCTGGAGACATGGAAGTTTTTGGAAAATGGATGGAAAGTAGGTCAACACTGATCATGTACATTTAAAATCATTCTGCCCTGTCCCACCAAGCTAGTACAGAAGTGATAACTAGATAAAAAGCAGTTGTGAAATTGCAAAAAACTGTTGTTGTTTTTTTACCTTAAATGTGTTAGTCTCTAAACGCAATCTTTGTGGAAAGATATTTGACTGCATGTAAAATGTATGCATTGCACATAATGTTATTGTGAAATTATGGTTCACTGCTTGAGTACATTGTGTACTTATTCAATCATTACCTTTACTGAAATGCATGACAGACTTTACACGGCAGCCAAGAACCGTTTGTACCACATGATTGCTTTCTCCTTGAAAGGATGCCTACTGACATTGTAGAGTCTCATTCTAGACCAGGACAAGTTAAGCATATAAACATTTCTGTTAGATACCTTGTTACTTGATACAAAACTTTGTCTTAACACAAAACCATACAACCCTTTGAGTATTTTAATTGGCATTTTAATATAGTTGTTCATTTTTTCTGCTGTTGTTTTTATGTCAGAATGTGTTTTTCACTGTTTAGTTTCGCAGAAGAAAAAGAGGGTCAAATACATTTGTTACTGATCAAGAAGATTCTCTTTCCATTGCTGCAAAAATGTTCAGACAAAAATGATCACCTTGGGAGGCTTTATCAGCAACTCTGGAAAATCGTCATCCCTCTTTCTGTCCCCTCTTTTTTATCCTACAGAACAGTTCTTTTTGCTGCAGTTGCTGGACTGGGTTTTGCGTGGAGCTGCTCAGGTGATGTTTGTCAACAATCCTCTAAGTGGCCTCATCATTTTTGGTGGCCTCATCCTGCAGAACTACTGGTGGGCTCTCAACGGCTTTGTGGGCACACTCTTTGCCACCATCTCCGCCCTTATCCTACAACAGAACAGGTTCGGACAAAATGATGAAAGAGATCATACTATATTACTGTCAGTATGCCTCATTTGCACCTCTTAAAGGGTTACAGAGAGAGCAGGCTAGCATATTTTGCAAAGTGTGCTGACATTAAACATAATGCAATTAATATAAACTCAAGTGAAATATCAGTTCATTTTCGTCATCAGGATGTTGAAGGTCATGTTGTTGCCTGTGTTGAGTGTACTGTGTTTCTCTCAGGGGTGCGATCGCTGCAGGCCTGTATGGTTACAACGGCATCCTGGTGGGTCTGCTGATGGCTGTGTTCTCCAACGCAGGAAACTGGTACTGGTGGCTCCTTCTACCCAACATCTTCATGTCCATGATGTGGTAAGAAACCAGATTAATCAATGGTAAAGTGATATATGAGTAGACTTACATCATAAGAGAGGGGATGCAAAGAGTTTAGAAAGTAGATAAATAACCAAACCATGAAATTTGAATTGTAAGAACTGATTAGATTCATCTTAACACCTTACAAATTTAAAACATCAGCTCTCAGCTCAGCATTTTTCTCTTGAGACTGATCTGAGCAATGCTTGTATCCATGATAGAAAGCGAACAAACTATGTGGTAAAGAAAATAGAACCAGTTTACACAGTCACTTCAGAGGTACAAAGTGTGCAGGCAAAAATGAAGATGATTGAGAAAACTTGTAAAAAGATGGATGCAAATAGCTGTGAAAATATAATGTGTATTAAATCAAAAACTGCTGTTGTTGTTTCCTTGTGGTCCAGTCCGATTGTGTCCAGTGCCCTGGCATCTATTAACAGTCGTTGGGACCTGCCAGTGTTCACTCTACCCTTCAACATCCTGGTGTGTCTCCACATGGTTGCCACCGGACACTACAACTACCACTTCCCTCAAGTCCTCATTCATCCTCGCTCAGAGCTGCCCAACATCACCTGGGCTGAGATCGATGTGGCCAAGGTCAGTGACATGCCAGAACATATTTCTCTGTTAGGGCTGGTATGCTGTGCTCTTTGTCATTACGCAATTCAGACAATGCAGATTCCTCAGATTATTTATTATCAGATTATTTAAGTATCAACATTTTCAAATAAAAATATGTGGGATTGCAACACAACTCTGCTCCGTTAGCTTTTGAAAAAGACTTAGTCTCTCGTAAAGGGGCACTGACGTCAATCTTTATGTTTCTATACCCACAACAGGCAACACAAGTTGCAAAACCTGTGGGGTGTAAAGCATGATTTTTGTGTGTCCTTTTTATTTATTTTTTTACATTGCTGTCCACACCTTCCCCAGCTATTCATGTCAGTGCCTGTGGGAGTAGGACAGGTCTACGGCTGTGACAACCCTTGGACTGGAGGAATTTTCATCATCTCACTCTTCATCTCCTCCCCAATCACCTGTGCTCATGCTGTTCTAGGATCTGCAGTGGGCATGGTTTCAGGTGAGGCAACCAGACAATACCTGTGCTAGTTATTGGAAGCAGGCACCATAAGAAAACTTTTGAAGTAAAAGTTATTCAATCAATCAAGCACTACTTATTTTTGCTTCCTTGCATGCTTACAGAATGAATTCAAGCCACTATCAATATGTTCCAACTCCAAGATGAGCCCAAATACAGTATATCTATTTAAGGTGCAAATTTACCAGGATTAAGATTATTTAAACAAAACTCTGCATTCCCTTCATAGTGGCGATTTCATATTTTGCAGGCTTGGCTCTAGCAGCGCCTTTTGGAGACATTTACTTTGGTCTCTGGGGATACAACTGCGTGTTAGCCTGCATTGCCATTGGTGGAATGTTTTACGCACTTACCTGGCAGGTGCACCTACTGGCCATCACATGTGGTGAGTAGACAATCAGAATAAATGACTATCTGTTCCAGTCACATCACATGTTCCTGGGCTAGATAAAATCACATGACATTGATAGATACAATCTCTGGCCACAGCATTCACCTGAGTATGATCTCACACTACTCTCCTCCCCTCCTCTGCAGCTTTTTTCTGTGCATACCTCGGATCAGCCATTGCCAATATCATGTCCAGGGTAAGTACATCATTTCTCTGACTCCTTTTTATATGTCAGCCTATGGTAAACAAAATTGATTTACTGTTGTATCTTCCCCCCACAGTTTGGACTTCCAGCCTGCACATGGCCGTTCTGTTTGTCTGCGCTCACTTTCCTCCTCTTAACGACTGGGACCAACAGGATTTTCAAGCTGCCACTTGCCAAAGTCACCTACCCCGAGAAAAACTTGGTTTTCTTCTGGAAGAGGAAGAAGCTGGAGAAAATGGAGGAGGCTGAGAAAGAGTAGAACGAGAGGGAGCAGCTACAGAGAGCCATTAAAGACTTACAGACAGTCAGTACGGATTCAGGCCAAACCGGTCAACGGCACTTGCATTAATGGAATCAATTGAGGAAATTACAAAATCTATAGATCAAAAACAGTACGCAGTTGGGATATTTATTGACCTAAAAAAAGCATTTGACACAATCAACCATGAAATACTTTACAATTAACTGGAACAGTACGGCATCAGGGGGTTAGTTTTAAATTGGTTAAAAAGTTATCTCAGTAACAGGAAACAATTTGTGCAGTTGTGTGGATATTCCTGTTCATGTTTGGATATTACATTTGGTGTGCCGCAGGGGTCAGTACTGGGTCCACAATTGTTTATCTGTACATTAATGACATTTGTAAAGTTTCAAAGGTGCTCAAGCTGGTATTATTTGCAGATGACACAAGTATTTTTATTCTGGGGCTCATCTGCAGAGACTATTAGAGGTGATAACCCTTGAAATGGACAAGATAAGAGGCTGGTTTGACAAAAATAAATTGTCACTAAATTTGTCCAAGACTAAATTCATAGTCTTTTGCAATTTTAAAATACATTCTCAAGTAAAGAAAAAGATACGGGGAGTGGACATCGAAAGAGTGCATGACATTAAATTTCTTGGTGTGATATGGTCAATTGGAAATCTCACATCAAACATGTGCAATCTAAACTGTCAAGAGCCATTTCAATATTGAGCAAAGCTAAGCATATTCTGGATCACAAGTCACTACATATTCTATACTGTTCCCTGGTTTTGCCATATTTCATTTACTGCGCAGAAGTCTGGGGAAATACATATACATCTACATTGCAATCACTAACCAATCCATACTGCAAAAAAGAGCCATAAGAATAGTCTAAAAAGCTGACTCTCGAGTCCACACAAATTCATTTTTTTAAAGTCCAAAACAATAAAATTCATCGATATTGTAGAGTTAAAAACGGCACAAACAATGTTCAAAGCAAAAAATCATTTATTACCTGGTAATTTACAAAGATTATTCTTCAATAGAGAAGGGGGTTATAATATGAGTGGGAAACCAGATTTGAAAACTGTTATTGTGCAAACCACAATGAAAAGTTTTTCTATTTCAATCCAGGGGGTAAGACTGTGGAACAGTATGAGTGTGGAGTTGAGGCAATGTACAAGCCTGATTCAGTTCAAAAAGAGGTATACAGAAGGGATTTTCATAAAGTACAAAGAGGAAGAAGGAAGCCCATAATCACAGATTATAAAGATGTACTGTAAAAAAAAAAAATGTCTAGGCAAATGTCTAAACTTTATATTATGAAATAGATTTAAAATGGAAGTCAATATGTGATAAAGATTGAGAATAGAGAAGGGGTAGTATTAAATAAGTTTATTCTTCTTACTAATCCTTTTCGGACATGTTAAACTGTTTAAATATTTTGTTGGTTTATTTTGAATGTTGTTTTATTTATTGGGGGGAAAAAAATGTTATTCTTATTTTGTTATTATTCTTATTTATTTATATTTTTTCTTTTCTTTTCATTATTTCTTTTTTGTTGTTATTCCTTTCAAATGTTCGAAATTAAAAAAAAAAAAAAAAAAAAAAAAGATGAAGATGAAGAAGCTGGAGAAAATGGAGAAGGCTGAGAAAGAGAAGAACGAGAGGGAGCAGCTACAGAGAGCCATTAAAGATGAAGTGATATTAAATGAGAAAGAGCAACTGAGACTAGAGCTTGAAAAATAGAGGAGGGGAGAGAGGCATGTAAGGCATCAGAGGGAAAAATTGACGAGATGTATGTTAAGGACGATGCACCATGGGTAGAACACAATACTACTGAGGAAAAAGAAATCAAAGACATTGATGGCAGTTCAGATGATTATGTTTAAAACCAGATTTCTGCAGCGAGAGAGAGAGAGAGAGAGACAGAGAGAGAGAGAGAGAGAGAGAGAAGCAACTAACACTTAAAATGTATGAAGACATTTAAAAAGCACATTTGTAAACAGAGTATTTGTATATTACACTTAACATGGGATACTCATGCTGGCAGGATTTCCTGAGTTAAGTTGTTGGTAAATTACATGATTTGAAGAAATTTAACTTTGTTTATATGTGAATTTACATTTTTTCAATAAATTAATTTCCGAATAACGATTTTAGTCCAAGGTCTTTTACTACATTTTGAAGATACTTTGTTGTATTTTATGGTGAAAAAACACAAATCATCTGTGAAACCTTTCATCTCTTGATGAGCTTGATTTTTTCTATGAGCAACACTTTTAATAAATAACATTTTTCCATTTTATAAAACAAATTTACAAGATGTGAAACACTTTTACAAGTGCTGAGACAAATGGTCAAGTGGCAGAACACTTTTACCAGTCCCCAAACAAATTTACAAACAACAGAATCTTGCGCAAAAAGGGAAAGTGACCCGGAAGTGATTGAGTGAGGGATCATTTTGTTTGTTTTTGCGGACTGGTAAAAGTGTTCTGCCACTTGTACATTTGTCTCAGCACTTGTAAAAGTGTTTCACATCTTGTAAATTTGTTTTATAAAATGTAAACTTGTTTTGTCCTTGGTAAAGGTGTTTTGGTTTTGTAATTTTGTTTTATAAAATGGAAAAAATGTTTTTCAAAATGTAAATTTTCTAATTTTGCTCTGAACAAGTTTGCTGCTCCCTTTCCTTGGAACGAATTACAAAAAGAGCTGAGACTTAATAACCTGCTCTCGATGGATGCTTTTAAGAGGATGTTAAATGACTTGGAGGCGGACACATCTGGCTATAGATGTTCTCCCTGATGTGTCCGTGGGTGATCTTTACAAACATTTGCTGTTTAAAGGTGTTATTGGCTTCTTTTAATGTCTAGTAATAATAATGTTGTTGTTTTTTATTTGTATGTGTGTCTGCTCATTGTTTTTTTGAAACTCTGTAAATTGTGCTGCTTCCTCTTGGCCAGGACACTCTTGAAAAAGAGATTTTGAATATGTACGAGTTTCTTTCATGGTTAAATAAAGTTTGAAGCCCTTGGAAACTTTACTTTAAAATATATACATTTTATGTTGTCATTTTTTAAAGGATTTTGAGCTAGCAAACGTATAGCTCTGGAGACATAATTATGATTAATGCAATTGGCCATGATTTTCATATAAGGTTTGTCTGTAAATGAAACACTCTCATTTCAATGATCAGAATTTCTTATTGACAAAATCTAATCAATTTGTCAAACGTGGTTTGACGTCAGCAGCTTCAGTAATGTTGTCATGGCTGCTAGTCTGAAAGAAAAGACGAGGAAAGGTCTGCAGAAGTCACGTAAGGCCAATATCACACATATTAGTTTACTTTGGTTATGTGATTATGTGGATGTTTTAAAATGTTAATAATGATGATATTGTGTTGTTTTTATTGTTTTATCTGTAGGGGGTTGTATCTGTATTATTATTGTTGTTATTATTACTATTATGTTCCCCTGTTTGCTTTTTCTGAAGCACAAATTCAGCAAACGTCAAATGTACAGTAAGGCATTCACCCCCGGCATTCAGAAGTGACAGTGGAGTGCGGTGCCTCTCTTAAATTCTTTAGGTTTCGCAGAATTGAAACAACTCCTCTAAAAAAAAAAACCATAGACTCACATCTGAGCTCAGCTTCACCTAACATGTTATGAATGTGTCAGAAGGAGGAGAGCATAGTCGAGAAGGGTGGAACCAAAATTATTGCTTCAGAGTGCTTGAGATTCTTTCTGGAGATATGGCAGAGGAAAAGAAGAGGAGGGGTTTTCTCTGAAGATGTAAGTTATAAAAACATTGGCTGTAAGTCTCCACAATACAGTTTAAGAGAAACTGGCAACCCTCACAGCCACGACCTATTCTGTGATTCATGCCTGCACAACAGCGCACAAAGGTAGGGGCACTCGTAACTGTTTTTAAGTTTTGCACTTAAATGTGGCTGAACCATTCAGGCTCTTTTGATGGAGTAAAATAACATTAAAAGAAGATTATGAAGGTATATGGTCAGCTTATTCGATACCTTAATCTGTGAGCATTCATTTTGATGGATGGAAAATCTCAATTGTCCATAAAGATACACATGACTTTATAATGTAAGTTTGTATACATAATGATGAATATGAAAAGTTTGATTTGGTTTAATGTTTTCTACTCAGTGGTTGTGACAAATGAAATACCTTAATTTATCATTTCAATTGTTTTTTTATTCGATTTTATTTCAAATGGTTTCATTAAGGCTGATAGGATAGGTTATTCAATCAAAGAGCTGAAGCAATTAATAATACTTTAAAATATTTAACAGATATATACATTTTATAAATATATAATAGTTGAATTAATGTGTTGCTGATTAATGCCTTCCATTTTTTGCTTTAAGGATATTCAGGCCTCTGCTGCTCTGTGCACCGCCTCTTCTCTCACCGCTGTTGTTGTAAGACGGCTTTCACAATTTAGAATGCAAAAATAATTTAGACGCTCTCTGAATTTTTGTCTTTAAATAGAAGTTGTTTTCAAACTCTGCAGGAGCTCCAGCCCCTGATGGCACAAAGTAACCTGCCTGCTGACAATGACAAGGTCGGAAAGAAGATAACAAGACCCCTTGCCCTGCAGAAGGCCATGGTCTGCTTCCTCAAAGGAGTATCCTACTTCTCTGGAGACATGGAAGTTTTTGGAAAATGGATGGAAAGTAGGTCAACACTGATCATGTACATTTAAAATCATTCTGCCCTGTCCCACCAAGCTAGTACAGAAGTGGTAACTAGATAAAAAGCAGTTGTGAAATTGCAAAAAACTGTTGTTGTTTTTTTTACCTTAAATGTGTTAGTCTCTAAACGCAATCTTTGTGGAAAGATATTTGACTGCATGTAAAATGTATGCATAGCACATAATGTTACTGTGAAATTATGGTTCACTGCTTGAGTACATTGTGTTACTTATTCAATCATTACTGTCAAGTCAAACTGGAGTTTGGTCTGTTTAAAAATTTAATGAATGAATAGATCAATAAATAAATTAAAATCAATCATTTCAAAGAGGTGAAAGATGAGAAATAACAAAAATATGTAAAGGTATGCAGGTTAAAAAGTCTGTTTAAAGAATGTAAACCTTTGAATCAAAACAAGAAGGAAGATAAAAGTACAGCATAATAAAGTGAGGTAAATGTAATGTTGTTAAAATGTACTGTTTGCTAAAATCAGTAAAGAGTAAATATTCCGTTAATAAATAAGTTAAAAATCAGTCTAACAAGCAGACATAACCGGAAGAAATAAATCCTCACAGCACGAGTGCACCTGGGGCATTAAGACAGAAGCGCACACAGATAGCATGAGAGGAGAGGCAGACCAACAGGTTAATCGCTAAACCACTAAGCTGAAAGCTAAACTGAAAAGCGAAACTAAACTTCAAAATAAAAGGAACTAAAAGGAAGTGTTTGAGTGGAGTCCAGTCCTTTGGGTAGAAGATCATTCCTTTCAAGTTGGGAAGCACAGGGGGAAACTTCACAATTACCTTTACTGAAATGCATGACAGACTTTACACGGCAGCCAAGAACCGTTTGTACCACATGATTGCTTTCTCCTTGAAAGGATGCCTACTGACATTGTAGAGTCTCATTCTAGACCAGGACAAGTTAAGCATATAAACATTTCTGTTAGATACCTTGTTACTTGATACAAAACTTTGTCTTAACACAAAACCATACAACCCTTTGAGTATTTTAATTGGCATTTTAATATAGTTGTTCATTTTTTCTGCTGTTGTTTTTATGTCAGAATGTGTTTTTCACTGTTTAGTTTCGCAGAAGAAAAAGAGGGTCAAATACATTTGTTACTGATCAAGAAGATTCTCTTTCCATTGCTGCAAAAATGTTCAGACAAAAATGATCACCTTGGGAAGCTTTATCAGCAACTCTGGAATATCGTCATCCCTCTTTCTGTCCCCTCTTTTTTATCCTACAGAACAGTTCTTTTTGCTGCAGTTGCTGGACTGGGTTTTGCGTGGAGCTGCTCAGGTGATGTTTGTCAACAATCCTCTAAGTGGCCTCATCATTTTTGGTGGCCTCATCCTGCAGAACTACTGGTGGGCTCTCAACGGCTTTGTGGGCACACTCTTTGCCACCATCTCCGCCCTTATCCTACAACAGAACAGGTTCGGACAAAATGATGAAAGAGATCATACTATATTACTGTCAGTATGCCTCATTTGCACCTCTTAAAGGGTTACAGAGAGAGCAGGCTAGCATATTTTGCAAAGTGTGCTGACATTAAACATAATGCAATTAATATAAACTCAAGTGAAATATCAGTTCATTTTCGTCATCAGGATGTTGAAGGTCATGTTGTTGCCTGTTTTGAGTGTACTGTGTTTCTCTCAGGGGTGCGATCGCTGCAGGCCTGTATGGTTACAACGGCATCCTGGTGGGTCTGCTGATGGCTGTGTTCTCCAACGCAGGAAACTGGTACTGGTGGCTCCTTCTACCCAACATCTTCATGTCCATGATGTGGTAAGAAACCAGATTAATCAATGGTAAAGTGATACATGAGTAGACTTACATCATAAGAGAGGGGATACAAAGAGTTTAGAAAGTAGATAAATAACCAAACCATGAAATTTGAAGTGTAAGAACTGATTAGATTCATCTTAACACCTTACAAATGTTGGGGTTAAAGGAGCTCATAAGCGAGCAACATTTCTGTTGGGTTTTATAAAGTAACATTTGGTTATCAAATTAACATTAATAATTAGCCTTGTTTAATTATTAATATAGATCAACAATATTATTAAACTGAGTTAATAAACCTATAAAGGGGCACCACTCTGAAATCAGAGAACAACCAAATATTACAATATCAGTCTCGAATTAATTAATTAAATACTAGTATTATTGATTAATAATCTGTATTTAATAAATTGAAGGCGTGAAATCCGAACACAAAGCCCTTGCACCCAGCTTATGTCACAATGCAGATACACCAGTAATCACAAACAACTGCTCTTTAAATTATAACAGAGTTTATTTAACAAAGAAACATCAAGTCTATCAATGAAACTCAATCAAACAAATAACTATTATAAACTAAATACAGCAAACAAAGTATAAGCAAACAGTGGCACGTGTGTGTGTGTGTGTGTGTGTGTGTGTGTGTGTGTGTGTGTGTGTGTGCGTGTGTGTGTGTGTGTGTGTGTGTGAGTGTGAGTGTGAGTGTGAGAGAGAGAGAGGGAGAGAGAGAGAAGACAAGATGGAGGACAGACCATGCACCATGTGGTCATCCACATGGGCAAGATGGTCGACAACAAAGGAAGCGAGGTGTTCACGTCACATGCAGACAAGATGGTGGACGACAAATAGCTGGAGCTCTCTGAGCTGAGTTCAGTAACTAACTTAACCTCAGAAAGCCAGTGGCCGGACTTTGATTCAACGGCGGGTACACTGGTCTTTCTGATGGTGGAAGTAGTTGACTGAAACTAAACTAGCATAGCATTGAATGAAACACACAGCGGCGAACACGGCGGTTCAGCCCAATAAAACAAATGCAGCAGTTTACAACAGATAATAAACAGAATGTGACGTCCCGTCAACAATAATGCACGATTATCAGTGGTTCTAAAAGAACACAACTATTTCTAAAAACTATTTCTGCCCAGACCAAAATCTCATACTATGGTGATCACTCGGGGTGATTGTTGCAAGGTTGGTTTAGTCTTCACTTGTTGAATGTTAAGATCAGCAGATTCAGGCAGATTTCCTTCGTAGCAGATGCCGGAGGTTGGTAGCAGGATTCAGATTCTCTTCTGGATTCTGGAGCCGGATTCTTTATGTGTTCTTGTGTATTCAGGAATCAGTGGCTTTCTGCAGCGCTCCTGTCCAATTGCGTTCAATGACGTCTAAGAAAATCAAAGGAAAGAAACTCTTTGTGCTCGAACCAGGTACTTTCTGATCGTGTCCAAAACTCTCAAAACAACATGCGGTGGAGGTGTCCAGCTGAATTCTCCGATGTTTGAATCCATCCTGTGAAGACTTTACAGAGCCTGCAAAGTCACCTCAGCCCTTGAGGTAAGCAAAGAGGAGGGGGTTGACCTCCTCGAATGCTGGAGTCCAGCATGTGGAAGAGAGGTTTCATCTTCTGATACTCAAAGCACTTGAAGACAGAGGTGGTATCCTCTGATACTAAAAGTATTTGAAGAGTAGTATCCTCTGATACTAAAAGTATTTGAAGAGTGGGCCTTGAGAGGTGATGGCTTTTATAGACTGGGGTCTGCCTGTGGGGTAACCTGGGACCTTCTCCAATGAGGATGGAGGATTCAGACCCCCCCCCCCCCCCCCCCTTCCTTTCTCACACCTACGTGTTAGGTACTAGGGGGGGGCTGTGGTTGAGAGTCCTTTGTCTCATTCCCTCCAAAATAACTTTATTCAGGCTTTTAAAATGGCATACAGGCCTGAGTCCTTTGTTTCAACACATGGCCAGAACCCAACACAAATTTAAAACATCAGCTCTCAGCTCAGCATTTTTCTCTTGAGACTGATCTGAGCAATGCTTGTATCCATGATAGAAAGCGAACAAACTATGTGGTAAAGAAAATAGAACCAGTTTACACAGTCACTTCAGAGGTACAAAGTGTGAAGGGAAAAATGAAGATGTTTGAGAAAACTTGTAAAAAGATGGATGCAAATAGCTGTGAAAATATAATGTGTATTAAATCAAAAACTGCTGTTGTTGTTTCCTTGTGGTCCAGTCCGATTGTGTCCAGTGCCCTGGCATCTATTAACAGTCGTTGGGACCTGCCAGTGTTCACTCTACCCTTCAACATCCTGGTGTGTCTCCACATGGTTGCCACCGGACACTACAACTACCACTTCCCTCAAGTCCTCATTCAGCCTCGCTCAGAGCTGCCCAACATCACCTGGGCTGAGATCGATGTGGCCAAGGTCAGTGACATGCCAGAACATATTTCTCTGTTAGGGCTGGTATGCTGTGCTCTTTGTCATTACGCAATTCAGACAATGCAGATTCCTCAGATTATTTATTATCAGATTATTTAAGTATCAACATTTTCAAACAAAAATATGTGGGATTGCGACACAACTCTGCTCCGTTAGCTTTTGAAAAAGACTTAGTCTCTCGTAAAGGGGCACTGATGTCAATCTTTATGTTTCTATACCCACAACAGGCAACACAAGTTGCAAAACCTGTGGGGTGTAAAGCATGATTTTTGTGTGTCCTTTTTATTTATTTTTTTACATTGCTGTCCACACCTTCCCCAGCTATTCATGTCAGTGCCTGTGGGAGTAGGACAGGTCTACGGCTGTGACAACCCTTGGACTGGAGGAATCTTCATCATCTCACTCTTCATCTCCTCCCCAATCACCTGTGCTCATGCTGTTCTAGGATCTGCAGTGGGCATGGTTTCAGGTGAGGCAACCAGACAATACCTGTGCTAGTTATTGGAAGCAGGCACAATAAGAACACTTTTGAAGTAAAAGTTATTCAATCAATCAAGCACTACTTATTTTTGCTTCCTTGCATGCTTACAGAATGAATTCAAGCCACTATCAATATGTTCCAACTCCAAGATGAGCCCAAATACAGTATATCTATTTAAGGTGCAAATTTACCAGGATTAAGATTATTTAAACAAAACTCTGCATTCCCTTCATAGTGGCGATTTCATATTTTGCAGGCTTGGCTCTAGCAGCGCCTTTTGGAGACATTTACTTTGGTCTCTGGGGATACAACTGCGTGTTAGCCTGCATTGCCATTGGTGGAATGTTTTACGCACTTACCTGGCAGGTGCACCTACTGGCCATCACATGTGGTGAGTAGACAATCAGAATAAATGACTATCTGTTCCAGTCACATCACATGTTCCTGGGCTAGATAAAATCACATGACATTGATAGATACAATCTCTGGCCACAGCATTCACCTGAGTATGATCTCACACTACTCTCCTCCCCTCCTCTGCAGCTTTTTTCTGTGCATACCTCGGATCAGCCATTGCCAATATCATGTCCAGGGTAAGTACATCATTTCTCTGACTCCTTTTTATATGTCAGCCTATGGTAAACAAAATTGATTTACTGTTGTATCTTCCCCCCACAGTTTGGACTTCCAGCCTGCACATGGCCGTTCTGTTTGTCTGCGCTCACTTTCCTCCTCTTAACGACTGGGACCAACAGGATTTTCAAGCTGCCACTTGCCAAAGTCACCTACCCCGAGAAAAACTTGATTTTCTTCTGGAAGATGAAGAAGCTGGAGAAAATGGAGAAGGCTGAGAAAGAGAAGAACGAGAGGGAGCAGCTACAGAGAGCCATTAAAGACGAAGTGATATTAAATGAGAAAGAGCAACTGAGACTAGAGCTTGAAAAAATAGAGGAGGGGAGAGAGGCATGTAAGGCATCAGAGGGAAAAATTGACGAGATGTATGTTAAGGACGATGCACCATGGGTAGAACACAATACTACTGAGGAAAAAGAAATCAACGACATTGATGGCAGTTCAGATGATTATGTTTAAAACCAGATTTCTGCAGCGAGAGAGAGAGAGAGAGAGAGAGAGAGAGAGAGAAGCAACTAACACTTAAAATGTATGAAGACATTTAAAAAGCACATTTGTAAACAGAGTATTTGTATATTATACTTTACATGGGATACTCATGCTGGCAGGATTTCCTGAGTTAAGTTGTTGGTAAATTACATGATTTGAAGAGATGAAGAAAAAATTACATGATTTTTCAATAAATTAATTTCCGAATAACGATTTTTGTCCAAGGTCTTTTACTAAATTTTGAAGATACTTTGTTGTATTTTATGGTGAAAAAACACAAATCATCTGTGAAACCTTTCATCTCTTGATGAGCTTGATTTTTTCTATGAACATCACTTTTAATAAATAACATTTTTCCAATTTATAAAACAAATTTACAAGATGTGAAACACTTTTACAAGTGCTGAGACAAATGTACAAGTGACCCGGAAGTGATTGAGTGAGGGGTCATTTTGTTTGTTTTTGCGGACTGGTAAAAGTGTTCTGCCACTTGTACATTTGTCTCAGCACTTGTAAAAGTGTTTCACATCTTGTAAATATGTTTTATATATGTCAACTTGTTTTGTCCTTGGTAAAGGTGTTTTGGTTTTGTAATTTTGTTTCATAAAATGGAAAAATGTTTTTCAAAATGTTAATTTGTCTCACATTTTGTAAAAGTGTTTCACACTTTGTAATTTTGCTCTGCACAAGTTTGCTGCTCCCTCTTCTTGGAACGAATTACAAAAAGAGCTGAGACTTAATAACCTGCTCTCGATGGATGCTTTTAAGAGGATGTTAAATGACTTGGAGGCGGACACATCTGGCTATAGATAAATAATACATTTCATTTATAAGCGCTTTTCACAAACTCAAAGACACTGTACAATTTAGTTTAAAAAAGATAGAAAAGGTTAGAACAGTAAAGATGTTCTCCCTGATGTGTCTGTGGGAGATCTTTACAAACATTTGCTGTTTAAAGGTGTTATTGGCTTCTTTTAATGTCTAATAATAATAATAATAATGTTGTTGTTTTTTATTTGTATGTGTGTCTGCTCATTGTTTTTTTGAAACTCTGTAAATTGTGCTGCTTCCTCTCTTGGCCAGGACACTCTTGAAAAAGAGATTTTGAATATGTACGAGTTTCTTTCATGGTTAAATAAAGTGTGAAGCCCTTGGAAACTTTACTTTAAAATATATAAAAAATTCACATGTGGTATCAAAATGCAATGTTTCACCAAGCATCACATGAATCTGGGTGAAAATAAACATTAACTATAATAAAACCTCTTACAAAAACAGCTTATTTTGCAGCTTAGGTCATTTCTCTGGACTGTCAGGGCTTGGCAGCTCTAAATAAAAATTTGCCCCCATTCATTGTGTATTGAAACCGTCTGACTCACAGCTTAAAGCGTCCTTGGATTCCTAGCCACGCTATCGTAGCTAGCAATGTGCAGTAGAGCTGCCGGTGGAACTCTAGCTGAACTGTTGGCATTCAGTGGGCAGGCACAGCGAGGCTAAAGTGCAGGGAGGCAGGACACCATTCCATGTGTAAGACGAAGCTGTTTGGCAAATCCCAGAGCTTTCTGGACAAAACTGTTTTACCTGAATGGGGGATAATGAGTACAGCATGAGTGCTTTTGCACGACTCCGGCACAGCTCACCAAAACGCAGCCCACTGTTTCTCCAAATCCACCGCAAGTCAAGCTGTCATCTTCACCGGTGGATCTGCAGCCAGGAACAGCACATAGTCCACGAGCCAAATGCTCCAGTCGTGGGATAGCCTAAGGATGTTTTGGGGCAACACCTGAGCGAGCCAGCAGGAAGGACAGGTATATTTGGCCTTCAAAGTTCTCAGTCCGCATGTAAATTACAGCTCCATAGGCTCTCTCGGAAGTCTCTTCAAAGAGGTGCACTTCATGAGTGGCACCCTTAAAGACATCACATTTCTGAGGACTGGTTTGCACCATGTTTCTGATATCTCTGCAGGACAGATCTGATGTGGTCCACATGCTCAAGGGCACCTTGGCAGTACTCGAGAAGTGCCCTGGCACCTCTCCTGCCAGACCAACTTCCATATTGTGGTCCACAAGGGGACCCAAGTCCCTACGGACTGAGCTACTGCCGCCCACATCATGAAGGCCCCTCAGGCAGTCCTCAATGCTCCTCTGGAACTCTGCTGGAGCTGAGCTGAGACCAAATAGAATGCAGTTCCACTGGTACAAGCCCCAGGGTGTTATGAAGGCTGTCAGAGAGCAGCTTTCAGGCTCCATGAACCACAATATGCTTTCCCCTAATCAAGGACTGTAAACCAAGAGTTACCTGTGTGATACAGACTTTTTGCTGAGCTCTCTGTAATCACAGCACAGTCTCAGCTCACCTGACTTCTTTTTACGGAAAGGCTAGGCAAGTTTATTTAGCACATTTCAGCAACAAGGCAATTCAAAGTGCTTTACAAAAGACATCATGACAAGGGTAGGAAAACACATGAGAAAGGACAATTTAAAATCATTAAAACAAAACCTTAAAAATCAAAGAGAAGAAAAATAAATTAAAACAGCTAAAGAGAATGCTTAAATATAATAAGAGTACAGTTAAAAGAAATAAAAGTAAAAGTTGCAGTGCAGAGTTATAGAGTAAAAAAATGTATTAAAATGAATGGAATAAAATCGTTAAACGGAAGTGAACTGTAAATGGAGTCTTCAACATTGATTTAAAAGAACTAAAGGCCCTGACACACCAAGGAGATCGTCAGCCGTCGGTCCTAGTTGGACCGTTGGTGAGCGATCATGGCCCTAATTTTTGCGGTGTGTCTGGCTCCGTCGCTACCCATTGGCCTTTTTTCTACTGATTCGACATGTTGAATCGGCGTCGGCACAGTTGGTGAGAGGAATCACTCTGATCTGTCGGCGGGTTTCATGTAACTCCAGCTCTCGACATAGGTTCGGGAAAGCCCCTTGAGCCGCTGTACAGCGTTATTTCCATGATTCGCTCTAGTATCCGTGCTTTCAGCCATTTAGTGCGGTTCCTCCTTATTTTTCGCATCCACCTCTTCTTTTCTTTTTCCACTGAAAGACCAAGAAGTACCTATATTACAAGTGGTGACCATAGACTTTAAATATTAAGGTGGTGACCGACAGCGGTACGAAAATGGTATTCTCGTATCAAAGAAACGGATTACCGCCGCCTGCTGGCATGGGGAGTTAATTCCTCTCACACATGCACAGAACGTTCGTGGTTGGCTGTCGGCTGAAGTCTTTGCAGTTTGTTCAAGTGTAACTTTTTGGCCGCAACGTGAGGCAACGTGAGGCGACGCCACAGTTGGTCTTCTTCGCCACTACAGTAGTTCTTTGCCATCTGCTTGGTGTGTCAGGGCCTTAAGAGTTTCAGAAGACCTGGGGCCATATAAAGCCTCCTTAATACTAAGAGTTTCCCTTAGTGACACATTTCTAAGAAAATTCTTAGAATCAAGGCCTTTTTCTAAAAATGTCCCCTCAAAGTTTAGACCAGATCTTTGTAAAGATAAAAGTTATTCACAAAGTGTCTTAGCCCTTAAGAAAGCTGCTAAGTGAGGAGGACTTCGACCTCCGGTCTGGTCAAAATGAAGCCAATGCGGAAGTACAAAATCTTGCAGTTCCTTGAGTGTCTGCTTGAGGCTGGCTCCAGAATATCGGACATCACATACACATGACTGGCAAAAAAAAGCCGTTTTTACTGCATAAATAAACATGTTCATAGCCTGGTAAGAAAAAACTAAATAGGTCTGATAAGTTATTGTCATCACTGTACGGGGGGGGAATTTTTTTGATTTTCAAAATGATACGTGTTATGAATAGTTAGGCGCGTAGCTGACGTGATTGACAGATGGGTGTGATGTAACGGTTCGTCAAGAGGCTTAACATCCTGCCGATGAGCCTCCTGAGCCCCCTGCCATAACAGATGGCTGACGTCACTCAGGCTTCGTCCATTAATATTTACAGTCTATATTTACAGCTAAGGAGAAAATGGAGAAATGTTCTTCAAACACTACATGAAGAATAATCTTTTTGAATCATAGTTGGGCAGAACTGACAAAAAATATTTATGCAGACATTTCAATCCATCTACGACTTTTTTTAAAGTGAAAAGCGAGACATGCATGTTGAGTTCCTCTACATGTGGTTACCTCCACAGGTGCATCCAATCACTAATTAAGGCTCTTTGATGATGATATAATGATCAGCATGTGAAGAGGCTGCTGCACAAGGGAGCATGTGATTTTAAACATCTTGTAGGCTGTATACTTTTAATGCATGTCTTACAATTTATCACACAGATATGATCATTTTTATAGTGTTCATATTTACACAATGTCAGACTTTATTCTAAGACTGGGCCTTATCGATTTCACTGTCGATCTATGCCCATTATCACCAAGAGAGCACTTTTTTTCTCCATTTTTTAGGGATTAACCAATCACAGCTTCTGAAAAACGGTGTCATACAACCGGATCAACCATGCCTCCTCACTGAGATAAAAGTTTCTGTCCCTTCCTTGCTCAGCGATGCTCTGAGATGGTTCCTAATCACTCCTAGGCTAAAAATTCTTGCTAGAGGTCAATGAGAGGATTGTTTGTGAACACGGCCGTGCAGTTTTATGTGAGTATGTTCCAAATATACAGTTATACAGTATACATTGAGAAATTACTCTCAAATAAAACACAAGAGCGGTCAGAAAGGGTAACATCAGAAACAACCTTGGAAATGTTTAGGCCGTTGATTGGTTAAATCCAGATTATGTCCACGTTAACATGTTACCTGCTGAATTGGCCCGAAGCTGTCAAGAGTATAACACAGTTCTTTAGTCACTCTGTCCTGGGGAACAAGACTCGGGGGGGAGGACTGAAGGGCGCATTTTCAAAAGAAGCAAAGTGTCAAAATGAACATACAAGCTAGCTCAACTGACTACTAAGATGCCTCAAGCTACACACATGGTTATGTTGTTGCTGATAACAAGTTTAAGATAGGGTTTTCTGCTATGAAAATATGTCACGTCAACCTTTTAGAAACTTCCAGGGCCAGCTTCCCCAACCCATCATGTGAGATCCAGTATGAAGATAAGGAAGTTTAAAGATCAGATAATCAGATTGAACACAACAGAAGCTTCCAGACATTTCTCCTGAACTGAACTGCAAAGTTTGCCATTCTGTGACCTAAGGGAACTGGATAAAGTACAAATGATTTAATGAAAGGTGAGTTGCTCTATCAAGGTGCAGCAGAGCAGCATTACAGTGATATGTAAGTGGAAGATATGTAATGTGGGACATGCGGCTATCCTAAAATCTCTGTAGCATGCAATTTATTACAAACTGTGAGCGTCAGCCAGCTTTATCAGTCAGTTTGGCAGGCCAAAACTACAAAGTCAGAAAGATCAAAACTTTGCCAACTAAGATTAAAAAAATACTGCGTATGATCACATGAAGAGATGTCATTCCTTCAAAGTTTAAAGACGGTTACAGGAACTTTTAACTGGCACAAAATAAAAATGTCATTCTTTACCATTAAAAATGACTTATCCCAACAAGCTCCAGTGGGTTTTTAGACAACATTCAACTTACAGTAATACTTACTGAACTTAAAACAGGCTACATTTAGCTGTCTAGAATTACTGTGCGCAAAAGCACTTTTCTGAATTCTTAAACTCTGCACCTCATCAAAGTTACTTTAAATATAAAAATATAAAATATTACACAATATAGCAGTAAAAACAATCTTTGTAAATAAACGTCAATAACAAGTAGCCTAACTAAACCTCAGGTTTTCAGATGTAGTGCTCTACAACGGAATTTTAAAAAATACCTTTAGAATGTCAATGTATCAACATGGAAGGGGGGGGCAGTGTGCAAGACACGCCCACTCACACGCAACATAATACAATGTTTGTTCAAGGATCATAAAAAAGGACTGTCACGGAATACAAAGTGACATGATAAGATACGTAAATTGTGGCACTACAAGACAGTGTACCAGAGAGATCTTTCCTAAAGGTGTTAGGGTTTTCCTGGTTGTAAAATGTTATCCATCTTAACCATTGTTGTTATAACTTTTTGTACATAGATCCTTCAGATCCTCTGGAATCACTACCCCAAGCACATTAACCAGTCCATCGGGAAGTTACATGGTAACCTAAAGGTAGGACCCTTTAAAGTGCATATCTTAGGAATTTTCCAAAGTTTGGTTTTAGATGTTTGGTCTTCGAGGAGGACCTTCAAACAAGAATGTTTTGGACTAATCAGGAAACTGGCATCATCTGCATACATTGATATCTTTGTTTGGCCCCCTATTTCAAGCCCCTCCACATCTATATTTGACCTTGTTTTTTATTGCTTCTATTGCAATAATAATAATGTTGCAGCTGGTACCATCCTAAAGCGCTCTTATCCAACTAATTAATGATTCACAGAATTTAACAAATCCAAAACACTTAAAAATAAAATCCAAACCAATTCTGTCAAAGCCTTCTCCAAATCAGCAATAAATATCAAGCCATCCTCTCCCCCCCCATTTATAATTTTCCATAACTTCAAACAATGTCATTACCAATGAAGCGACCCTGCATAGAGCTTCAACTTTTTTCAATCTATGGGCTATGCACTTTGCAAGTATCTCAACATCATAGCATTGGAGTGTGATTGGTCTTCAGGTATTGACCAAATGAGGCCCTCTTTTTGAGTATCCAACATTATATGTAAAATTGAAACAGGAAAGAGTCTGATAAACGTCTATGAGTATTCCATCTAATCCAGGAGTTCTGCCTGCTTAAAAGGATATTATAGCAGACTGGAGTTCCTCCACTGTAATCAGGCCTTCACTCCTTTTGAGCATCGGTTAATTTGCTTTTGTAACTCTCTGGAAAAAAGTTGTGACCACATTCGTTATCTATTTAAATAGTTTACTGATGGAAAGAGAATATTTTAAACATATTTTTCTGATCTTTATCTGACTGTCTATATAGCATTTCTACATGATCTGAAACAAGTTTAGTGATGTTGTTTTTGTTGTAGTCTCAAGAACAGTTTTGTACATTTCTCCCTTTTTCCCATCCATTCTGCCCTTTTTTGATAACTCTTATATGACCTATATTCAAGTAAACCATCTTATTCCCTCTGTTTATGTTCTAAGTAATTTACCAGGTCATTAGATTTATCGATAGAATGATCTATGTAATAGTTCAGTCCTTCTATTTCGGTTATTAAAGTTTGTTCCTTTTTTTTGTTTTTTATTTGGGGGAGAAGTTTTTTTTGTAACCAACCACCCATTTCAAAAAGCTTCATAAAGAAGCAGAGGTGGTTTGTATTTGCATCTACTCTAAATCAGGTCAAGTATTCACCTCCCAGCTGCCGCTCACACTTTCCTTTTCACAGTTCTTTACATGACAGTGATCAGATGTGTGTCGTAACTCACAGATGGATCACACAGATAATCTGATGCCCACAAAGCAGGAGCGTCTAAAGCAGGTCACTACAACCATAACCAGCTCTGCTGATAATGTCAGACTAACCTCTACACCTGCATATCTCAAATGGCTCGGTTTCAACAGGGCCTGTGACTGAATGGGGCCAACAGATTTGAATCATTATTTAATAGGTGTGCAAACAACGACAAGTGTCAATTTGACTTTAAGATCCTTTTGACACAGGATGGTGACGATCAAATGTATTACTGTTGTCCTATATGACTCGATAATTAACCATAATGGCGCAGGTATACACATCCAGGCCTCTTTTACACACAAGTATAAAGTCCTGAGGTTTTGACTCATCTCCAAAAATGAATTAGTTTTAATCATGAAGACTGCTTTGGTTTCATATTTGCTCACTGCTGAAATATTGTGGAAACACTGATCTTGAGGTGGAGCTTTTCCTTTTGAATTCAAAACTAGAACAACACTTCATGTGTACTGTTTCAGTTTACAACAGGGTTTTTTCATAGTTTAATTAGTACGTTAACAAGTTTATGGCTATCATTGACGGTTCAGTCAACTGAAGCTACTCAGTGTAATCTGTCTTGCTATCAGCAAACAATGAGTTTGGCCTGGTTTTGTTTGTCAGGCCTTAGTACAGCCTTTTCTATAATTACTGAGGTTGGATTTCTTCTTTTATTTGAATATAACGCTCTCAGTTGTCTGTGTGTACTTAAGTCTATGGCAAAGTATGAGGGTGAAAATAACTGGCACTGTGATGTTTTCCGTCTGTGTGGCATTCTGCCAAACAAGTCCTCAAAACACGTTTTCTAAAACACACCCTTGAAACAAGAACAAGGAGGGAAACGTTTTCCACAGTGAGCAGGATAAAACTTCACAATGTTGTTTAACATGGAACATATCTTTAATAAATAGACACAGTTATCAATTTCCTTCTACAGACTTCCCTTGCAGTGATGGGTTTAAAAATGGTTTCAAGTCCTTATAAATAACTAATAAAACAACTTTTATTTATATTTTGTTCACATAAAGCGTTTCATCCCAGTGCAAAAACAGAAAATCTGAGGTTCACTGCACACGTGGTACTATACAACAACTCTGACATCAGACCGCCCTCAGACTGGACCCTGTACCTAAATGACATCACAAACTGACCTCACATGAAGCAGTTATTATCTAACCAAAATATGAAGAACAATCAAAGTCCCAGAGCCTTGATGGAGAGGAGACATTAATGCGGTTGCTGGAAGCTGGACACATTTTCACAATGAAACAGTATGATCCACAATAAACCAGGACATGAAAGTAAAGGATATGTATTCAAAGAAAACCAGTTAAACACATTATCACACTGTATGTGAAACTTTGGTGGGCTGGTACAAGGCAATACTGTCACAGATCTAAACTGCAATGACACACTTTTCTTTTCTCCCTAGCAGGCTATAGCCTTAATACAAACATCATGTCTCTTGTCCCTGTCTTTCAAGTCCCTTCTTGGATCCCATCCCTAACCTGCCAGCGAGAGCCGCCAGTGCAGTGACAATCCCATGACCCACGAGTTACCCCAACTCTGGGGACCACACGACCAAGTCAGAGATATCAGTACCGGATTGGAACTCTGATGAGACAGAGAGGCTTCAGAAAATCATTTAAGAACAGTTACATCTTCTTGCACTTCTCCAGATGATCTAACCATAGAAAATAACCGAAGTAGCACTTGAGATAAAGCATAAAGTGAGAGTTCAAATGTGTTTAAATAAAATCTGAGAACATTAGCTGGTGAAACATATTTTAACACTGAATAACTTACTCATTATTCTTAGGAGAAACGCTGCCAGTTTACAAATGGAGTGACTTTAAACCTTCCGTATTTTTATTTGGCTGATAAAGAAAAGCTATATGGACAGATTAGCAATGTCCAATATAGATCTTCTGTTATATCATTTGTCTCTTCATTATGCACATTAGCCCTTAAAACACAAACATTCATCAGCAAATGACCCCCCTGCGGGGTACTAAACAAGAAATACAGCTCAAATATTTGACCAAGACTAGTGTTTTAGTCTATGTTTACATCTCCCATTTACACTCTATATACAAAACACACCTTTAAAATCGTTTGATTTTAAAAGAGATTTAAAACACATTCAAAAACTCAGGGTAAAAGTTGTAGAGTTAAGCATATTTACATTATAATAACAAGTTTACAAGCACAAGTGAAAGTGTATGGTGTACAAGTGTATGGTGAAAAAAAAAGTTAATTAATCAAACTGGCAGATAAGAGCTACAGCAGGTTTATTCCAAGAAGAGACATCGAGAAAATGAGAAATGAACATTTGGCTCCAGTGTGCACTGCCTGCTCTCTCCTAAGACACATTGGTTCATTCAAACCAGCACTGCTGTGCAGTATGCCATCTACTGTACACAGTGGGAAGGCTTTTCAGTACATTCAAACAATGCCAAAAACAAGGTTTTTTTTTTTTTAACCTTTCAACCATTGAAAAGAAAAAAACCCAGCACACTACTCTTGGTCTGCATCACCACTTTATCAGAAAGCAACGTTTCGGTCCCTCTGAAGCTTTGTCAAGTGTGTTCTTCAACAATTTCCCCACCAGGATCCGGGGGCTCGTCTGGCCGTTTTGTTCCTGTTGCGCATCATACTGAACATATTGAAATGTTTCTTTAGCTTTCTACATCTGCTTCATTTTCTGCACATTTGGTGAAGTTTGTAGGTCCAGATTTTGTTAGCTTGGTGAGTTTTGACTTTTTTTAAATAGTTAAGTTTAACTTTGACTCAACATACTTGGTGTTATTCTGTTTGTCTGACTGTTTGTGTTTTTATTCACGTCAGAGTTGGTCATTTGGTGAGTGGGTGCTCGCGTGCTGTGTAAAGTGGTTTGGACTGTGTTAGGACACATGCCATCTCATCATTCAGGATCCAGGGCACAGATTAGGCAACGCTACCAGAGAGAGGTGGTAACATTGAACTTATTGTCAACAGAGGGGAAGCGTACTGGATTTCCACCCAACAAACTTTATCCCCAAAAAGTTTAAATGACCAAGGTTCCACGGCATGTCATGATCGAAGGAGTTCTGTTTTTGTTGGACACAAACGAGATGCAAACATTGTATCTCAAGTTCTGATACTTTCTTGAATGATTTCTGAAAGCAGTAAGGCCGATGTTTTCATTTATTAGATACAGTATCTGTGTAAATAGGTCCATTTTGTGTGGTCTCATTGATTGGTGTATTGATTAAGAGAGACACTTCAAAGTAGACAAAATATCTCACACCCTGACACACAGTAGGTGGAGCATTGTCTACTTAAGATCCTGGGGGGGGAAATTGTTTGATAACAAACTTGATAAAGCTTCAGAGGGACCGAAACGTTGAGGTTTTTTAAACTCAAGTGTGATGCCCTACTCATCTACTTCACGAGATAGTTGGATGTGCAACCAGCTCGTTTTAATCAAAGCTTTCAACCATGACTAATCTGTAATAAATACTTCAGGCTGCATGAGTAACTGGAGTTGATCATTGCAGCAAGCTATTGTTTCCACACAGATTTAAATTAGAAAGCGATTCATCATAATAATCCTGTCATTCAAGTACCCAAAGCTCTCATGGCTGAGGAATTTCTGCCACTTGTTTTACATAAGTCTGATGGCTGAGAGAAAGTCCAGGACCGGCTGGCAGAACTTACATGGACATTTAAATTGAGTTTTTTCAAAGTTGTTTTTATAAAGTGGCCTTTACACAACAACTTACGGAGACTTAGTGCCTGACAGCAGGCTGAAGGAGAGGAGTGTGGATGGAACATGATTGTCTGCTCGGACAAGAGGTTCAGATGAGACCTGCAGAGTTGACGTTTGGTCGACAGCATGAAGTGTAAGGAGTGTGTCTGTGTGTATCGAATGGCCATGACACACTATCAGCACCACCCTGAGCTAGGAAACACGATTTACAGGACCAAACAAAAAAATCTTGTCCACTCAGGTTGGAGCGTGACGTCTGATAGTCAATACTACTCCAGCCTGGATAAAGAAAGCTAATAGACACACTCCTACGATAGTGCAAACATTGCTGTTGACTTCACTCATACTCCGGCTGCGTAGTCTCGATGGAGCAACTCTCTTACAGCCAGTTTTGGAGTGTAACCAGGTTCTTGTCCATCCAGCGCTGGTTTAACCTGATTGTTTCTAAAGCTTCCTGCACGCTCCTCATCTGAGAGCCACGCTCTTTTAGACTGGAGAAGAAACTCTTTACCTGCAAAACACAATCA
The DNA here is from genome assembly GCA_020745685.1 of Tautogolabrus adspersus. NCBI lineage: Eukaryota > Metazoa > Chordata > Actinopteri > Labriformes > Labridae > Tautogolabrus > Tautogolabrus adspersus. The sequence goes on from CM036534.1 coordinate 19,185,602, forward strand.
CACACACATTAGTCAAATAAGGCCTCCAATAAACACACATCAAGCGTTCTGTAAACAGTCAGTTAATCCCTATATGCACCTGCACACCCATAAAATACACGTAAGTATTATTCATCGTTATTAAATATATACCTGATCAAGGTGCGCCTGTGTGGAGAACTGGGAGGTGGCAGATTTGATGATTGATTGGATTGCAAATGAGCCCACAGGGAACCTCGAGAAGGGACACAAAGACTCAGATGTTTATTCATGAATTCATTTCCAAGTGAAATAATCTTTTTTTACGATATGTTTATTGGATTGTATTATTTTCCACAGGAATAAAATGTATATAAGTATGTGCATATATATATATATATATATATTAACATGACCTGACAAATAGAAACAAACCAAACTAACAGAACAGCAGCTCAGATCAACATAAGTACACAGTACAGGAAATAGTCCACGTTACAGACACGTCAGAAGTTGCAATTCAGACTCAGGAGACTCCTTGTAAGACAATAGGAACAGGCCCCAGATCATTCAGGTAGGACTGCCAGACTTTGTAAAACAGATCAATTATGCATGTTAAATACTTATGAGATATTCCAAAGGAACCAGTTCAAATCTGACCTCATACAATCCTTTAACAGAAGAGCCTTTATCACTGATCCATTGCAATCATTTATTGTTTTCTAGCAGCAAAGGTGAGAATGTTATATTTGTTATAATGGTTATATTTGCTACTCGGGAACCCCAGAGTCAGAGACATCAAACCCACCTCTACATTTTTGTGAAATATCTTCTATATTTCAGACCAATGTTTCTGCCGATAAAGACATGACCATAAACAATGGCTTAGAGTACCTTCTTCGGTTTGACGTTTGAGACAGGGAGGGGAAAGTGATGAATTAGAAGACCGCCAAGGAATAGGAGATATATGCGTTCTAGGTACAATTCTAAAGTGAAATGACTTTGTTCGAGTGCATTAATTAATGATTAATATCAAATACTCTCTCATGTCTCCTCGTCAGTAGTTACTATCCTTCTCCCATACACCCTTAATCCTCTGTGTATTAGCAGGGGCTATATACCACACAGTACACCATAGAGTGATCTTAGGGAAACAGCATTTTCGAATTCTTCGTAACATAATGTCTTTTTCTCTGCATCACGAGTAAGGAGACAATTACTAGCTGATCTGAGAGCAGATATTTCTTTCCATAAAGTTGGTGATGGAGTGTTAAATGAGGCCTTTTTCTAAATGAGAAGTTCAGTCTCTAAAGATTTGTGTTTTTTCCAGCTTCTGGCGCCTCTTTGTGGCAGAGTATGACATAATCAATCCTATTGCAAAGGCTTTGCAGGTTTTTTCACAAAAGTGAGGGATTGGATGTGAATTTGATGGACCATGATGCCTTAAATTAAGCAGAGAAATAATATGTAGAGGTGTTATCTTTAAGAATGATAACATTAAGTCTCCACTGCCAGATTAATTAAACACGTAAGTTTACCTTGTTGATTATGTTGTCAATGCTACAGAACAAAAATAATTGCAATTCAGTTCTAGGCGGGACAAAAAGAGTCAATCCTGGTCTGACACCTGTGAGGTGTAGAAAGAAAAGTGTACTCTTTGTTAGAGGGGTGGAGACTCTTCCATACATCATCAAATCCAAGATCTTCACTAATATTACAGAGAGCATTTGCTTGGGGAGAAGGAGCCATAGTGCTGCGAGGGAATCTATGAATGAGTGGATTTAATATACAACAAAATCATTTCTGCAGGGTCCAGAAATATTTAACAACAATCTGATGGGGGACCTGGTGGTTGATAAAGGTTCATTATCAAAATCTATTGCCCTTTTAAGCCGCCTTTAATAACAATGTAGTGGCCATTATTATCCTGAACACCATAAAAGGTAGATTCTGTCTAACAGGTACAGCCACTGTATCATCAAGATGTGTTTCCTGTCCCTCTGCTATATCTGTTTTCTTTTTTCAAGAAGGTAAGTATTTCCCTACATTTTATATGATTGTGAACGTCTCGTATATTTCAGGTACAGACCTGCAGCTTATTTGCCATTAAATGTACCTACCGATGTGGACACAAGTCCAGAAATGACCTGTAAGGCACAGTAAAACGTAACCACTGACCTCTATATGAACACAGCAACGAGAACAGTTTACATAGATAAATTAAACTCTTTAAAGATGGGGATGTCCCTGCTTATCATGCAGGGAGCCACAGCTTCCCTCCTGTACACAGCTAGAAGCTGACAGATCAACCAAGTGTTATACTTACAACTAACCATAGACATAACACACGTTCCATATCACACACTGTGATGTTACTATTTCATGTGGCACATTGTAGGAAAAAAAAGCGAGAAGAATTAGGAGACGGCATCGAGCTTGTACTCTCGTAAAGTTAAATGTCTCTGTCCTGGTCCAATAATAAAACGTGATTAAAGAAACAAAATCTTTCCAGTTTTGAAACATTACTGACCCGTACTGTAGGTAAAACATTCTTATAATGTAGTCTCGGTGATAACATGTCTGAAACTGACAAGATGCTTACTTCTCTATGAGGCGGTCCCAGTTCTCTTGTATAAAATCCCAGACAAACAAGTAGCCAGTGAAGCCGCTACACACGGTGCTGATGACCAAAGGAAGCTCCTGGGTCTGGATGATGTCCCCCTTCAGACCTGCATGAAGAATCCTGCAGAAAGCGAGATAAGTTTTCTGTTCAAACAGCATCGTTTCTACACACCCACACTTTCCCCACCTACGTACAGCAGGAGACTCGAGGGGTTTTCAAGCCCTTTTGATCACTGTTATACTACAAACTTGTCTAAGAATGGAAACTTTAAGAGAGCAAATACACATTTGAGTTATAACTCAGAAAATGAAGTTTCTATCAGGTCTCAGACATCCACAATTTAAACTAAAGCTCTCATCTGTAATCATTGTAAAAAAAAAACAGAACACATTGCATTTGTAGAATATACTAAACAAGAAGAGAATTGCACTAAGTGTGTCTACACTTTCTACAAAGTTCTTGTAGTAGTAAGAGAAAACGTTCTCAGTGATGCTAGAGTTTGTGTTTTCTGTTCTTAGCATAAATCATCAATTCAAGAGCTGTTCATCAAAAAGTCTTCTTTTTTATTTAACATAAGGCCACTTTAGGTGCACTATAATGAGGCACTGAAAAACAAACCATTGCAACATTGATAATACTGCAAACTGTATTCCTGCACAACCCTAACCCTATGACACCTGAGTAGAAGTATAAACAAACATTTACCAGACTATTCGCCAAGCGTCTTGAGTGGATGCGAGGCCCCGAAGCATTTTTCGTTTCTCTGCATCAAAGGTGACACGAGTATACAAGTCGCGCAAACTCTCCCAGTCTTCATTTGATTGAGCAGCAACATTGAACACAGCTTGCTGCAGATCACCTGGGATCCTGCACAAATGATAGAAAGACGTTCCTCAGGTTACCAATACAACAAATGTATTTGAACTTCATCAGTTCTAATGATAAAACAAACACATATCAAGTGAATTTAATCACATTCCCTCGACCCTGCTAAAGATACTTCTATGATTACTAAGAAGTTTGAGCCTCTCAGGCTGTTGTCACTGTGGCCCAGGTAATGACAATATTCCTAGTATGCTATACGTACCGCGAGGTCCCGTTGGTCTCAACATAACTCTTGAACAGAGCTTTGGCTTGCTGAATGCAGTTTTCTTCTTTCAGGTCACATGCTGTCCCTAGCAGCGCTGAGCGCAGCTCCTGATTGGACACACTCTCCTCCTCTCCCCATGTTTGTTTCTCCATCAGGGAACCAAAATGATGCATAATATAGTTCTATCAAAAGAAAAAAAAAAGAAAATAATGGATTCATGATTACAAACACAAAACTCACTTTATCACTTCATGATCCTAGATAAAGAGGGTGATGTGAATTCTCTCCATGGAAGTCTCAATGTGATTGGTTAAAATTTTCTCAGACTTTAGAATAGATATTGTACCCCAAATTTGTGTTTATGCAGCATTGTATGTTGGTGTGTCTCCGCGTGCCCCTGCGATGCTCAGTCATCCAGACAGCAGGGAAAAGTATCTGCAGCTACATCAAACGCACTGTATATTCAGCAGTGTTTTTATACACGAGTGTTGGGTATAAACATTTACCCGCCATGTGAAATTGACTTGCCAAACGGAAAATCTACCCACTTTTGGCGCTTGGCAGGTGTGTATTTTGGCCCCTGCATGTACGTCAGATTTGGTTGGTGGTGTGTTTGTTTAATGCAAAAAAATCAGAATAAGCATATTAAGGTGTAAGATGTGCTTTGTATCATTCAAACTAAATATGAACTGTTTGTATGCTAATACATCCATGTTACCATAAATGGATTATCAACTTTGAATATTAAGGATTTGTTTGGCAGACATGTGGCTTGATTCATGTTTATCGAAAACTGTAACGTTACCCAAATTCCATGTGTTTATGTACCTTCATGCGGGCCACAAGACTGTGCTCCTGTCTTTTGCAGAGCAGTTGGTAGATATTGCTGAGCTGCAACAAGGCTTCTGTCACAGGAGACGTCTCGGTTTCATTGGATATGTAGTTCAACAGGTTGTTGACCTGAAGGAAGGACACACGTCCCAGTCTGTCCACAACATGGGACAGGGGGTGAAGGCTTATTAAAAGGCAAATACAAGAATTGGACAAATAGTCCTAAACCTCAGTTCATCCTGTCAATGAATGTTATTCAAAAAAGAAAAATGTGTTACGTGCTATACCTGGAGAGAGCAAAGATGTTGTGTATAAGCGAGGCACGGTCCTCTGGTGTAAGAACATTGACATTGTCGGACAAAGCATCTCCAAGAGCAGTCCAACCCTCGTCTCCATAGTGGACGATGTAGAAGCCTGTGTTTCTGTAGTTTATCTTCAGCCACTTCACACTTTCTGCCATCTTAAAAGTCCCTGGAAACAAACACACACAGATGTACCATTTGACACAGTACCAGAGACTGAGACTTGATGTTTCAGGTTGTGTTTCTCTGTCTTTTACCTGACTTGGTCATTAGATTGAACACCTGTCTGCACTCTGGAGCCACACTACAGCTGTCATTCACGTATGTCACTGGAATATTCCACAAGCTAAGGAGGGAGAAAATTACAATCAGGAGTGTGGTGTGTTTCTGTGATCTTTCAACAAGTGTGTCTGTCTGTGTGTTTACTACAACCCACCTGGAAGTGTGTGTTGCATTGTCAGAGGTGAGCAGGAAATGCTCCTGTGTGAGGGTCACCTGATCTCCCTGGCGGCTTACAGTGACCAATGGGAAGCCTTTCTGCGATGTCCAGGATCTCATCATCTCTGACACGTTCTGATGCTGCGGTGAGACTTCGACCTGAGGACAGGGAGAGAAATCCAGAGTGTGTGCAGTCTAACGACATGTCTTTTGTTTTTCTGAATGTGTGAAGCTACATAAAGAAGGTTTCAAAGAAGCAAAAATAATAATAATTAAAGGTTTAATCTATTGTTTAATGCAAGGAATCCAAGGCTCTTCCTTTGTTAAGGAGATTTAGCAAAAGTATAAACTGTCTTATTGCATAATTAGATATTGTCACCAAGTGTGTAAGGACCACTAAACTAACCAGAAACATGCCAAAGTGAGATCAAGTATTTTTGACAGTCAGCAGAGGAAAGTTATGATGTAGCCAAAAAGGTCAACTACTGATGTCCAATGTATGAAAAAATCAATAAGGCACAAACACTCACCTCTGTAAGGCTGTTCCAGAGGTCGTTAGTGTCCGCGTTTGATCCACTGAACTGTTTTAGGTATTGAATGATACCCTTTCTGAACTGGTGCTCCCCAGGCAGTGAAGCGTTCAGCATCAGGAGAATAGATGCACCCTGAAAGGCAGAACACAAAGCAACTGTGATCAGACCGAAGCACAGCAATGAGGTGCTTTCACACATGCGCAAAACTCTTGAAAACTTCCTGAAGCTTTTGGGTTGAGCTGCAAGTTACCAGAAAATGTTTCACAATTGTTCCTGCCAGCCCCCTAGTAAATGCTCCCCAGAACGTCAGGGTAAAGCTGATGAGCGCATGCAGCAGGAAAATATTCAGGGAAATCTACCACGAGCGAGCAGAAAGGAGGTTGACGTTTATATCCTTCGACTGGCACACTAGTATAGACTGTATGCACACGACCAGTGCTATCTCTGTGCATTTAATGAAACAGCTTTATTCTGTTTTTGGCCAGTGTGTTCTCCTCCACTCTTTGGTTGATACTGTGAATGTGTCGAACTACACGTAGCATTGATATAAAGGCAAAGACTTTCATTATAGTGTCGGATTCCTTGCCCGCCACTTCTGTGTTGTTCTTTTTACGTCACGTCTTCCTCCTGAGATCCAACAAGCAACTCAGGAAGAGTATTTACTGTGAAGCACTTTGTGACGTCTGCTCTTGAAAGTAACTATAAAACAAAACTTTACATACTTCCTAGAAGCAGGGGCAGCCTGCAGGAGTGTGTATGTGGAAAAGTTCTCAGTGTGATGGCAGTAGAGACATTATTTACTAATAAACAGCTATAGAAGTTCAGGGAAATCATAAATGTATTTATGTACCTATCTATTATACGGACAGTTGTACCTTTTCGTATGAGACCGAGTCAAACATCTCTTCCACCTGTGATGGTGAATTAACTTCTGTCGACACGGCATGCGAGGAGTTTAGTGCATCTTTGTCCAAGGCTCGGAAGCGCACTGCCAGGAATAAATTACCCTGTCAACAAACACAGGAATCACTGTTAAAGCACATATTGAGGCAAACGGCTTTATCTGTTGGGTAAAAGTAAACTTACAATTTCCAGTTTCGGCAGGACTGTCTGCAGTGACATGTACTGCATGTAAGTAGCAAAGCCTTCGTTAAGCCACAGGTCGTTCCACCATCTCATAGTGACCAGGTTTCCAAACCACTGCAAACACATCATCAGAGATAGATTAGGACCTCCCTTCAGCACAAACACACTATCTGCTGTTTTCACAAACAAACAGGTGAATATAACTACCTGATGAGCGAGCTCATGGGCTATAACAGAGGCGACCACTTGTTTTTCCAGAGGAGAGGACTGTTTGCCCACCAGCAGACTGGTCTCTCTGAAGGTGATGAGTCCCCAATTCTCCATAGCGCCCGCCAGGAAGTCGGGGATAGCAACCAAGTCTGGACCAAGAGAAATTGAGCAACTCAGGTGTGTAAAATAGGTATGACAACAAAGAGCAGGTGAAGGAGAATGAAATAGTGTGCAACTTCCTGTGTGTACTCACCCAGCTTTTTGAAGGGGTAGTTTATTTCACAGAAGTTATTGTAAAACTCCAGCAGTTTAACGCCGGCATCCAGAGCATAGTCAGTGTGCTCCTTCTTCTCTGGCACAGAGTACACAGACACCTAGAGGACCCAAACACAGATGTCAAATGATGATTTATCAGAAACAAGAGAATCTTAATGACAGCTAAAATAATATATAATATGGCAGCCTTCAATCGAAAGCAGAAAATAAGTTATCTGTGTCAGACCTACCAGAGTGTCTGAGACATTTTGGCTGATGGAGGTGAAGTCTGCAACAATAAAGGCCACCAGGTAGGTGCTCATGTTGAAAGTGGTCCTTTCAAACTCATCTTGCATCAGGCCATTGGGAAGTTGTGTGGTATTAGCCTGAAACACACGGCATATAAAGATGTGCTACTCACAAACTGACATCGTCTCTCTTTTCTGTTCAGAAAAACAGCACTGCAAGTTTGAAGTAGTACATGGTCTGTTCGCTTAATTGTGCTCAAAATTACAAGTCTCAAAGTCAAACTCAGAACACGCACAGTGACATGACTTTCTGCTGAGTTGACAAGACTTGGAGATCAGTGAAATAGGGTGTGCATACTACCAAAAACAAAACTCCCTTTAGGTCATTAAACCACGTCTTTTTGCCACAGATCATTATATTAGCTCTGTCCCAGGCTAATGCTAGTAACAACTGACATATCAGAAATATGAGCATCAGTGCTAACCTTGTGACACAGACACTTAAGGATTGTATAACACTTTCTGTATGTTTAGGAACAATCTAAAATGCACAATCTGTGTCTATATCTCTAATATTAACACTGGGACCCGTCTATACTTTACTTTATACTTTATTTCAGACCCATAGGTCCATATCATGCACAAGACATACAAATACAGGATATAAAAAATAAAATAAAAAAGGGATATAATCAATACCTTTCACAGTTTGTCTGCAATTAAAATACAAAGAGACATTTACACCAGTGTTTCCAGAAACACGAGGAATACCTTGTGTCACTTAGTCTGGGCTGAGTGAGTGACATTATAATAACATTTTCTGAGTTATTTAATCGACACATAAATTTATACATAAAATTTCTCAAAACAGCGTGAAATGTGGGGACATTATTGAAAACAAACATCTGACTAGCGCTCGTCCATCTCGGCAATTTAAGAAATATTCGGAATGCATCATTATATGCTACCTGTAACTTTTTCATTTTAGCTCGACTGTAATTGCACCATAAGTGTCCAGTATACAGTGAAGTGCAGTAAGCTCTAAACAGCTCCGTTTTTACATTGTCTGTGCACATTTGAAATTTTCGCGCCAGCATATTAGCTTGAGCATACAGTTTGCAGCACTGACGCTGCACATCATCTTCATCACTCAAGTCATTCCTGATAATATGTCCCAGATATTTGACTTTGTCCACCACACTCAGTGCTTGATCAGAGATAAAAAACGAAGGAAAATTTTGCTTTTGATCGTCTTTGGCTTTTACTATCATGACAACGCTCTTTTTACTGTTGTACTTAATGTCACACTGCACTCCATAACTAGAGCCGATACTTAAAAGTTGCTGAAGGCTAGCACTATAAGGTGACAAGATTACTAAGTCATCAGCATACATCAAATGATTAACAATTCTATCTCCCACCATACATCCAGTCTTACAAGTTTTAAGCTGTTCAGAGAGATCGTCCATATACAGATTAAAGAGAAGTGGTGACAGAATTCCACCTTGTCTGACCCCATTGGTCACTGAAAAGGGTGCCGATGTACTCCTGCCCCATCGAGCGCATATGGATTGATGCAAATACCAGAAATGCAATATTCTTATCAGATAAGGGGGGACCCCTCTGTTATGTAATTTCGTAAATAATTTACCGTGATTTATTCTATCAAAGGCTTTGGACGCATCGAGAAAACACATAAATATAGTTGAGTTTTTTCGCCTGTACATGTTAACAACTTCTTTCAGAGCATATATACACATATCTGCACTGTGTTTATTCTTAAAACCAAATTGGTGGTCTGTTGTTGAAATGTATTCCTGAAGGCGATCCAAGAGAGTTAGTTCTAATACTTTGGAGAGTATACTAGCCAGGGCAATTGGTCTGTAGTTCTCAATGCTGGATATTTTCCCAGTTTTGTCTTTGACTACTGGCACTAATAACACAGACAACATAGAATCAGGTAGCACACCATGCATCAACAATCCAGAAAAACAAATTGAAAGTAAAACTGCAGTTCTATGACTGGCATACTTCAGATGTTCTGCTGTTATTTGGTCAAGGCCACATGCTTTGTTTACTGCTAGTTTCCCAATAGCATAGCACACATCAGCCGGTCTAATCACCACACCATCATTGTAAGAGACATCACCAACAAAGTACTCATCACTTTTGACACTGTTAAATAAATTCATATAATGCTTCCTCCACAGCTCAGCTATAGCATCAGGTCCAGTCGTCCCATCAATACTTGCTGTCAAGGGAATCTTACTGTTGTTCACAGTCCTGACGCTTTTCCAGAATTCACACACATTATTTTGTTGGAGCTTTTTGGCCATGGAGTTTGCCCTCATGGTCTGCTCATGCCTTTTAATGAATCGTAACGCATATTTAAATCTGGCATTTGCATGTTTCCTGTGTTCAAACTCGGGACCGTGTCTAGACTTTCCTGATAAGACCCACTGTTTATGAGCATCCCTAGATTCAGTATAAAGTTCAGACACATATCCATTCCATCCCGGCAAGACAAAATTACATTTAGACCTTTTCTGGCAAAGTGGTTTGCAGCTGCTTTTTACACAATTTACAATGTTATCGTACATTTTACATAGGTCATCATTGTGCTTTTGATTCTTACAATTAATGTTATCACACACAATGGAATCAAGAGGCAATTCAATCTTACTCAGGTTTTTATCGGTCAAAGACTTGTAAACCCAGAGTTCATCTTCTCTTAGCCCTGACCAGTTAAGTTTCTCACTCTGCTCATAATTATTATAGATGGTCAGCTCTGGGAGACTCTTGACATTTAATCTTATAGAAACTGGCATGTGATCTGTTGTAGCCAAACCATACAAGATCTCAGCATTCTCTATACAATCATGAGCGTCAGCTGTACATATACAGTGGTCCAGCCAAGATGTGGAATGCCATGCTTCACTGATATATGTATAGCTACCTGCTGGCAGAAGTACTTTACTGGAAAGAACAAGCTTGCAATCTTCACAGAACTGAGTTAGGTGTTGTCCAAAAGGGGATTTTGTATCAGTGATATCAGCATTCATATCCCCCACCACAAACTATCGTCTATGATAGTTGTTTGGTTTAAAACTTCAAATGTAGCTGTCAAACACAACCAGAGCTTAAATCAAATTCTCTGTAAAGCTTGAAAGACAAATCTTGTTAACCAAATAGGCTGTGCGTGTGTCCACCAAGATGTTTTTCCTGAGGCCATGGGAGTGCTGTTTATACACGACACTACAAACAGTAGACGCATGGCAAGCAAACTGAGCTGAGTGCTATGCGTTTTTAGGCCTTTTTCTGGTCAACAATTTTCAACATTGGGTATTTGCTACACTTGTGAATGTCAATTTTAAATAAGCCGTCTAATCACATCGGAGGAGGGGCAGAAAAACTACTGCTGCTGTCACATCCTATACGCTAAAGTGCTGAACAACAACAACAAAGATGGGGGAGATAAATATCACCCAATTCCAGAGTATCCCTTTGACCAATGTGCTTCAGCCGTTCCTTTATTTAGAGCAACGACATGTTTATATTCATATTTTGTTGTACACAACTCTCTTCTAAAAAACACTGCCTCCAAAAGCCTTCTCAAACTCTCCCAGCTTGGCATTTTTCATCTGGGATAGTCCCTTTTGTGGACACACAGCCAGCTTGAGGTGTTTCAGCAATTGTTATCACACCGTAACCAGAAATGAATTAATGTTGCATTACCTTAGGCATATTGGAAAGAGTCATGTAGGATGGTTTTCTGCTGATTTTGATCAGAAAAGTGGCTTTGAATGAGGGTTCATCAAAGCAGGGAAAGGCTTTCCTAGCAGACAGTGGCTCAAACTGGGTTGCAGCGAGGACCCTGATGACAAGAAGGAGATGAGCATGAGCATGCAGACATAACAAATTAGATCAATCCTGCCTAAAAGAAAATAACAGCCAGCACTGTTTCCTTAGTGTATGGTTGTGCACTGAACTAAAGGTCACAAGCTCAGTTGTGTATACAGAAATGACTGTCCCTACAAAACAGTGAAATGTACCTTTTGTTTCCATCTTTATCAGTGTATGAGCTGTTGTAGAAACCATCATAGGTGTGTGACAGGTCAGCAGAGTATTCCAGAGTCAGAACACAGTACTGTCCTGCCTTCAGCTCCTCAGGAAAAGTAACAGCTATCTGCTGTCTGGGTTTGTACTCCAGTACAGTCACGTCTCTGGCTGCTTCATCACCCAGCTGGAAGAGAGAACAATTATCTAACATTTAACAGAAAACTTAAAGCAAAATGTTTAAATGTTTCTCATGTTGCTAGCTAAAGCTAAATCTTTGTATACAGTCCATGTAGTCAGGAAGGCTCAGAGTGAAAACGATGTCTCACCTTGAAGGTGGCTTTGGTAATGTTGAGGTTAGCACCGTGCAGGACAATGCGCTTGGTGTTGTGAAGCACAGACATGCTGATAACAGTTCTGCCTGTGAAGGTCATACTGTCGAGGTCGGGGTTCAGGGTGAGGTCATAACTCAGAGGGCTTATGCTGTGAGGCAGTCGGTACTCTACCCATGGAAACAGTTCACCATTTGTGGACAGGGGGAGGATGGTCTCCATGGGGGACGTCTTGTTCGGCTTACGACAACCCATCTGCAGTAGGACAGATGGTTGGGGGGTCAGCCAAGGAAATGAGTCATCATAATGTTTGCATACTTAGTTAAATTATAATCCATCATCATATTTCTCCTACCCTGGTAAAGGTGCATCCAGGTAAGAAGTAGAGAACCATGGTCATGGAGCAGACTATTACAAGGAATAACACACACACAACCATGGTGCGGGCTGAGGGTCGAGGACATGACCTGAGAGCACAAAGAGTACAACGTTAAATTAGTCGACATTTACAGGGTGAAAGATTGCAAACATGTTTATGTAAGTATAGAATTTTAACCAAAGACTGAACCTGTGTTCTGCCCTGTGAACCCATATATACGCTCATAACTAATAATTTGCCTAATAATGCGTCTACATTGATGGTTTCTGTTTGTACAGGTGTCTTGGTGTCTCTACTGGATCTTATAACGGTTGAGTGTTAAAAAAATAATCAGGATTTTTCATGTCAACAATTTTGGGCATCGTACTTGATATGGAATAACTTCTTTATCTCATCTGTAACGACACTGTTTTCAACATCACTTTGAATACAGCTGGAATTTCAAGAATTTTTTCTCTGTAAAGCTGCAAGCTGTTCAACAACACCACCATGGGATGTTTTATGATCCCTGTAAATATTTGTCAAAGAAATACACAAGTTAATTACTTACCTTTATACTGACTGGCTTAATGAAGCTCTACTAACGATAGACACGTTTCCAAAAATAATAGAAGCTCATGCAGCACTGCTTTGTAAAAAGAAATCCCACAATGTAGATCACACTAGAAGATCATTACCTGGGTGGAGCCTGTCTGGTGTAAGGGGAGGAGTTGGCTCGGTGAGCAGCGCTGCGGTTCATGAAGGACATGCCCAGCAGACGTGCCGAAGACTCGCAGTCCTCCTCATCGTCGTCCAGGTCGTTCTCTCCGAGGCCTCGCACAAGCAGCCGTGAGCTACGGGGCTCATACACTGCCTCATCTGGGTCAAGAGCAGGGAACGTCTGGGGAAAGCATTTGTTAGGCACTGATGTTTTACAGTTAAGCAGTGTAGTGTTTCCCATATATCTTAATAACTGGATTGTCCTCGCAGGTAAATTCATGATCAGAGGGCAAGAGATCAGATTAGGAGGTCAGTGAGGAGAGTGAGGGCAGGGACAGTAATAATGACAAGTAATGCACAAATGACTAGTAAAATAAGATGACTGCAGAGAGCACACAGGTAGTGGTGACCAAGGGAACAAATGTTCACTACAGTTTAAAGTATGTGTATAGTACTAATCACATCATGTTTTTTATACACACAATCACTTTGAGGTTATGACACTGAATAATCCAATTAAAAATGTGTCACACCTGTGTATGCCCATGTGATGATGCAGAGCGATCCTGAGGAAGCTACAGGCAAAACACATTGTTGGCTCACAATAAAGTCCTCTTCAGTGTGCGGGGGGATTTTTTATATATTTTATACGATGGTGTTTATGAGGTTTTATGACACCTTATGACCGATGTAAAAGAGGATGGATGAGGTAAAAAGGTCAGGGTAGCTCTAAAGAACAGGATATTAATACTTTCAACACACCAACCATACAGTGTGATTATTATGCATACTCTAGTTGAATTTGTCCAAAGCTGTCTACAGATACTTGCAGCTATAACAGATTTAAAGTAATATGGGATGTAATGAACTGAAAGAGAGCAGATGAGCATCATCTTACAAAAAGTGTCAGCCAACCTCCGCTCAACAGATACTGATCTACAAGTGTCCTCTGATCTGTTAAAATGACCAGCTTTGAAAATCAAGGCACATTTGTCCCGAGCGGTGCAAATCTACATTCTGTTTCAAGCAAAAATATGAAGTCTTGAAATAAAGACGTGCATAACGTGCATGGGAAAAGATAACGTGAGCATACCGGAAAGGCAGAGGAGTCTTTTGCCAAATCCACAACATCAGGCTCTTCTTCAAACATGCTGTTCTCAATCATGTTCCTCGGCAGGTTGGCTCGCTCTGCGACACAAAGAGGAAGTGAAAATAGACCACAAATTCTCGAAAGGAGAAATAAGAGGTGAGATAGAGAAACAGAGAACTGAATGGAAATGATTGTATACATACATGGACACAGACAGTGCTGTTTTTGGCATATATGTGAGGATATTTTTGTAGGTGTCGCGAAGTATGGTGGCAAGCCATTTTTAAACACAAAGCCTCGTTATTTCTTACGAATGTGCAGGCAAGCTGAAGACTTGTTTAACAAAGCACCGACCAAGTCTCTTCATTTTCCGGTAACTACTGTACACCTACATTTTCCTGGTGCTTTGACCTACTTAAGATTCAGATCAACAGGATGATTAAACAGCCATTTTTAGCACAAGGTATTACAAAATGTGACTAGAGAGAAAGTCTGTTTCCTTCAAAATTCATTTACAGCAAAAGTAAGAAAAATACTCATCCTCTGGTCAAATCATATGATATTGCTGTAGGGTATAAAAACATTCATTTTTGAGTCAGCCGTTGCCTTTTAAAAATCCATGTGACTTTTGTCCACAAGACTCTTTATTCAGCATTTCTTGAAACAATAAGAGGCATGTTCAACTTCCTAACTGAATAATGAAAGTAGTAAAATGTTCTGCAATGACAGGCTCTTGTCCGTGTAACATTCCAGTCATACTTTTAAAGGCAAAAGACAATACATCATCAGTGTCAGCTGACTTATTGGAAAGTGCAGATACTCTTTATACACAGTGTTTATTCAGAGCCAATGACACCAAATAAAGGTGACCCTTCAATCAATCAATCAATCTTTATTTGTATAGCGCCAATTCTTAACAAATGTTATCTCAAGACACTCAAGACCTTACTCATTGTTATATTATCTATACAGACCCAACATTAAGCCAACACGAGCACTAAGCAACATTAAGCAACAGTGGC
The DNA here is from genome assembly GCA_020745685.1 of Tautogolabrus adspersus. NCBI lineage: Eukaryota > Metazoa > Chordata > Actinopteri > Labriformes > Labridae > Tautogolabrus > Tautogolabrus adspersus. The sequence continues at coordinate 19,200,754 of CM036534.1, forward strand.
AATGAAGAGGCAGAAACCTTGAGCAAAACCAGACTCATGTTGAAGAGCCGTCTGCCGAAACTTTTAGTTTCCCAAAAGGAAGACAGGCCTCCAGTAATTCATGAGGTGAATTTGTTCCTCTTCTTCCCTGTACAGTGTGTCTGATAAGAGTTTATGGAGCTGACGCTGACTTTGAATCATTGCTCTGGTATGACTGTCTATTAATAGGCTAATAGCTAAGTAGATGGTTACTTAAAATGTGCAGAGGAGGATTTGATCAAAACTAAGATGGATAAAAGCTAAGCCAAACTTGATAAAGAATAAATGTCATACAATATCTACTTCTAACAGCTGTGCGATAGTGATGTGATATGATGGGGAAATGTTTTTCATACACGCAGGGTGACAGATGGTTGAAGCAGAAGGTGTGATGGTTAACACGAGACTACCGTAACAATCCCTTTTGTGCACAACCAACACATCCTCTGGTTTCCTCATACTTGTGTTGAAATACAACAGTAAGGCATTATCTGCACCCTTCCTGTTTACTCAAAACATGTATTTACCCTACCTCAGAGTCAAACAAATGAAGTCATATGTAGACATACAATCTTTAATTGAAAAAAAAAGCATGTGCTAATGATTTCTTATCTTTTGTGACTTTAAAAATCCCTTAGTCACAACAATCAAAGACACAAACAAACAAATAGTGCAACTGTTATTTGTTGAATGCTTCTTATAGTTTGGAAACAACCTGAACTAATATAAAACACTTAAGGAGGACAGACAGCTGATCAGCTCTCCTTACAAAGAAACAACAGAGCCACTACCAGCTGTTGTGTTGCTGTTTTGTTTTAACATACAACTCTTACTGTGTTTCTTTCAAAAGTCCCAAGACAGCTCGTTTTTAAGCTGTTAGAAAGAGTGCTTCTGGCTCATTTCCGGTCAAATAAAACCAAAGGGTTAAGTAAACAAACTTTAAGATTCACAAACCCTCCTTTATGCTTACAGGGTTGACTTAAGTTTGTTCAGTAACATTTTATCATCCCCCTGCAGGACCGTCAACAGACAGATGCGCAGATTAAGTTAGCTTCTGAGAATCCTCCGAGTAAAACAGAAATTAGTCACTCAGAAATCTAATGTACATGCTAGCTTTCGTTTAGCATGGTAAATGTCAAGCCCTCCCCTTCCAACACATGTCCTCGGGTGAATGTCACTGTCATCCAGCTTGCTGCTACTGTCCTGTTTGTTATTAGCTGGCCTGCTGCGGTTAGCTTGTATCTTACAATATTCCTCTCCTACCTGTGCTGTGGTTGTCAAACGGATCCATGGTTGGGTGTCTCACACAGCTGCCCGCGACCAAAACAAGGGAATGTTTACAGCGGCTGAACAGACGAGATTATTTCTGTCTGGTCGCGACAGACCGCAGGCTTTCACACGCTAACAATAAACAACAGCCAGCTTCACTGTACTTATGTTTGCTACGTAGTTGCTAGCTTGAACTAGCCAACTTCTGACAATTGGAACTGACTGAAAGACATTCGGTGAGCTAACGTTAGCTGATTTTAACTACTTTGTCGCCCATGTTGAATTGTTGACTTAAAGATGAAGACAGTTTGATTGTATTAAAAACCGAACAACAAATGTTACTCTCATATGCTCGGCAAACTAACGAACGTCCAAATGACACTGTGGCTTCCTCTCTAACCAGTTGTTGACAACTTCCTATCAAATTACAACACTGAAATCCTATTGGATGTTGCCCCAGGGGGCGGGGCTTAACATGTATGTGTTCGACTCATAGACTGGTTCAACTATACTTACGAGGTATTTGTTTTGTCCCCATTTCAATCAATTATTTTTTTTAACCAATATATTCGTTTTCATTAAGCAACATAATGACAAGACAGACCTTATACAATCATAAAGTTTAACATGAGAAAATAGAAACAAAACGGGGCAAAGAGAAGCCGAGACAACATGACAGAACACAAAACAAAACAATGGGCAAGAACAACACAATCCTAGATAGTGCATTTCATCGCATCAATTTAAGAGGTACATTGTAATGGGACACAGATCATCATTAGCTAAAAGGCTCCTTACTATTTTCTTGTCGTACTTAATTTATTTTTAAAAAATCAGTCAAATATCTTTTACATGCTTAACCTCAACCTCTAGCTTAACCTATTTACAACTTTTACCTTTACCCTTAAAACAATTCTGAACCTTATTGCCACCATGTTGAAACCAAGTCTTAGATATAGAACAAATAGTTGATATGAATATCAAGTACACCTAACAAATGAAAACATAGGCATAATAGTTCCCCAACACAATCATATGTTTCATTTACCATAACTCACACAAAGGAGCCACGATTTGCAACTCACCTTTTATTAGTCTATTAAGCATCCATAACACGATTCCACTTTGGAATTAAACTCTTTCTTGTTTTATTTAAATTTTAATTTAAAAAAGGTATAATTGGTAGAAGAGTTTCATAGAAACAACTTTGGCAAAGCATCACTGCAAAAATGTATCCAGATTTAAAAATACACAATATTAAAGTGAAAATGTCGCTATCTCACAAACACACACCAATGCGCACACCCACACAGAGACACACACACTCACACAAACATCACACCATGGTATATAAGCAGCTCCTCGTAAAAAATTCTACTGTTGTGTATACAGTACTACCAATTACATTCTTTTCTATTGTCAAAAAACAAGTCCTCTTGAAAAAAAGATGCTTTTTCTGTACACAAAAGTACCAACTCTACAGTTTCATTAGGAACAGTATAATTTGCAAATAATCACACAAATACAAATTTAACAAAAGATTTTAAATACCATTACTACAACCTACAAATAAATCCTATCCTACAAATTATGTAGAATATAACTTCAATGTTTTTGTGATGAAAATGTAGTTGCTGCCTGGATTACTTTCAGAGAGATTTATTTGAATGAATTTAACAATACATGTAAGTACTCTGGAGATGATGGTTTGGGTGGACAGGGCCCCTCTTGTGCATTTATGAAACCCCACTTTTATTTCTGCTGTCTTAACTTCATTTGCTCATCAAGCCAGAGTCTCAGTGTCTCCAGGTTTCTCTGAACCCAGCGGACATTTTTCTGCACGTTGTCCAGGACAATCTGGGTTGCTCTTAGCTGAGACGCCTGCTCTTTGATGGACTCAAAGAACAACTGCACCTGAGGGTCGAACACACCGATATTTAGAAAAAAAACACTAACAAACACACACTTTTTCTTATTCTCCCAACCTCTGCTTGTAACTGCTTTACATAAGTGTCTTTATTTATTGCAGTTTTGTACTCGCTTAATTATCTTAGTACATTTTAGACTTTTTGAGACTGATTTTAGCAGTCTTGTATTTATCTCTCCTGTTTTTCTTTTTTTGATTTAATGTATGTCTTCTAATTATTTCTGTAATGGCTCGATGTCATTGTAAATGAGGGTTGCCCCTCAATGGTCTTTCGAGTATAAATAAAGGTCGAATGAATATGAAAATAAGACTTAAAGTAAGTGATTTCACACATCATGGTGTCTTAAAGCTAAGATGTCAGTAATTGTCAACTGAAACACATTGTTGTGAGGCTTTCAGTACAAACACTAGGATGAGTTTCTAAGTCATTTTGAAATGTTTCACTAATAACCATGGCTATCATTTATTATGTTGCTATTTACAATGCCAACATCAATAAAATATATACTAGCACTTTCACCTCAGTGAGTTCTTCTGGAGTTGAAAACTGGCCTGTGGTGCCAACAAGGATGTTTCTGATACAAGATGAGCCCAACTGGAACCTGCAGATCAGAAAGACAGAAGAGAGTGAGTGAGTGAGTGAGTGAGTGAGTGAGTGAGTGAGTGAGTGAGTGAGTGAGTGAGTGAGTGAGTAAGTAGCCAGTGCAACTGTCATTCAGATGATAAAAAGCAGCTTTATACTCTTTTCTGCGTCCCAGTATATTCTTCTCCGCTCTTAAGTTGATACTGTTGATAAATCCCATTACACAAAGACTATTGTACTGGCATGATAGCGGCTGACTTTACTTTGCCTGCCATCTTGGATATCTTGTACACGTTAATACTCCAGCAACCTTTGTATGTCCTGCCCCGCCCCGCCCCGCCTGTTCTGTTCTGTCCCGTCCTGTCCTATCCCTTCCCATTCAACAGGAAAAAACTTCATGCACTTAGGGACAAGTGAGAGCAACAACTTTTGAACATTTCAGGAGCAGGCTCTCCTGAAATTGTCTTGAAATTATTAGAAGTGCACGAGTGAAAATAGCGATAGTTTTGAAATCAACAACACAATGTGTTGCTTGAGGTACAATCAGGTCTTTATCAAATCAGAAACCTGTTCCACTTGTTATTGAAGCTTAATTTTAAAAAAGCAGAATCTCCTGTTTTTTTGCTCTAAACTCAGAGACCAGCTTGGCTTGAGTATAAAAAACTCACTCAGTCATTGCAATGTTTTAAAATTTAAAAGGACTGCAAAACTACTTTGTCATAGCATCATATGGAGATATATTATTCCCAATATCTCTTTTGTTATGTACCAACCTTTTTACCAGTGTGTCCCAGTTCCTTTTGACAAAGTTCCAGGCGAGATAATGTCCCTGTGGGTTTCTGGCAACCATCAGAATAAGAGAGGACAGGTCCTGAGATCGAATCACTTTCCCCTCCAGACCCAACTCCAACAGTCTGCAACAGAAATACACACAATATATCCTTTTAATTGCCTGAGAAGTTCTAAAAAGCCTCCACTCACATCTCTTTAACATGTCTGTAATATAAACAGACAACAAGAGAGGATATCTGTTTGCATATGTTCAATACAACATTTTAGCCACATGGTGGCAGTCAAATCCAAGTGAAAATATAAAAGAAAGAAGATGTACCTGTGTAGTTTGTTTGTGTCTGTGCTGCAGGTCAAAGCATACAGCATTGTGTGTTTCTGAGCTGCAGAGAGGGAGATGTTGTATGTGTGTAGGAGTGAAGCCCAGCCATGGTCGTCCTGAGCTCCTACTGAATACACCGTTTCAGCCACATCAGTGGGCAAGCTGAGGTAAACACAAGCAGAGACATGAAGAAATATCTAACTATATGGTCAAGAATGGCACAAGGTATTGCTGCTGTTTATGTGAGTTATATCAGCAGGTTTGGACTCATATTGATATGTGTTGAAACAGAATGTAGACGGACATACTTGAGAGTACCATTGGACTGAAGCCAGTGTTTGAAGCTCTGCCGTGCTTGCTCCACACAGGGAGGGTCATGCAGGTGGCAGGCCAGGGACAAGACCTCTGACCTCAGCCGCCGCTCTGACACAGAGCCACTGTCGCTCCACGTCTGCTTGTCAACAACAGCACGAAAAAAATTCAGGATGTACACCTGCGACAAGAGAAACAGCATGTCAAATGGATTTATGCTGCATTAGATGCTCACATTAGATTACATATTCTAATTGTGTACTCTTTTCTTCTTACCCCTAGGTTCCTTGTAAGATCAAACTCATCCATCTTTTCAACCATCCGGTAAAAGAACTCCAGGTATCCCAGTCCTTGGAGCAGAGGAACAGTGTGGTTCTCCAACCCCAGGTAACCAATCAGGTCTAAGGCTTTATTCAGTGGAAGATGACCTGCTCTTTAGAGGCAAACATGAATACATTTAAATGGTTAGGTGCTTTTACAGTAGGGATAATAACATTTGTTGTGTTTCTACGGACATACACAAACTAAAACATCACTCTCAGTCTGTCTCTATTGTTCTCTCACACAAACCTACTACCACACGCAGATATATGCTTACGTCACCAGTTGAAAGGCGTTGTGTATCAACTGAGTCCTGTCTTTGTAGCTCAGAGCAGTGTGGTTTTTCCTCAGCAGGTTGGTCATCTCATCCCAGCCGCCGTCCTCGTAATGAACCACATAATATCCTGTCATGTCACTGTTGACTTTCACCCAGCTGACTTCCTCCCCTATATTTATGCTGTCTATATGACACATAAATAACAAAGAGAGGTTAATTAACCCATTTAATCCCAAATTTTTCCCAGACATGAAAATACAAAAATCATATGTCATTAGTAGCCCTTTGAAATAAACTATCATTATTTTTATTAATTGTTATGGAAAAATAGGTGAAAAAGTGTGTTTTATGATCGGTCACAATAGTGACCGGTGGGATAATGTGTATACTAAATTTACATATTTCTCCTTTGCAGTCATTCAGATTATTTCATAATTAGTTTTCAAACACAAAGAGATCTCTCTCTCTCTCTATCTACATATATACAGTATATAATATAATATATATATACAGTACATATATATATATTATATTATATATACAGTATATATACAGCATATAAATACTGTATATAATAGTAATAATATTATTAAATATATTATTATATAATAATAATATATATATTATAATATACAGTATATGTATAGCATACTGTATGTATATATATCATATTGTATGTATGTATATATTGTACACATATATATATATGAATATCTGTATATATATATACATATACAGTATATATTGAATATACACGTCTTTAAATATACACATACACATACATGTACAATGCAGTACATATATATGCGTGTGAGTGTGCTAACCAGGTGAGGTGAATAGCATTGATCTTGACATCCCCAATTAGTGACCGTTACATGACTGGGTCGGAGCATCTCCAGCCAAGGCCCATTGATGGGCATGGAAGCTAAGTCTGGTCTGTGTGATCTGTTTCAACGTAAGATTGTTGGATGAATGCTGGTTCTAATGTACATTTTTCAGAACACACTGTGCATCACTGTTTGTTGAGTCATTGGCCGTGTAGCTGCAGGCCGATCAGGGGGACCATGCCACCAATGGGCGTTGGAACATTGGATCTAAACGACGGACCAATGAAAGAAGTGGCCTGGGGGAACTCGACAAAGAGTTTAAGGTGTTGACTTGGCCTTCAAATTCCCGAGATCTCATTCCAATGGAACATCTATGGGATGTGCCAGACAACCAACTCTGATCTATGGAAGTCCCATCAACCTGGTTACAGGTTACAGGAATAGGTCTCTGATGCTGTTGTCTTGGTGCCAGATACTACAGCACAACCTCAGAGGACAAGTGTCTTGAGAGGCCCAGCACCACCTAATTGCTCCATTTGTTGATGCATTTTGGTTGTGTGACTTTGTCAAAGGCACTTCGCTCACCATAGGCTGTAAATAAACATGGACGAAGTCTGACTGACATCACCCATTGTTTACGAAACTGCTTTTTTGCAAGCCCATCCATGGCAGTTGCCATATTGGAAATTTTGACTTGATCAAACATTCAGTCAGCTAAACACGGGGCAAAGAGGTGGAGCCGAGGAAGGCCTTAAGCCTCCAGACATACAGCGACAACGCAGACACTTGCTGTTAGATCGGTCGAACCCCTAACTATGCATAACTCGTATCCTTCATAATATATCAAAACAGGTGAGTTATAAAAAATGAAACCCTTCATTTTTAACACCTTGAGGTTGCTCATCTTCTCTCTCTTGACAGAGGTCACGCTGAATGTCTCTCCCATGTTTTTTTGCCACTGTGACAATGTTATTGTCTGTCCAAAGGACCAGCAACACTTCTGCTCAGGTCAGAACCTTAGACGTTCCCCCGAATGACTTCATGAAGTACTTCTATGGCTTGCATGGGACATCAAACAGAGCTCCCACATCCTATTTTTATCATTCATCAAATAGTGCAAGCGAAGTCAAGAGGTTGTAATAGAAGAAGTCATACCTTGAGGCACCTGAGCTTGCTCGGCAAGACCAAAACACATTGGGTCCCTGACCCAACCCAGTCACAGGGAGGAGAGTATGGGAACCAAAATATGGCTTCATGTGATGCATGTAACCACCATTTGCAAGGCTGCAAGGCTTATTATACAAACAGATTGGTTTGTCTTTTATAAATTGCTTAGATTAAATTTGGGGATGGGGTAGTGGTGGGGGGAGGTTATCATCACTGATAAACTTGTTTGTTTCATTATCTCTTTTCATTTGTTCAACACATGTATACATGCAACAGGCCGGCTGAATGGCCTCTTTCCCCGAATTATCTGTATCTGACCCATCTCTATCACAGTGTCTGAAGAAAGAACCTCCCTAATTTGGACAGATACCTACAATGTTGAATGTATTGTCTGGATGGTTCACAAGTTTCAACAGAGAATTATATTCTTAGTTCAATATAAAGAGAGAACAGAGTAGAAAGTTATGTAGACCAAGAACTCTTATATTCATAATTTTGTGTATATCTAAAAGTTCTGTTTTATCCCACCGGTCACTATTGTTGCCATCAACATGTTCACTCATCATGTGACTACACTAAACAAAGATAAATGTCTATGAATACATATATCAATACTAGACAAGTTAAATATAATGTGTACCAAAAATCTTTTTATTATCTTAATATTAACATACTTTTTTAACATATTTTGTCTGAGCTTTGATACAGCCATTCTTCTCCGAAGGTGCAACAAGAACGTAAACAACTCTGGTCATGTGAAAATTCACACTAAACATGTGAAACTGCACATGTGTCATTGAGAGCTTTTGTTTTGTCAGTTTTTCATTGAAATGCATTGATAAATCATTTCATAACATTTTTAGGACACTTTTACTGACAATATTATTTTCGGTCACTATTGTGACCGATGGGATTAAATGATTGCAAAGCATAAATGAAGGTACAAATGAAATATATTGAAATATGACATTTAGCTTCTCTGCAGTTACCTGTGAGTGTTGTCATCAGGTGTCTGTGGATTGTGCTAGAAGCATCTGTCTTGTATGTTAAAGGGATGTGCCAAAGAAAACTGTACAAGAGAAGAGAGCGACACTTGAAATGCAAAGTTTGAATCTAGTAAGCTTAAAATGTATGTAAGGATAAGACCAACAAACAAGAGTATATTGTTTTGTGTATGCTCACCCCTGTTGCACTGAGGACCACAGAGGGTCAGAGGGCAGCACAGTCCTCAGGAACCTTTCCTGTCTGAGCAGCAGACGAGACCCCGTCCTCTTTACTCGCACCAGAGGAATCCCCTTCTGCAGAGTCCAAGTGTTCATCATGGCAGTCAGGTCCAGGTGTTCACCTGCAAACAGGTACTGTGGGAGACAATTAGAGATCAACATGTGTTAACACAAAACCACAAAGTCAGAATATATTGTTATAAATGTTAAAATAAAGGAGGATGGGATGTGTGGTTGATGTTTAAATGTTAACTGACTGCATTCTTTGAGGCCTGGCTGGTGCTGTAACAGTGTCTTCCTGAGATGAAATCCTCCTCTGAGCAGGTCTGTAAAACAAAAACAAAATATACTTCCTTTTTAGCATATAGATTGCAAGTGACCATGTAAGTGTTTTAGAATTTAAATATGATTTTCACTTTCATTAAAGCTGTTGATTTCTTTTAGTCCAATAAGAAAATAAACTGAAGATTGAAAATGCATCACTCAGGATACCATGTCTGCTTTCACCTTTATAATGGCTGTGATTTCAAAATCAATAACAATTGCATTTCTGGGCTAATAAACCAAATATCTGATGGTAATAACAACAGACATAGTGTTCACTTTGATTAATAACATGCCTATAGGAACTTTGAAGTCTCATTGATTTATAAACCAGAGCTAAATAAATGGTTAAAAATGAATTATTGTCTCAAAGGAGAAAAAAACGCACATCAATATCTAAAACCCTAGAAGATAACAAAGGAACACACAGTGATGAAATTTGAGTTTTTACATTGGCTAGGCTGTCCCACAGGTCCTGATTGTGTGCGTTTGTGTAGCTGTATTTGCGGAGGTATCGTACTATCCCACTCTGGAACACGTCCTCCGTCAAAAAGTGTCGCAGCATGTGCAGAACACATGCTCCCTGGAGGGGGAGAGAGAAAAGGGTATTTTTAATCCATGGGTCATTAGAGACTCTGTTACAGTATTGTCTCAAGGCAGGATGAATTTTGTCAGTCAGGAATATAAAAAAGGCTCATTGCCAATGTTTTCAAACCCATGTAATCCAAATATGGTAATAAATGCATACTTTTTCATAGGAGACTGTGTCAAACATCTCTTCGATCTGAGTGGGGTTCTCTGCTGGGCTTGATATCGCCCGAGAGGAGTTCAGCGAATCAAGACCAACTGCTGCAAAACAGACGTGCAGTAAATATTCCTCCTGCAAGATGAAGCACAGAATACAACATCAGAGCTCAAAGGCTTCATATTGATACAGAAATCTTTGTATTTAAGAGTGAGTTCCAAAAAAGTTATCTGAATGGAAAAAAGGCATTCCATGCATCTGATAGAGTACAACATCACTGGGACTTTTTACTATGTGTATCACTCCAGCCAGGTATTCTGAATATGTAAATTAACATTACAGCAGACAGTAACTGTCTTTATTAGTATACCTCAGAATCACACAACAGACTGTCATTTCACTGGTTTCATTATAAATTTAAACATGCAGTTACATGTACATAAAAAAGTAGCTTGTCTGTGGTAACCATGGAAGCAAACAAAGAAGCAGAATAAAGGATAATGTTTGGGTTGTTTGGCAAAAGTTTAGTTTCAGTTTAGATGTGATACTTTAGCAAAAAGATAATCTGTCGTTATTACTTTGTCTACTGTTTGCTGCTTGTATAAAAGAAATAGGATGAGAAAAATATAACTCTTGAGGCTTTGATTTACTGACTATCAGCTTATATTGTTATTGCTTACAACTCAATTTAAATAAAGCACTTACTACTTTAAGGTCAGGGTATGTGGCCTCCACTGAAATGTACTCCATGTATCGGGCAAATCCTTCATTGAGCCAGATATCATTCCACCAGGCCATCGTCACCAAGTTACCAAACCACTGCAGAAGAGAGTGATATTAACTTTCTGCACTCTTTCTGAAATACACACGAGCGTATGGAGTTCAAAAACTATACAAGCATACTATCACTCACCTGATGGGCAAGCTCATGGCCAATCACCATGGTTACCCAGAGTTTATCAGACACAGAGGATGTGAGGGGATCAAAAAGAAGGCTGGTCTCTCTGTAGGTGGTCAAACCCCAGTTCTCCATCGCACCTACCTGAAAGTCTGGGATTGCTATCAGATCTACAGTAAGAAAGGCAGAGAAAACAGAAACATTATTAACAAAAAAAAGGAAGAAATGCTGTGAGGCTCAGTGTCTGAACAACTGAACAAAGAGTACCTTGTTTTGGTAGAGGATATTTAATGTTGAAATACTCCTCATAGAAGTCTAACATTTTGACAGCAACCTCCAGGGCATAGTGTGTTTGCTGAATCTTCTCAGGGGCAGCATAAATGGAAACCTAAGATACAAAGCGGAATATAAACCCCTCCAAAAAATGTCTTAACTAATATTGTTTTTAAGAAACTAAGCAATGGCAGAGACACCCCACCTGAACCCCAGAGGACGTTGTTGCAGTGACGGATTTGAAGTCACAGATGACAAAAGCCACGAGGTATGTGCTCATCTTAACGCTCACATCAAAGTGGTCCTCAAGCAGGTCATCATTGAAATGAACCGTCTTAACCTGAAATACATCGACAATTAATTGTAGCCTTTTTATCCAAACATCGTACTGTGTGTTATTACTATTTTAAAAACTCACCACAGGCATGTTGGACAGAGAGATGAACTCCGGATTTCTTCTTATCCGAACAGTGAAGTTGGCCTTGAAGCTCGGCTCATCGAAACACGGAAAGGCCATTCGAGCGCTTGTGGGCTCAAAGTGAGTTGAAGCTAAACTTCTGCAAGGGGACATTGGAAGATATTTGTATTGTGAAGAAAACGTACTACAGTAGCTGGACCCCCCCCCCCCTTACATGTAATATATTTTATTAAGTTTGCAGTGAAATAATCGATCTCCTCTCACCTTGTCTCTCCAGTGCTAGTTCTGTAGCTGCTCCTATAAAGGCCATAGAAGCCCTCTGCTAGTTTTGCTGCAAACTCAATATACAGAAAGTACTTTTGCCCACTAGTGAGCACCCGCGGGGAGAAAATACCAATCTGCTCATGGGAAGGGTTATGAAGAACTGGAAGAACCTATGAAGAGAAAACACCGGATATATTTTCAGATTCAGATTTTTGTGGTGACATGTAAGGAACAAAAATAGATAACAAAGTAGTTCTGTGTTTACAGCTACCTTGTCAGACAGATGAGCAAGGTTTTGGTCCAGTATGGTGGCTTTTGTGATGTTCAGACCCTTGCTGTGCAAGACAACCCAGTTTGTGTTGTTCTGGACATCAATCTGGATCTGCACTGATCCATTGAAACTGAGACTGGTGAGGTTTGGATGCAGGAGGAGGTGGTAGTGAAGAGGATTAATGTACCTAAGACAAAGTACATGATCAGATTTTTTAAACAGCCACTCATAAATAGAAGTTCAACAATATTCTTGTAAACTCAGAATGTGGGTATAAAACAGTGTGATGGATACCTTGGCAGGCGAAGGCGGCTCCAGGGGAAGGAAAGATTATCAGGACCCAGAGGAGACTGTTCTCCCACAGGGTGAGGAGGAGTGGATGTTTGTTTAGAGGTGGGCTGAGACCCCACAAGAGCGAGATGGAGGACCCACAGCACTAATATTTTCAACAACACCATTATAGAGAACCCGTTCTTCCAACACTGATTAAAATAATAAGGAAATGGCGTAACTAATAGCTGGTTTGATACTTCAGTCACATCCCAAAATTGAGGATTGATGATGGACTAAACTGTGATGAGTGTTGATCGCCTCAAGGATATGGTTGGAGGAAAATATCTTTTCAGTAACATTTTCCTTGTACCTAAAAGATAAAAGGACAGGATTAAAAAACACATTTGAATCAGTCTCACTATAAGATGTCTTCCCGCCTTTTTCAGCAAAGTTTTACGGCTGTGGTTACGGTTTCAAAGGTTACTGTCTGAACAAAACTGCTCATTGAAGTTTAATATTGTAAACTGCATCCCATTACACCAAAACAAATACAAGTTTTTCTCTATAAAGGGTTTAATTTCAGACGTTGAAAGCATCGCACGTACATTTTGTTGAGCGAGCAGTTTATAGTGGCAAACTGAGATGCTTTCAAATTTAGACTAAAAACATAACACATCTCAGCCTGAGAAAATCAAGCATGTGACAGACGGACCACATGATTTTCCATGTGGATAAACAAGATGAGGACACAGCTAAAACTGTGAGGTGACAACAGCTGCCGGAGCAGAACTATACAGTTCAAATGAGGCTGTCGAGGCAGCGGCTGATAAGATAAAGCCTGTGTTAACTTTAACAACAAATGTACCTGAAATCTAACACGTATTATAAAGTATTGCGCTATTAAAGTCATTTGTGTCTTGGATCGGCTCTAGAGGTCATGATTTAAGAAAATGAAGAACAAACAATTATCCAAAAAGCTCTTACCTCGATCATTGTTGCTTTATCATTCTTCCTGCTGTTGACTTTCACTTTCTCTTTTCAGCTCAGCTCCCGCCCACTGCAACAGCAACCAACCTATAAATTAGCATTTTTAAGGGTGTGTTTGTGGGAGAGAAATACAATGCAGCACAAGTTAAATATGTCTTAAAAATACAAATATACTGTTATAAATGACTACTAGATTATGTCTAAATGCACTGGTTGTATTGTTCTCATAGTTTTTGCTGTGTGTGTGTGTGTGTGTGTGTGTGTGTGTGTGTGTGTATGTGTGTGTGTGTGTGTGTGTGTGTGTTTGCTTGTGTGTGTGTGTGTGCGTGCGTGCGTGCGTGCGTGCGTGTGTGTGTGCGCGCGCGCGCGTGTGTGTGTGTGTGTGTGTTGATATTAACAGTCACTTACCTCAGATCTAACAGCTTTTGCAGGTGTGTGGTTCAGAAGACTCCACTGGATTTCTACAGTCTGTGACTTTGCTGCTCATTCTCGTCCTCCCTCTGTCTGTGTGTGTGTGTGTGTGTGTGTGTGTGTGTGTGTGTGTGTGTGTGTGTGTGTGTGTGTGTGTGTGTGTGTGTGTGTGTGTGTGTGCGTGTGCGTGTGTGTGTGGACGGGTATCCATTGTCAGTATAAGGTCACAACAAAGAGGCATTTCAGTCCCCCACAATGCAATGCTCCTGGCAAAACCAAACTGCATGCCCCCATTTCTAACACACTCATATACACAAGGTACTCAAACACAAGCACACACACACACACACACACATATACACACACAGACACACACACACAAAGACACCAAGCCGTAAACAGTGAAGCAACTATAAACAATTCAGACATGACTGAGCCTCACAGCGGACTATTTTACCTTCCTATGATCTATTTATGGACAGGTAAGTCATTTTAATTTATAATAACAATCATGTTGTGTTATTTGTTTAAATATGCAAAATAATAAAGATTGCTTTTTTAGTGAAAATCATAAATGCCCAAATAATAGACTTTTTAATCTTAGTTAAAAACACGTCAAACATGTTTGAGTTGAACATAAAGTAAAGGCAAAACATTTCTTTTATGAAATCAGAAAATTGTCTCGAGGGTTTTAAATCTTTTCTCAATTTGTTATTACAAATACAGAGAAAAGTCTAAAGAAAATATAAAGGGGAGTATAGAACTTTTTCTACTTAAGTAACTGCTTTCAAATCTTCAAAGCTGATGAGATATTAAAGCTCAAACTTAAATCATTGACATTTTTGGAGTTAAATTTGGCAGATTGTGTTTCAATGCATTAAAGATTTAATTTGAAACCCTTTTTATCCTTGTGTATTGATTTTTACGTCTATATTATAAATTATTTTCTTCACAAACCTAAAAACATTTTAAACCATTGCTTCATCACATATCACAGACCTGTTTTTCATTCATTCCCATTTATTGTTTCATTTAATCCAGTTGATAGCCTTTATTTAGCTCTCACCTCAGCCTAAATATATCGCTTCTTTTTGTAATCCTTTCTCACCTGATCCTCCATCTTCCCTCAGGAGGAGTAGAGGGAGACATGCTGGCTTCTCTCGCTCCTCCGGTCCACCTGTCAGGTGAAAGACTCGGCTGGACAATGCTGGTCTGTATGGTCTCTGACTTCAGGACAGGGCACCTAGAGGTAAACTGGAGGTCACCATCAGAAAGTCACATGTCCAGCTCGCTGTTCAGACTCTCTGTAAATAGTAAGCATCGCAGCCACAGTGCTGTGGCAACCATCACTGTGGCCACCAGAGACTGGCCATCGTACAGCTGCTCTGTGACTCATAGACGACGGCCCAAAGTGATCAGGAGACATCATACATCGTCAGTAGGTAGGACTGTAGACGATCAGGTGTGAGGACACCAGAATTTGTTTTTAATCTTTAATACTAACAAACAAATGTAACTTATTGTTTCATGAACACATTTTTATTAAATCAGGTCATCAAGACAAGTTCTGCTACAAAGAGGAAGAGACAGGAGGTAAATATTTATGAATTTTTTTTTATCCCGGGGACTCAAATTGCAAATGTTGTCTCATATGTTGGTCTGTGTGGTTTGATTTCCAGATGTGGTTGTTTGGACTAACACAGTGGTTGTCCTGATACTGAGGCTGCTTTTCTTGAAAATAATCATCTTTAACACTTTGCTGACCACATACGCTGTTATTAAGTGGTAAGAGATAAATCTGTTGACTTTATTATGACTCATCTTCATAGTGTTGTCAGACTATGTGGAATGTGTCTTTTTGTACACAATGTGTAAGTGTTTCAAAGATCTTAACCATGAATTTGAACTTTCAGATGATTGGAAAAGGAGGCCTACAGATGAACCATGTGACCTTGAAAGGAAACAAACCAAGAGGAAAACTCTTTATTGTCTGAAGTCACCGAGGATTTCTGCATGGGTTGGGCACAGTCCACTCTTGAAGTTGACTTTGATAGAATGTTTGTATACTGTGTTTTGGACTTGAATCTTGTGGTATTAATGCTAAGTTATCAGGATCACTGAGCAGCAGGTCTCAATGCTCTGAGTCTTTGGCGCGCCTTTTCTTGCTGACAGCCAGGTGTCTGCAGACTGTGACAGTTGACGACAGATTATGTTTGTGAGGGCAGACCTGGTATCTGATCCAAACTTAACCTCAGACAGGTGGGTTAGCACACATTTTTCTATGCATATGTTTGAGAAAAACTCTTTCTTACTTGTTTTTTCAACTTACTTTCTTACTTGTTTTTTCAACTTACTTGGACATATATAAGTCTAGATTGTTGATAGTTAACAAAAAGAAACAATTAGCTTGAATGTGACATAAATAAACAGAAAGGAAGCTTGAACCATTTTGTATTTATTGTTTTTTAAATAAAACGCTTGCACACCGTTTTTTGAGCACCTTGAGTAACACAGACATAGCAACAAAGCACCACTAAGTGGCAGTACAATCACATCTGACATTATTTAAATTATTATCCAACAGCAAGAATATGGAGCTTCACTTCCTCTACAGGACTCTACGATCATAAATAAGTTAAGTATTTCAACATTGATCAGCCACCCTTCATCAAAGGGACACGCACAAGATGCCCACAACTGAAAACCAACTCATACATCCAACCGAATGGGGCATAATACTACAGAATGTTACATGTTATAAGGCTCATAGTCTGAAGGGTCTATTAGATATTTAATGGTATACATTTTCCACAACACACAGCTGGTTTGCAGTGTTTTGTATCTTTCATGTATCCCAGTTAGGAGCAGATCTTCAATCCTGGCATCAGGAGTAAAACTGTCTACAGTAGAAACATTTAAACACAGAGAGAGTGAGGAGGAGACGTGCTGGTTTAAACAGTGAGTTCTGATTGTTTTTGTACATTAAACCATAAATTAACTTTCTTTGGCTCAAATTAAACAAAGAACACACTGAGGCTGTTTGTCACAGACTCTTGGCAAAAAAGGTGGGAACACCTGCAACATGATTCTCAGATGAATAAAAAAACACTAACACAGCCACACACACATGTGCACACACTCATTCACATATATTTGAAATCAGGACTGAGAAAAAACAACAAATTCAAAGAGCAACATAAAGTACTGATGGCATTTGCTTTAAAAAAAAATCATAATACATTCAAAAGATAACAACTCACATTGTCTGATGTTACAGGGGACGCTGAGTCAAATCAGCTACTGGAAGAATGATGCATTTGAACAAAGATTGCAGCTCCTTGGATTCAACAGACTTTTAGTTCAAAAGGATCAAAATTCAAATTATTGATGGTTCTGAAGTGAACCATCAGCGATTTTGGTGGAGAAAGCAAGTGATGAAGAAACACTGATTTATAAAAAAAAAAAAATCTAAATAAAGTGCTTCTGTTAAAACATCCTCTGTCTGAGGTATTAAAGAAAGATCACATCAAATGACACAAAAAAAACCCTACGGCATTACACTGTGCACTGAAGACAAGCTATTTACAGTTTAGAGAGTATATCCACACTCTCTTCACCCACTCAGGTACATGTGTGTCTCTGTCAAGTGTCCTTTCCAAAGATGATGACAGATTAAAAAAGGCTTTATTAAATGTCCAGTGTTATTCACCAGACGACTGATTCTAAGGGTAAGATGCAGTTCTTCTACAAAAATCTGGTTCCCAGTAAGTGTCCAGCCTGCTGCTTCCTCTCTATGTGAGACCGGTGAATGATCAGTAACAGTGCTCATAAAAAAAAACTCTCTTTCTAGTGCGCTGCGCCCCCACACTTATGCAGGCACACACAAAGAGTCCTGCTCCCTATCTTACATCAGTGCTAAGATCACAGCACACAGCAGGACAGCTGGAGAATAACAGTACAAGGTGGACAAAGCAGAACTGCGAGGGTAGATCCTCCATCTATCCTGGTGAGGGTGGAGGCTCTCCATGTCTTTCTGGGCACTGTACGCGGCCACAGTGAAGTTAGCATCCCCGGTGGTTAGGAGGTCAAACACACAGGAGTGATAGTAAATGTCCTGCACCTCCAGCTGTTCCCTGCATCGCTCCTTTGCCCCCTCTACCCCGAAGACCTGCATGGCACCGTAGGGGGAGGCTTGTGTCTGTGAGGCGTATTCGGGCCTACGCAGCTGCTGAAGCTGCAGGCCCAGCGCAGGAGGGGAGAGAGGCAGGGGAAGGTGCCCCGCCTGGTCTATTCGCTCTCCGCTTGGGCAGCCGTTCAGACACAGCTGCAGGTCCTGGGTGGCATCGTAGGCTTGAGCCAGCTCCTCTGGGATCCGCACTGCAAGGGTCAGGTAGCGGCCCAGCTGGCGAACAATCACTGTTACACCAATGTATCCGGCGTGCAGCTCCACATGTCGCCCTGGGCTGCGCTCAGATATCCACAGAGCCCGAACTTTTCCAGTTGAACCGTCTGCGCCTGCAGAGGTGTGAATGGGGTCTCCACTACTGATTGTCCCATCATCGAAGGCAGCAGGGAGGCCGTCTGTAACGGCCTGGTACACCCTCTGCTCTGTGCACCCCTCATACGGTTTAAAAATGATGGTGACCTACAGAGAGGGAGAGACAGAGCATCAGGTTGACTCCAGTAACTTGATCAATTCAAAACTGTGTTTTATGAATGACAAGCGAATAATGCAAGACCTGATTCAATTATACAAACAACTGAATCAGTGTTTGAAAATCATTAAGCAATTCAAATAAAAATTGATCTCCAACTATGTTTAGCTTCATATGTATATCATCTAGTCAATAAAATATCTTTGTTGTTTGGGAAAAAACAAGCTAGCAAGACTACACTTTGCTCTAGGAATGAGTGATTGTTTTAAAGAAGCAAGTCTGTTAATTATGAGTTTTTCAACAGAAATTATTAGGCAATAACTTTCTTTAGTTTTTCAAGTAACTTCTTAAACAGGATTGTATCCAGTTTAAGTTAATAGTTACTTAGCATCTCTTCGTTGAAAGTTGAGCCTCTCTTTTTAATATTTATATGACTAAACCTTGAACAAATTAATCAAGAACAATAAACCCAGAATACTTGATAATGAGAAAGGATCCATGTTAGTAGCCGTAGACCATCGTAGAATTTCTCTCTCAGTCATACACATCCACAAAACATATACACACTCAGAAATATGAACATTCAAACATTACACAGGTTATTGACTGTCATCATACTGTATTTGAAAAATGACCTAATTACTTTTGAACAAGTTTTTATTTCACACAACCACACACAAAGACACACACTGGGCTTCAGTGGTGAGTGGAGGCAGTGCTGGATGCAGGGTGTGGTGTGAGTATTACAGTTCCGGTGAATTGCTGCTTTGTTCACATGACAGACGTGAGGAATGAGGCCTGGCAAGCCATTAAGCCTGGAGGGCTTGAGTGTGCGTGTGTGGGGGGGGCTGTCGGGTCTGTGTGTGTGTGTGTGTGTGTGTGTGTGTGTGTGTGTGTGTGTGTGTGTGTGTGTGTGTGTATGTCTGTGTGTGTCCCTAATAATCGTGACTAATAACTTGCCCCACCTCTGACACAAGGTCAAAGCTTCAGCTCCACAGTTTAGCAAACCTGCTATTTGCTTAATGTGTGTGTGTGTTTGTGCCAGTGTGTGCATGACTAAGTGTCTGCAAGGGTGTGTATGTGTTTTAATAATTAAAGCTATCGACTGAGCAAGAGAGGCTAGATCATCGAGGGAAACATCAACAAAGCTTCTTTAACACCACAAAGATCACCTTGTGTGGCTTGTAATCCATTTGGTGATGTTTGTGCATGTCTTTTTTGTCATACAAGGATATAGTTCTTTAACACATAGTAGTTTAAAATATGTGAAAGCTAAGCTACTTAAGAGACCCACACACTTACAAGGACTTAAGAGACCCACACACTTACAAGGACTTGCAGACACACACACAAGTAAACAGTGGGTCCTTTCACACATATCATTCCATGTTATTAGAGGTCAGGCTGCATGCAACCATTAACCCAGTTAGGTTTCCAACACAGCTGCAGTTACACGAGAATGATACACAACCACTCACACCAATAAGTGTGACTGACAAAAAAAACACTGAGAGATAGAACTGTAAAGTGAGAAGAAAATGTTTTCCAGACACAAATTGATCAGATTTCTAAATCTAAGAGGAAATGTATACATAATTATATAAAATGTTTCTCTCTAACACACAAAATATATCAGAGATTACATAGATAACATCAACTACTCTCATTTAAACTCCTCCAGCCCTAAAAACTAAAAATCAGAACCTCAAAAGCCTTTTACTATGTTATTGTTCTCATCTCACCTTATTGGTTGCTGTGGCACTGGAGCCAGGCACCACAGGGACATTAGTGACCTGCACCGACAGATAGTCATTGTCAATAAGAGGCCACGCCCCCTCCACCTTACAAGTCTGGAAGCTGTCCTTAAATGTCCTTAGGTGGGGGTCCCCGAACAGCCCACAGAACAGGTACCCAGCCCGAGAGTGGCTATGAGTGTGGCTGTGAGCATGGGTGTGTGTGTGCACATGGGAGTGTGTGTGTGCGTGCTGGGTACGACTGTGGTAGTTGCAGGGCTCATGCAGCACCTCGGGGTGCGTGGAGGACGTCGGCCCGTCTCTGGAACAGTTCCTCTGGCTCATGAGGTCTGAGATGCCCAAAACGGCTGAGTGGAAGACCAGGTTCCCCCGGCAGGATTTGGCAGTCCTCTGGGTGCAGGCCGAGTATGCACGTAGAGCCTTGCAGAACTCTGTGTGGAAGCCATCCACAGCTGGGGTCAGGTGGGACGTGAGAGAGACGAAGTCAGTGGTGCACTTCTGGATACGACACTGAGGGGTGACAACCTGGCACTGACCTGAGAAGAAGAGAGAGAGAGATGCAGAACAATGTTTGAACATAATGTTAATACAGTGATAGATAATCAGCCAAAACATCTGTTAGTATAGGCATTTGATGCATTAACAGCTGGATTTCACTGGGAATGGAAGGTTTCTGTGCTTAAAAGAAAACTAAAATAACTGCTTGCAGACGACTTTGAACTTAAACACACAAAGCTACTGGCCTGTTACATTCAACCTAATAAAATTAGAAAAAGAACTGGCTGCAGGATGAAAGTCTTGATCAATCAGCCGGCTGCTCTGTGAGTGTAATAAAGCTGAAGTGTAATAAACCAAAGAGCAGCCAGAGGGAGAAGATAAAGACGTTTTTTTTTCCACCAGCAGCGAGATAATACTGCTTGTATAGTCAGGGAACACATAACACAAACAGCACACAGAGAGTAAGACAACACAAGGTGTGCTGTGCATGCTAACAGACCACCTGACTTGTTCACTTTCAGTGAGATTCAGTGGTCATTTTTGTGGGCATCATTATGTGATATCGTGTAGCTTAAACACACACATACACACACACACACACACACACACACACACACACACACACACACACACACACACACACACACACACACACACACAAAAACAACGAAAAACCCACGATCATGAAGTGCATTAAGCAAATAGAACTTTGAGCTATATTTTTGTTTGTTTACAGATGGACACCACAGAAATGCATCCAAAAGACTCCATTTTCTACTATTTAAACAGATACGCTGACAAAAATTTTTTTACCTGAAAATGTCTCTGATACTTTTATCCAATGCTACATTTCTGAATTCAACAAGGGTCAAACTAGCCTTTTATATCACAGATCATCAGAGAGAGAGGGAGAGGGAGTCAGAGCAAGAGAGAGAGATTAGAGACCAGACCTAATGCATCAGTCACAGCATGCTCCTATTAGATTAGGCTGGAGAGAGGCTCTGCAGTGTATGGGCAGCTGCACACACACACACACACACACACACACACACACACACACACACACACACACACACACACACACACAGCTTCCTTAGAAAGAATGTGAGTCGTGCTTCCATTAAAAGGCACAAACAGTTCATGATCTTCAGATGGTGGGATGATCAAAAGCAAAACCAGAGAGAACGTGTTTTTCACTGAAATCAACAGATTCTTTTAATGTCACACCATCACTTAACAACCTGAAGTTTCCACTGACACACACACAGCACACTTCTTTGTACATGTATTTGATTTTGGGGGCATGAAGGAGTCGAGTGCCACCATTTGGGGGCAGTAGTGTTCTGAGTTTTAGAGAACAGGGGTGCAGGTACAGACCCCCACTCACACAACGCTTCAGAATCTCTCCCCTGCCTGTTAAATACTGACACCAACCCACACAAGCCATATACACACACATACACAGACGGCCTGCCATGCCAGCAACCACTGTACAGACAGTCTGAGTACTGAGGACACATTGTGTCTTTGACTTGCGCTCCAACAGCCTCCTTCTCTCCCTCCATCTGAGCTGCAGAACCCAAATACCGCTTGCAATCTAATCAGAGCGAGTTTATTCTCTTCGAGGGTATCAGAATCATGAGCAGCACGAAAAACATACAAAAGCCCTCATTCAGAGACAGATGACGTAGCAAGAAGGGAGTTCACCCTGAAACTGATGGACCTGGGTTCAACTTGGTGGCTTATAATAAATGTTGAAACCTTTCTGAGAACATATCTGCTTAAGTTTCATAACATCTACAAAGCTAAGCATGCCATCCTGTAAGCACAAGTAGATTTCAAAGCACAATTTTGGTCTTCAAGGCTTCCCACCATCCTTCCTTTGTGAAGTCCTCCAATAGCTTCATTTCTAAGCATGCACAGCTGTACTTTCAAAAGAAAATCCAATCCATGCATACAAATAAGCAATTTGTGGTAACTTGAGTTGTGCTGATGAATACTGAATTGAGAAGAAAGCAGACTTAAGACGAGAATAAAGAACTGCTCATGTGAGGAAATTATACACAAGGGCCATTTAACACATCTAGACTCTGGTTTGTTTCATCCACAGGAGTAAGTTTTTTAATAAAGATACCAATAGAAAAACTTCCTTCAAAATATGAAAACATATTACTCACTCGTTTCCATTCTCCCAGCTGTTTTATTCACCTCACAGGTCTCATCTTTTCTCTTACAGAGTGTTCTTTCCCCTGAGCTCAAACATTTCCTCCCATCAGCACTAATACAGCAGGGCTCTGATGTGTTTTAAGCCTGCAGCCCTCTCAGTCTGATTCCCCGGTCACCTCTCTTCATCACATCCCGAGGCTCTCTCACTCCCATCAGACAGAGGTCAAAAGATCCTCCAGCTGGATCTCTTGGGTCGACGGCTTCGATTCTTTGTCTCCCTAACCGACAAGCCTCCAACTTCTCCGATATCTGGAGATCAAGAGAGGATCTACTGGGATCATCTCTCAAACTGAGGGAATAACTCTGTGAAGTGCTTATTGATCACCTTGTTGTGTGCACTCTAGCACACTGAGCTTAAATCACACAAACAGCACCTGCAAGCTAAGAGACACAAAGCTTCACAGGAGCTTCAACAGAATAAGCTCAGTACAGTATGCACTCGACACTAAGAGCGAACAATAATCGACATTCCAGACTCCTGGTCCAAACAGACACATGGAACGACAATATGCCCAAATACCTTGAAATATACACGTTAAAAAAGATAAAAACATTCTGTTTGGTAAAACACTCAAAAATCACACACATTCTTTCCACATGACGCACGTGGAGCAGAAGGTGCCAAAAGGGTCTTTAATGTGGAGTGGGTCTCTCTGTTCCCACAAGAGAGCAGGGGCTGTTTTGTCCTGCTGCCTGGGCTGTGTTAAACTAATTACTGGAGGTGTGACTGCTCAACAGACAGCCGCCACAACAGCCGACCCCCTGCACACACAGCAACACACAGAGCTGGCTTCTGGAAAGAGGACGTTATACACCTTTTGAATGAAAAATGCATTGTGTCTTTAACAAACATTATCAAATGAATTTGAAACTAACATGCATTTATGTGAATCACAGTTAAAGGTGACAAAAATTAGTTATATGAAATTTTAAGTGTTGATATTCCTAACAAACACTCTAATCACCTTTGATTTTCAATAAACACCTTTCTACTGAAATTATCTGTTTTTCTGTCCAGTATTTGGCTTTAATCTTGCAGTTATTATAACATTAACAATCACAAAAACAGGAGGCTGCTGTTCAGAAAAGCTTTCTTAGTGCTTATTTTTTAAGATTCTACATTTTTAAGCTTTTTAAATCATTTCTGATAGTGGATTTTTGTGATTTTTATCATGCAACTGTGGACAAAGCACATTCAAAATCAGGTGTCAGATTTAAAACACAATACAGCCCTGAACAAAACTTTGAAAAATCTTTTTTCTACATGGGATGGATTATATTATTTTTCAATTAGTATTCTGATTGAAGCTGTATATTTGCTCATGAGGAGAGGTAGTCACCCACTCTTCCCTTCTCTTCCCCTCCTCCATGAGCCATTAAGGGGCAGACAGGAGAATGACGGCCCAGGAGAGAGGAGGAGAAACTCGATCCGTCCACAGACTGCTGCACTGCCGCTGGAGAGAGAGCCATTGTCAGGCAGTTCTTGGCCCAACACAATGATTACTAACACTTAATAACTAATAAAGTATCTCTGATGACGATTAATGCAAAAGACTGAAGGGGAATTTTGTTACTGGTGTACATGTTGTAGCAAACAGTAATCAGTGCGTATTTGGATAACCAAGTGCGTAAAATTGCACATTAGTTTATAATGACACTAGTGGTTGCAGTGGTGCGGTGTAGTTGGTTACCTAAGTGAGCTCCGCAGCAGAGAGCGATGATCAGCAGCAGCAGTGGCCGGAAACGGCGCAGCAGAGACGGGGAGGCGAGGCGCTCAGCCCCGCGGCAACAGCATCCGGCTCTCCCCATCCCCGTCCATGCAGGGCCAGGAGGGGAGAGAGCACAGACCTCCGAAGGGCGAGGAAGGGTGGTGTCCAGGCCTTCTCACTACTTCTTCTTCTTCTTCTTCCTCTTCTTCCTCACTCTTCTCTCCTTCCTCTCCTCCTCGGGTGCGCAGGGGCATTAAAACACAGCTGCTTCGCGGAATGCAGGGCGGAGGGGGAGGAAAGGCAAAGAGAGGAAAAACAAAGTAGACGCAGAAGTCCCTCCAACAACACTTTTACTTGACCGTAGGTACAAATCCACGCCAGCAAGTGATAGAAGTGCGCGACCTCCCCGGGTGGACTTTTGCCTCGATTGGGATCACTCCGTGCTTTGCTTTCTCGTCCCAAACACGCACAATCTCATCTCTCTCTTCCTCAGCAGGCCGGGGTTTCTCCTCCACTCCTCCCCTTTCACTTTCTCCTCCTCCTCCACTGCTCCTCGAACAAATCAATGGAGAATCAACCTAACCCTGTTGGCGGAAAACCCGCCTATTCCCCCCCCCCCCCCCCCAACCACACACTCACACGGGGAGAAAGAGAGTGAGGGTCTAACAAGTAGTCCTAATGAAGAGGCAGCAGATAAAAGTATAGAAAAACGTTGGTGAGATGCCATTAAATCTCTAAACAGAAGGGAATAATGGGTTTATATAGAACCACTGTGATGGAAAAAAAAGATCCTGTAAGTCATTATAATGACTTAGCATCTCAAAATAAAGAGTTAGTATCTCAAAATAATGACTTAGTATCTCAATATAATGACTCTCAATATAATGACTTAGTATCTCAATATAATGACTTAGTATCTCAAAATAATGACTTAGTATCTCAAAATAATGACTTAGTATCTCAATATAATGACTTAGTATCTCAAAATAATGACTTAGTATCTCAAAATAATGACTTAGTATCTCAATATAATGACTTAGTATCTCAATATAATGAGAAACTTTCTCAATATTTTGACTTAATGCATACCATCACAAAGTTCTGTACACTAGCTAGCTTTCTGTCATTGCTATCGAAAAGAGGTAGGCAGCATGGCTTTGGAGCAAGTAGATGTTGTGCTCTCGACACCAAGCTAAACTTATATGTGAGCTTCATGACAGTATCGTGTATTAATTTAGTACGATTGAGTACGATTTTCCAACAGGTAGTTAGCAGGCGCCTGATAAACTAGCCTACTGTATCAGTAAACCAGATATATGTATATATATATCTATTTCAGTAAACTATGTGACGCTCACAAAAACAAAGGGATTTTATGAGTTAAATAATTCACATAGATCTACAAATAAGTTATTTTCTGTTTGTCTTTAAAGAAGAACAAAAATAAATTTGGGACCACCACACAGTTGTAGGCTATTGTTAAGGTTGTTCATTGTATGTCCTGTTATGCTCCTTTATGTCAGTAGATGGTAGTATTTAGCCGTGATTCCTCTCGAGACCGGAGTTTGAGAGTACTTTACTAAATCCATGCGTGCCTACCTCTTTTCGATAGCAATGACAGAAAGCTAGCTAGTGTACGGGACTTCGTGATGGTAGGCTTAAGTCAAATATTGAGAAAGTTTCTCATTATTTTGAGATACTAACTCATTATAATGACTTACGGAATCTTTTTTTTCCATCACAGTGGCGGAAATTGGCTTCCATAGGGTTTCCGATGTGCTGCCAAGATTTTTATTTGGCTGATTGAGACGAGCCAGAATGATCAACATATTTTCTTATGCGTTTGTTACTTATCGCGATGTCTATAACCACTTGGTTGCTACTATTGCCACAGCAACTTATTATATTTCAAATGATTACCACAGTCACTATAGTTATCATAAGCATTATTGTCATAAGAATTTTAGGAAATGCTTTATTGTACAGAAAAGAGACAATGTATTTGTGTCATTGTTTTTTAATGCACAAACTTCTCCAAACCAAATGCCTCGGTAGTGGGATAAATAAAGATGTCTATCCATCCATTTTTTTCAGCTTATCTAAGGTAGGGTCGCGGTGGCAGCAGTCAACCCAGACTTGCCCAGGAGGCATCCTAATCAGATGCCCAAACCACCTCAGCTGGCTCCTTTCGATGGGAAGGAGTAGCGGCTCTACTCCATGCTCCCCCGAATGTCTGAGCTCCTCATCTCTTAGGCTCAGCCCGGCCATTCTCTGGAGGAAACTCATTTCGGCCACTTGTATCTGCGATCTTATTCTCTACCCATAGCTCATGACCATAGGTGAGGGTTGGAACAAAGATCAACCGGTAAATTAAGAGCTTTGCCTTCAGGCTCAGCTCCCTCTTCACCACAATGGTCCGGCACAATGCCTGCATTACTGCTGATGCTGAGCCAATCCGTCTGTCAATCTCACGGCCCAATGCCTGCTGGAGGTCCCAGCATGAGGAAGCCAACAAAACTACATCATCTGCAAAAAGCGATGCAGATGATGTCCCCAGTCCAGGTCAGCAGTTCTCCACCCCTGCTGATAACAGCCTGGGGCAAGCCCTGCTTTCCCTTTTCTGAGCCGTCGGATGACCAACCAAAAGTCCTTCTCCAAAGCCTACCGAACGCCACACCCATGTTTTTGCTTCCACAACCACTGAACCCACAGCCCTCCACCCGATACCTGGCAGCTGCTTCCAGAGACCCCTGGGCAAACCAAGCCCGAAAGGCCTCCTTCTTCAGCCTGATGGCTTTTTTGCCACTGGTGTCCAGCAGTGGGTTCTAAGGTTGCCGCCACGACAGGCACCAACGGTCTTCTGACCGCAACTCCTAGCAACTTTCTACAATGGAAGCTTTGAACATGGACCACTTAGACCCCATGTCCCCAACCTCTGATGAAAGAGAAGTTCTTCTGGAGGTGGGAGTTGAAGACCCCACGGACAGGGGCCTCTGTCAGACATTACCAGTTCACCCGCACTACACATTTGGGTTTGCCAGGTCTGTCCGGCAGCCATCCCCGCCATCTGATCCAACTCACCACCAGGTCAGTTGACAGCTCTGCTCCTCTCTTCACCCAGGTGTCCAAAACATACGGCCGCAGATCTAAAGAAACAACTACAAAGTCGATCATCGATCTTTGGCCTAGGGTGTTCTGGTACCAGGTACACTTATCAACATCCCTTTGTTCAAACATGGTGTTTGTTATGGCCAATCCATGACCACAGAAGTCCAACAACAAAACAACACTCAGGTTCAGATCGGGCAGGCCATTCCTCCAAATCACCCCCCTCCAGGTGTCTCCATCGTTGCCCATGTGAGCGTTGAAGTCCCTCAGTAGAACTACAGAGTCCCCAGGCGGAACCCCTTCCAGGAACCCAGCAAGAGACACCAAGGGTGTGTACTCCGAACTGCTGTTGGGTGCATATGCACATACAACAGTCAAAGCCTTCCTCTCCGCAACCTGAAGTCGCAGAGAGGTGACCCTCTTGTTCACCGGGGAAAACTCCAACACAGCTCAGCTGGGGGCTTGTGAATATCCCCACACCCGCCCGGCGCCTCTCACCCTGGGCAACTCCAGAAAAGGAGAGGAGCAGCCCCTCTCCAGGAGTTTTGTTGCAGAACCGGTGCTGCGCGTTCAGGTGAGCCCTACTATAGCTGGTAGCGCTCCACCTCCCGCACCAGCTCCGGCTCCTTCCCCGGCAGAGAGGGGATGTTCCACATCCCGAGAATTTGTCTGCGCTGTCGGGGATTAGCATGCCCAGGCATCCGCCTACGCCTGCCACTCGGCTTGGCATGCACCCGACCCCCATGCCTCTCCTGACCCCTTAGTTTGATTGATTAATTAGGCGGTCCATCTATACATAACAAAACTACAATTATTTAATTATCATGATGTTTGCGCATTATGAGACTGAATAAGTGCATGCATCCACACCAAAAAACAAACAAAACAGTTAAAAAAAGAGAACAACACAATAATCTGGAGGGTCCATGTTGATTTACAACCCTTGAATGGATAACTTTTAATACAGGATGATTTCCTGTTTTTCTCACAGACATCATTCTGCTGCATGAAGTCTTTGATCCACGGTCCAAATGAGCTTGATATTTTTCATAGAGAAAAGTTCTTAATTGGTCTAAGAGATTCACTATCCATTTAACGGCTAACTCCATGTTTGATTTATTGCTATATACTTTCTAATGACACCCTCTGGAAGTATTCATCAAACTTTTAACTTTAATAAAATGAATGATGTTGCAGCTGAAAGAAGTTGTGCAACAACCCTCCTCTATGCATCCAATCGGAAAAAGTTTATGTCTCCTACCTAAATTGGGAAAAAAAGGATAGAGAACAGAAACATAGTAAAGGTAAAGGGAGTGCCTGTGTGACAGAAAACAGTCCAGACATAAACAGACACCAAACTGTTCACACGGTGACAGTCGTAAATTTGAACAGTCAGAGCTGCAGGAGGTACGAGGTGAGCAGACAGTGTAAACAGCCTTCGGCCTTAAAGACTCTGAACACTGCACCCTGTTATATTTCAACACAAGCAGTGCTTTTGCTATTGTTCTCTCCGCCTACACTATAATTCATTAATGAATAACTCAGCAAATTGTTGACTTGATTTCTTATTAACTTTTTATTGCAGAGAAGAGAGACAGATTATTGAGCTGGAAAGGTTTCAAATAAAGTTCTGAAGTATCAATACATCTAGATTATTTTTTTATTAATTGTGCAGATACACATTGTGTTTGTTCTTGTATTTCTCGGGAAGCTTGTTCGGATGCCTGTGTATGCAGGACTGTTTATGCTACAGCAGTAATCATCCCTGGTCTACTTTACCACTCTAGCCTGCTAGTTTGTGTGAATATGTGCATGTGTGCGAAAATATGTGACTGTATGGTGTGTGTGTGTGTGTGTGTGTGTGTGTGTGTGTGTGTGTGTGTGTGCGTGCGTGCGTGAGTGTGTGTCTGTGTGTGTGTGCATGCATGTGTTGTATAGCAAACAGAGTGTCTTTGTGGCTGATATTTCATGTGGTGTGTGTCATAGCCAGGTACTTTCACTGTAAATGAGTCAACCACAGTATGTACGCTCACATCGCTGTCTTGTGTGAGTCACTGCTGATTGTGTCAGTAAACACACAAGAGAAATGATATGAGCAACTCAAACACAATCTGAACAATTTCAATGAGCAATTGTCTACTGACACTTTTCTTAAGTAGTTTAAGGAGATGCTTCTACTGGCGGGGGCCTCCAACAAACAATGTCTTTGCTGTTTTAGAAACCTAAATAAAGTAGTGGAAAAAAATCAGTTTGGTGTTTGGAAGACAGGATAAGAGAAACACAGTATCTCCTTTGACCAAATTACAAAGATATATTTGTGAGGAAAGATTTGGGCTAATGTAGGTACACAAATTTAAAGAACACATTATATAATTGAAATCCTCTTTATAAGACATCTTGATCAAGAAATGTCCCATATTATGCCTTAAGTGTGTCCATACCAAAACGTTAAATCGGGGAGAGAGGAGGATGGTGACTTCTCTCATAGAGGTCCACAAACATGGAGAAATAATGCTCGTAAATTATTCTGACATAAAACCAACTAAGACATTACAAAAGCTTGGTTTCCCCTTAATTTTCCAGCCAGCTGTGCAACCTGGACATGAGATATTGAGACAGGATTTAAAAAGCAGCTATCTCACGGTTAAACCTCTGTGACCTGTTAGCTCTCTCGAGTAGGAAGCAGATGAACGTTTCATTTATATGAACACAGAACAGTTAATTCAATTATGTGTGTGCATATGGTGCTATTCATTATGACTAATATCATATTTCATTCCAATCATCCATCCACCTACACACACACACACAAATCTGGATACCATATGACCCGATTCATGTTGTTTCATTTCATATTTCATACTAATTCATTTAATCAATTACACACAGCTGAGACTTGAGAGCAGAGGAGCCTGAAATACACACATCCAGGCATACACGAAAACAAATACACACACACTTCTACAGAGCTGTTCTGCCTCGTCACACACACATTCACTCAGTGAGCCTCAGGCACAAAGACAGTCTGTTTCCAAACGTCCAGCTTGTCTTCACCTCCACACCTCTGCCTCCCTTCTCCACTTCTACCTCTCTCCACCCCCCACCACCCCACCCCATCACGCTGACTCCAAACAGCCCGTCATTCAACAAATGGCTCTCGCAACTCCACGCACACCTGTCTCTGCATGTGTGGGAGTATATGTTAAGAGTGTGCATTGTTGCACACATGTCAAAGGCTGCAGCGCTTAAAGAAACGAAAAGATGTTGCACCTTCACTCACAGATGAGCACACATGAAGTGGTGGAAAAAGAACAAAAATGTAAGTAAAAAAAGTAATAGTACAGCATTGTTTTAACACATATTACCGCTTACAATGTAACTGATATAAAAGTAAAGTTAAAAAACAATTACAGTAAAATACTGTAATATGTAATATTCATATTTTTAAGTATTGTACCTTGGTTTTATAATCGTATATTTGCCGGTTTAAATGGCGTCCAATCATTGAATTGTATTCACTACCAAACTCACCTGCAGAGGACAGGATCTCTGCAGTCACAGGCTCCATCACATATGTATGGAGGCCCATAAGTGATGATTGATTACTTTTGTCTATATTTTGTTTTTCAGGAAAAAGCTACGGACTATCTTTAACTGTACAAAACAAGTGTAAGGTACATTGAAACACTAGAATTAAGAACAACTATTAACTTAATGTTAAAAATACCAAAATGCATTGAATAATGTCACTGAATGAGGGGACTTGCTTACAGTATGAAGCACATAAGGGAAACAGGAAGCATGTTTTAAATAATGCAACTGCACTGTGGCACTCAGAGACCTTTGGTGGGCACCAAAATGCACCAACCAAATTCCAACGCTGCTTTAAGTAGCTTAATAAGTAAGGATACTGAATATCTTAGTTAAGTTCATTTTAGACTGACCTAGTTACAATGTATCACTACACGCATAGTCAATCCAGGCAGCCATTTTTCATACCATCAACAGCAACACAAAAACACACACAATTCCCAGAATTCCTGGTTAACTGATGGGTGGTAAAGGTCAATGGAGACTACGAGTGTGTGTGTGTTTATATTTCTAAATCGAGATGATAACAGAAAAGATAAAATCCAGGTACCAAAGCCCAGTGTAATACGAGTGGAAACCTTATCCTATAATAGCCTGTTTGATAGCCGTTTCACTGCCAGCCAAACTCATGTTGTGTTTCACTTGATTTGAACTTGTCAGCCTGTGCCTGCACATTCATTTCACTGGTACAAAGACTGAGGTCTTATTTAGATGCTTCAATGGAAAAAGTGTCAGGGTGAGAGCACTAGAGCATTTATCCCTCTCTCAATTTATTATAACGAGAAATATACCTTCATCGTATAGCTCAGATCAGTGGGAAAGGATTCCTTTTGTTGAGCTTATCACATTGATCCATATCTACTCTCACTCTTTGTTGTTTCCATAGCAGCCCATTGATTTTCCTTGATTTACTAGAACTGACGTAAACCCCAAATAGTCTTGTGACACTAAAATAGGAACAAATCAGAAAAAGTACAACACATGACGATAACAGTGCCTTCACTCCTACAATATCCAAATATATTCCTCCCTCTCCTCTTACTGCATTAAATACCACTGCTTGTTTAATAGGCCATATACACTGGCAGAAAGTTAGAGTTACAGTTGCCAACAAGGTTATCACTGCAATTATTTAAAGTTGCAAAGGCAAACAAACTTATAAAGTCCAAAACAAGTACAGCATTGAAAAATACTGCAAATGTAGAATGTGCAGGGCAAAGCTCATACTTTGCTCATTAACAGCAAAATGCTGCAAATGCATGAATGATGCTGAATTAAAAACACATCCTGAGAGAGCAAGAGCAAAGGAATAACGCTGCATAACCATCACAACAGGATCGCTCTAAGCCTCTTGAGGGGGGGCCTTGTCAGCCATTGTGCGTTTACTGATGTACTGTACTGTTTCATAGTGTTTACCTTATTCTCTATTACATTTATCTTGTATATAAGCCGGTTGCAATCACTGGTTACATTTGGGAATAGATTTTAATATGCAAAATCAGATTGTAAAATTGATGCAGAGTTATTCATACAACAACTCTACAATTCATGAGTATATGATGAAGTCACCCTTCACTGTGATTGTCATGTTAAGTCTGTTAAAACTATTCTAAGTAGCTAGAAACTAAATCTAGAAATGACCAATGGGGTACCCCGCACACAGCCAACCGAAGTTCTCAGGTGCCGCTGGGTTGCAGGTTGCAAAATACAATAAAAAATAAATCAATTATCTGTGGCACACTGAAAATTACTTTACTGTAACTTTATTGTGAGTAAACAACGCGTTTTACTTGGAGCTTCCTCAGGTTATCTATTTTGAGTATCTCCATTAAAACAACACAGGTTATGTTTCGTGTTTTCATTAGTTGCATTTGCTGTTTTTCAGAAGATCAAAACAAAATCATAACATACAGATAGTCATCTTATGTCACAAGTCCACAGAGACATTTGGAAGGAAACAAACCCATACTGATATTGCAAAGGGATGATGTTCTGCAATGTAACAAGAAATTTGAAGTAAACAATTGTGACACATTTGACAAAGTCCACTGTTATTTTTTTACTATCTATTCATCGTTTTTGTGTGTACCCTCCTCCACTCCTTCTACATTTCCCTTATCTGTCATTTTATCCTTTGTGAAAACATCTGAAGCTCACACAGCTGCATTAGACAGCACAGTACAAGGACGCCTCTGTTTTCTCTGACGCACACACAGACACACACGCAGAGCGCAGTGAGAAGGAAACAGCAGAGGGATGTAATGGGGCAGATGAGGATCATGGGGTTGCAGTTTGGTTTTGGTCAGGGTGAATGTTTGGCAGCTGTGAGACAAAGACGCGCTATTAAAAGTGCTCCCTTCTCGCCTGCAACTTGCTCTGCACTGAAACTTGTTTTGTCAGTCGGTTTGCCAGCTAACATTGACGTAAATAGGCAGACGCCTTGTGATTAAACCAGTTCCCCTTTTTTAAGAAAAAAAGTGTCTATATTTCTGTCAACACGAGTGCATTTCAAATGTGTGACATAATCAAACATTTACATCTGAAACTGTTCATCTAGTTCAATGCCATTTTTGTGCATCTAAATTTTCTTTTGATTACAATACACACACAGATATCTCCTTTCACTCTGTCTCTGTCTCATTCACATTCAAACACTTTGCTGTTGTGCTTTTTTCAAACATTTGCACGTACACACACACTAAAGTTTCACAGATATTTTGAGTCAGCTACAGATGGTCGGCTTAAAGTCCTCCCCCCCCCCCACATACACACACAGTAATTGTATGGGCATCTATAAATCACTCATACTCCAGATATGCTCATACCTGTCTGTGAGGAAAAAGCCCAAACACAGGTGAGCCCCTGACATTCCAGCAACCTGACAGATATACAGACAGAAGAGAGAGAGAGAGCGAGAGAGAGAGCAATCCTCCTCTCCTTCTTCTGCATCCAGCTGTGAGAGCCTCCCTCTCTTCTTCTACCCCCTCCCCTATCTCCCCCTGGGATAGAGTGCTCACAGAGTGGCAGATGGGTGGAATGCATAATACATAGACTATTTGGGGGGCTGGGAGGGTACTGCTTGTGTGTGTGAGTGTGTGTGTGTGTGTGTGTGTGTGTGTGTGTGTGTGTGTGTGTGTGTGTGTGTGTGTGTGTGTGTGCGTGTGTGTGTGTGTGTGTGTGTGTGCGTGTGTGTGTGTGTGTGTGTGTGTCTGTGTGTGTGTGCGTATGGTGTGTGTGTGTGTGTGTGTGTGTGTGTGTGTGTGTGCACGTGTGTGTGTGAGTGTAGTCCGTCCACGGGGAGTATGCTGTGGAGTCATTATAGATCTAATGGTTGTGTTTTAGACGCTGCGCTGCACCAATCTCATTTGAAGTGCAAAAGCCAAATGAGTGTGAAGCGTTTCATTACTCATGCTCTGTGTGTGCCCCCCTACCCCCCTTGATTTATGCTAGGCAACAGATCAGTGATGCAGTCACAACTTTGGAAACCCACGTCAGACATGTGTGTGTGTGTGTGTGTGTGTGTGTTTTGTGAAGGACGTGTAAGGTTGATGGTAGACTGAATGAATTTGAATGTTTTGTTTCGCACCATCGTGGTTCTTCTGCCTCCCTGCTCATGTAGAGCGACTTTATTTCACTAATTACAGCAAGATGAGGCCCATGTATCATAATGTTGTGTAATTAGCGCTCAATTGTGAACTAACAAGACCTCCTCAGGCATAGGTAATGGATTTTGGATAGACACGCTGAGCTGAGGCATGACTAATACAGCATGGTTAAGTATAATTAAAGGCTCCTCGCTGAAGGAGGTACCCCGCTACATGCAGAAGAAGTTTAAGGAACAATACATCAACTGGATTATTGTGATGAAAGTTCATCTAATTTACAACAGAAACAACACCAACGTCTCTCTCGGACCATTTACCTCCTTGGGAGTTCATGTGGATGTGTGAGAGGTGCACCCCAAATAGTTAAAAAGCTTGTTAGTTGATGGAGGAAGAACCCACCAAGCTGAGAGAGGCAGTGTCACAAACACAAACAGTGAGGGGGGGAGAAAACAAGAGGAAGAAAACAGAGCAAGAGAACAATGAAGACAAGACAGAACAAGAGCGAGCTGGCAGGTAGCGGTTCTCTGGAGATTCATTAGGCTTGTCAGAAACATTGGCTGTGAATATGCTTGCACAGCATGCTCCTCAGTGGGCACAAACACACAAAAACATACACAAACATATACACACATCAGCACAGGTTGCCGCAGGTGTATAGAGCTCTCATCTGCTGACAGGTAGGGATGAAAGCGCGATAGGGACGGTGGGATTTGGAGTCACTTGGAAGACAGCAGGCTGCGTGTCTCTGAATGTCTGAACATCTCCTGACTGGCATTAAGACCTGCTCTGTACGGCACACTGTGGCTCAGGTGATGACTGAAACATTTATTCTGTGTAAATGTGACCCAGAGACTCAGAATTACATTTCATGAGTTCTCTGGCACTGTAGACACAACGGCTGTGCTTTTAAGTATTTTACAACACTTAGTAAGAAAAAAAATGCTGTCCTGAGACAGTAAAAGGGAAATAAAGTTTCATCAATTCTTTGTGCTTGCTTATAGAAAAAAACACAGTGCTGACTTTGTCTATTTGTCTAAACAAATGAGGCTTAAAATGCTGCAGAGTAAGTGTGTAATGAGCTGCACAAAAGCATTTTATATCAAAAGTAAGCTGCTTGAACACGAACCAATTTGTACACAAGACTCTTTCTATGAATAAATCAATGAGTGTATTATGACTGTTTGTTTAAGGTGAAGAGCTTAGGATGAAAAATGACTAACAGATGATGAAATGACCTGAAATGTATGAAGCAATCTGTGCAAGTGAGTCCTTTGTGTGCATGATTGTATGCATATGCATGTTCGTCTTGGCACAGAAGCGTGTGTCTGGGCTTTGGGCAGCGTGTAAATCCCAGCGTTTAGGAGGGAAGAAAGAATCATCGTCTGATTCCCCAGCTGTTCTCACAGCCGGTTTTCTGCCTCGGCCGCTCACAAAGAAATGTCTACTGTACTTGAACACGCACAACCCACCGGCATGCCTACAAATGCACATGGTGAGCTTACTGACAATGAGGTACGTACTGCAGACAAGTACGTACTGAGTGAAGAGGCAGGCCTGCAGATGAAGCCCCTCTCAGCCACTCTCAGCACAGAAAGAAACTCCACAGCAGCAGCTGGAGGCTGGATGACTGCTCCATGTGTTCATGTCTCACTGGAGATCCATAGAGCCCCGGGACCCAGCCTGTGTGTGTGTATGTGTGCTAAAAGACAGAGATAGACAGATAGAGGAAGACAAAGCCAGAGAACTGCCTGTATGTATTCATCAGTTCCAGACAAGTGCTGTATTTCATCTACACCCTTCTGCCAGTTGCTCTGTATGTAATATTTTATATAACTTTGGTGGCCGCTTTATAAAGAGTTACTCCTGCTCATATAAGAATAGTCCCTGTCTCTCGTTCTTTCTTTATCCAGAGGGAGAAACATTTTGAGTTGGAGTGACAGTGTTTACTTTCAGCTCATTGTCTGCAGAAAATGATCCGGCGTGTGCTTCTTCTCCTCTCTTCCGGGGGACTCAGCTGCAGCCTAAGGATCATGGGACTATGTTTCCGTGACAACCAGACATTACCATTCAATACTGACACTAAAATAACAGACTGAATAATTCAGACAGATCCATTTTTAAACAGCATGTCAATTCACATCACTGGCCACAGACACCCTGCTTGGCACCCTGCAGACAGGCCCAACCAGGCCGGGTGAAGGGTGGGGAGCAGTGTCCAAAAATCATTTAACAACAGTCTGCCTGTGAGGGCTGGAAAGATACTACAACAGCTGTGTAGAAATGAAGGTAGATTTTCAATGTAGGGCAGTGTTCCCTATTGAGATTTTTAAAAAGGCAGAAAATGTTTAAAATAAATATTTGCAACATGAAAAATGCATTGAGTTCAAATGAAGCAGTAGAATATGGAAAGGCAGGGATTGAATTGATATATAAATATTTTGTGGTGTAGGGCCCTAGTCATCTCTGATTTTACATCTTGTTTATCAACAGCGGTGAGTGGAAGTGATCTGAGATAAAAGCAACACAGGTTTTAAAAAGGCAGCACATGGATCCAGATCATTTTCAAGTCTGATTCTCTTGTTTAAATGTTTTTTAAAAAAACACTACAAAAATTAGCCCTGATGACTTCCCATTTATCAGCATGAGGGATCGGCGCAGTATGATAATAAGAAGGTCCAATTAATCAAGACACATCTGTGACGGCTTAGATCAAGCAGTGAAATCTGGGCCAACAGCAGATTTATCAAAGAAACAAGAGCTTCCACAAAACATGAATAATATGCATCTTTATATTTTTACTTTTCTACTTCATGCTTTGTTATAATCATTATTCCAGTTGAAAAGACAAGCTAACAGTAACACTAACCCTCCCTTCTTTCTTTTTTCAAGCTTTTACATTTTAAGAACGTCTCCTCTGTTTTATGACAAGAAGGTGTGCTGCAAATCATAGATTTGCCCAAACAGAGCAAGAAACAAAGCATAAACAGATACGTACATGTTCACATCAGTTTCCAACTGATGACTTATTCAGATGGAACCTCGGGCTGAGAAACAAATATTTGCACACATGATGTATCTGCAACGCCTGAGTTTTGAGAAATATTCAGACACCATTCTGTCAGCATATATGTGTGTGTGTTTGTGTGTGTGTGTGTGTGTGTGTGTGTGTGTGTATGAGAAGCGGCTCCAATTTTACAAGCTTCTATTGACACCCACCCACACGCCTCATCACCAGAGGGCTAAACGAAATAACGGAGTAAGAGGTGAAGGGCCTTGCAGGTGTCTCCCTGCTCTCTCTTTGTCTTTGTCTCATTCACAAAATTGCCTCGTTCCCCTCTGCTTCACTTCAGTGCTGCCTGAATGCGATTGTGTGAGAAATGTGTATTTTATTTTTTTGATCACAAAATGTATGTACTCCCATGTCAGGAAAAGCTGAGCCTTGTTTAAAAAAAAAGAAAAAGATTTGCAGTATTTTCTTTTAAGGCAAGATCTGCAGCTTATAGCAAATTTAAATTTAAGCGTTTAAATTTAAGAGTCAGAGTCATAAATAGAAAAACATTTTATATCCCTCAACTAGCTTCCCAAATTACAAATACATGGAAAAAGGTTGTATGCCATATGAATGTAAAAATCAACATTTATTAGCTACTGTTTTGTGTTATTCAAGTTTTCCTGAAATTTCCAGCTCTAATTCCAAATTAATTTGGTGAAAAATCTAAATTTACATAAAAATACCTTCCAGCTCTCTCTGTATCCCCCCCTACTCCGACACGATATTTTGAATTTGACCTTATTTCGTGTCTTGGGATTTTGGGGGTAGAATCCTCCTGACACACCCTGTCATCCCTTCTCACATACAACACACAGACTCACACTATACACACATTCACCCCCCTCTTACCCCACCAACCTTCAGGC
Organism: Tautogolabrus adspersus; assembly: GCA_020745685.1. Lineage (NCBI taxonomy): Eukaryota > Metazoa > Chordata > Actinopteri > Labriformes > Labridae > Tautogolabrus > Tautogolabrus adspersus. The sequence goes on from CM036534.1 coordinate 19,239,717, forward strand.
AGTGCACCTGGGTACATGCCTTACTCTCTCACACACACATACACATGTGCACACAAAGATATACACACATTCCCCTACATGCAGACATGTAAAGGACTAAAGGGCAAAAATACACGCACACGCACACAAACACACGCACACACACATGCTTACTCAGACAAACTATGTGTTCACAGCCAATCAGATTGTGTTTCAGCATTTTGGCCGTATGAAGCTCCTTAAAACCATTGTCAGGAGGTCTCCCATTAGCTCTTATAATGGATACAACAGTATGTCCACCTGGGAAATGACACACACAAACATACACACAGTGTGAAACACACAAAAAGACACACAGCAGGATTGATCTCCCTCAGTGGTATTGATTAGCCGACCCCCGACTCAGATCAGAAGATAGCAGCTGTGTGGAGCCATTTGCTACTGAAAAGCTTCGTCTCCTGCTGGAAGAGGAAATAATGACGTTCAGCGAAATTCTGCCGGCCGCTAAAGGGCAGGTGGTCCTAGGGGAGACAGTTACCTCAGAGGAAGTCGTTAGCCTGAACCCCTGCCCTGGTCCTATAAGAGTGTGTGAGCCTGTGTATGTGTGTATTTGAGATAAAGGGAGTTAATGTATATTAACTTAGGTTTGGGAGCAGGACCACGCCCAAACTACACCTCCAATCACCTGACAAGCCTACTTATACTGGGCCATCCCACTCCCCACCGTTTGTCTCAGTTCTTCGACGACCCACCCTCCCTTCCCTTCCTCTTATGCACTCAACCTCCTTCCTCATACCTCCATCTCATTTGTCTAAATTCTAGGTACAGTCTGGGCCGTGATCAGCTCGGGCAGAACTACGCTTGAGACGGTTCCCCCAGAGTCTCCCTCTGCCCTGCAGTCAGTTCATCCTTCCAGACCAGCCAACCGACAACATCCTCCTCCATCATAATCATAACCTTAGCATATATTCATCTGTCTCATCATTCATATGATCTATCATTAAATACTGTATCTAAAACGTCTATGGTGGTGGCGTGGTCCTTGCTAGTGAAACTGTGTATAAGTAATTCTTGGGTTTATGCCTCATCTCTGGTATTTGATTAGCTAGTCTGTCAGTTAAATTTATTATGTGTCTCCAGTGTTAGTCTTGTGTAGCTTTGGATTCACACAAATACACACCAAGTCACACAGTCACACTCTCAGAGCTGGGATTAACATCAAGAGATATATGTTTAAAGTATAATGTAACAGTATTATATTCTCCTAAGACACCACAGTTATTTTAAATATTTCATAAAAGCAAGAATACGTTTCTTTCCTAAAGCTACGAGCTAAAGACCCAGAACGATAACACAAAGTAAGATGTTCTGACTTTAGTCAAGTCTAATAAGCTACTCGAGGTTATTTTGGTTGTTTCTTACGGAACATTATATCACTATACTGTCAGGGGTTTTAAAAGCTTTGCCCATTCATCTGGAACTTTGTTTTAAAATTCGGATTCAAGTTAAAATATAATGACACTGCAGCTAAATCTGACTAAAAGTCATGATTATCAGTTGGACGACAGGGTGAATTATGAAGCTCTGGAGGCCCCAGCTGTCTCATTTAGAGTTGTTGTTGCAGTTTTGAGGTTGGCATTAAAGTACCACATGGAAACTGTCTGATAGATGCACCTAAACTAGCAAACTAACAAACTGCTTTTATAATAAACTACATACTCTGTGGTTTGAGGTTCAATATAATAACGTGTAGTGTATAGGGCTGATTTATACTGACTTATTTGAGTTTGATGGAGTTTTTATATCAACTCGGTCTGGCCTACATCCAGCAGAGAAACCTGTCCAACAAAGTTGAGTCCCGGTTTATGTGTCTCATCAAATCCGGTAACAGATTAGAAGTTAACAAAGACATTTTTGGAAAAACCCAGAAAGTCATTTTAAAACACTGACCACAATTTTTCTGAAGGTATTTGCAGAATCCCCGAAGGATTTTCCAACCATCTGCTAAAAAAATACAAAAGAATTTTCAATCTGTTTTCCAATCTGCCTGTCTGTTTCAAAACCAAGACCAGTATGGCTGCCTTCCAGCTACCTTGATGGAAACAGAGTCCAAACTTATGTAGCTTGTTTTTTTTTTTTATTATGCAGCAGATTTAGTCGTTCAGATATTCCTAAGGTCTTTGAGTATTTTGAAAAAATTGATAGTTTAAAAAATAACCTATTCTATAACGACAAAAGTGTCATTAAATGACCTTGTAGGTTTTTATTTATTAATGCAGATAAATACCTTGGTTCTCAGTCCCAAAGTGCTTTATCAGGGCTCTCTGCTTCTCATACACACATATCAATTTAATGTCAATCCATGACATGCAAAAGTATAGACGCCAAAAGAAACTCATCACTTTACATTCATCATTGGGAAACCGAAAGTAAAGTCTGCATGATTCTTTACATGACGTTCTTCCTCACCTTTATCATGTAGTTTAATTGGAGGCGTTAGACAGGAGGAAATTAAGCCTACATGTGAATGAGGTATCGTATGTGAAACCCAAGATATTCATATTTAGGTAGATAGACCCTTTTTATTCTTGAAGTGCACAAATATAGTACAACACAATTAGACTGCTGTCCTTATATGATCAGATGACATCAAATTAAATATTAATAAATTAATAATTATGCTTAAACTAAAATGATGCATGAAACTAACAAACACATATGCAGCTGGAGCTATCAAAAGTTAGCTTGACTAAAGGTCTCGACTAATGTTGCACTGTGTGCAGTTACAGTGGCTATTGATAAGCTACTGGTAGTTCATTGTTTGATGTTAATGTTGAGTTATTACCTCCAAAATGTCCTTAAAAAATGTAAATTTCTGTGATAATAAAAGTGATAGAACAACTTTCGATAAATGGCAAAAAGCCAAAAGGCTTGCTAGAATACTTCCTATAAATGTTTTGCAGGATAGTAAAACCTTCTCCATGTAGCACAAAATCCTGAATTTTTAAAAGGATGTATAAACAGTAAACTATGTGGGGTCACCTGTGGCTTTGAAAGAACTTCTGTGTACAAGGTAATCATACAGAACAATCTGGAAACTCATTTACCAAGTTAGTGTTGAGCATTATGCACCTGAAAACATGACATTAAAATCACAGAGCGCTTGAGCATCATCAATGTAATCCTTAACTTTTCTTTCAGTATCTATAGTTTACTGATTTGTGAGTTTTTGCACCCTTTAACTCAGTCAAACTTTTCTTTTTTTTTTTTTACTGATGAGGCGTCCTGACTGACACATTAGCTCTTCAAACATCCTCCTAATCCGACAGGCTGCTGTTTAGACTCGAAGCAGCGGCCAATTTCTCTCCTCTCCACCTCCAAATGACTGTCTCCTCTGCTGTCTCTCTCCTACTCAGCCCCGTTTTTGGCCTCTTGGTATCTCTGTCAAGCTGGCACACTCAAAGGGCATTGTAAAAATGTCAAACTTTATAAAATATAGATATTGAAAGAGATGTACAGAGGCATGAGGGAAACGGGAGAGAAGATGAATGGTAGGAATACGAGAGAAATGTTGAAAAAAAGAGGGAAGACAGAGTGAAAAAAGAGATATGAGCTCTCTGTGGTAAAAGACAATAAAGTGTGAAAGGTTTTTCCTTTGTTTGATGTCGTCCCCTCCGGGCCTTGGTGACACAGACCGCTACAGAGACCCAGTTAAAAGAGAAAAAATGACAGGAGCCATTTCTCTCTTTTTCTCTCCATGGCCCTTCAGGATGAGGGTTGCCTCATCCTATGAGTGTGTGTCAGAGAGTGAAAGAGAAAAAAGAGGATGAGATGGGGAAAGCGAAAAAAAAAAGAAGAGGGAGCCCTTGGGGCCCAATAAATCAGGCCTGCATTGAACAGGAGGGTCCTGAAGGATCTTGCGTGGGAAGACAGGTGTCCATAGCCTTCTGGGGCAGAGGTTATGGTCAGACACATCAGTCTTCTCACAAAACACACACACAACCATAGACACACACAGGGCTGAAATTACCCAGAGACAAAACCCATTTCCTGCTCTTGTACCTCATTACTATGTCATAGCCTCCTGCTTCATTTTTGGTTTGGTTGGAAACGTGAAATACTGCTGTGATCAAATAATGAGAGTAAACGGTGATGGGAGCCGCTTTTGTAAACAGTTTAGCATTGATTATTCCACCGCTTATTGTGTTTCAGAGTGTCTTCCTCACAGTTTATAAAAAACAAAGCGAGGCAGCCAGCTCAGCGCAGTGGCTCCCCGACAATATTAGCATAATAATAATTCACAGGCTGGATTTATGGTAATGAAATAAGATATTGTTCTTTTATTCTGCAGCACGCAGCACTGTTCTGCCAAGACATCCACTTATTACACATGACAAACAGGACTTTAAGACATGAGTGTGGGATGGAATAAAAGCGAGTATGGAAGATATCACCCCCCCCCCCCACAATGGCTCTCTGCTGTTGTAAGAGGTGTGCATATGCAAAAAATGTGTGCTTATGTTGTTTAGGCAACCCTAGATCAATAGTTTAGTAACAGGAATATACGCAGGGGGTCCTGAGAAATTGCAGACTGTATATTTGTTTCCAGGACAAACAAGTCATCTGTTTGAGCCATTTCCGTGTGTGTGTGTGTGTGTGTGTGTGTGTGTGTGTGTGTGTGTGTGTGTGTGTGTGTGTGTGTGTGTGTCGGGGTATGTGTGTGAGCATGCCTCAGGGTCAGGGTTTAGGGGAATGTTGCGTGCCTCTCTCACGTGTCCTCGTTTTCACCCTAGCAGTTGCAGAAAAATAAAACTACATGCCGCA
>CM036534.1:19847019-20027019 GCA_020745685.1 Tautogolabrus adspersus
TTCATTGTTCACCACTAGCTCAAAGTGTTCAGATAATTCAAGTATGAAGAGGGTTTAAGTTTGATAAATGCGATCCAGATGTTGTCAAATCAATGAGTAATCGTGTGTAATAATCTCAATATCATTCAAAATAAAATGAAGATTAGGATTTTAGCCATAATCGAGCTGCTATGGGTGAGAGAAGGACAATATTGTTTAAAATGATATACTGTAGTTTATGTTGCATTATGGTCCATATCGCCACACCCAAGTACTTGATGTAGGAGACAGTAGATAGTCTAGATTTTTTCTAATGAAGCAACGACTTAATCCTACTCACTGTCTGTAGCAAAATCCAGATACAACATGTTTCTGTGCCACATAGCTCCACCATTGTAAAAGAAATATCTGAGCCACATGGTCATACATTGTGTTACTTATTGGAGTTCATTTTGATCTAGACACCAGATCGAGGTGAAGCAAAGCAGAGGAAGTGCAGTCTAGCAGCTGAAGGTCAAAGCACCTCGTACTTATTGTTTAGAAAAAGAGCAGCTTCCTCTTTTCATAACGTACATTTAAATTGCCAGACAAACGCTATCAAGAATCTCAGTGCTGTACATATTAAAAACCGGGCACATGCATGATACAGTACATTATGACTGGTATGTTTATTTAACCTTAAACTATTTCACACACTTCATCTGAAACAAATGTTGCATTGCTCAGCTGCCTCACCAAGACCCTTCTGACAACAAAGACCTGGAATACTGTAAATTCATACGCCACTGTGGCAGCCAATAAGCTGTTGAGCAGATTGAGAGGCTGCTGGCACTGTGACAGGACAGACAGTGAGGACTAGAAAGGGTTTTTAGTAGCAGCTGAGCTGAAGGAGAAACAGCTGATGGGGTTGCTGGTCCAATTCTGGCACTGGGTCCCTAATTTCCAGAGTCACCCTCTTTAAACATACTCTTCACCCAGACCTGAGAGATGGTGCTGACAGGCCTGTTTTACCCTTTCCTCAACAAGTGCTGCTAAATTTAATACCACATCCTGAAACTAAAAATATTCACACCTAACAACTGGTAGCAGTTGTATGGGGGGGGGGGGGCAATCTAGGCCAGCTGTTGTGGAGACCTGAGGGCTTTAACCAGCTTGAATGACATGATGAGAAACAAGGTACCATTACTGAATAGTTGACATTCTTTAAATTGTTTGTCAGGCGTTTAGCTGCACCATAGATTATTGAAAAGTAGTTTCTAAAAACGTTTCATATTCTGTATTTTACTGTACATCATTTGCAATATATTCTTCTGGGGCCACAAAAGAAAAAAGAAATCTCTTTAGCATTGAAAGTATGCAGTCAATTCACTCAGCATCCTGTTTTGCTTCCTTCCTGTGCCTGCTGAAAAAAAACACCACGTCATTTCTATATAAATGGGACTTCTAAAAGCACCGAAGACACCATTCAACTTATTCTTTCACAGAAAAGTTAGACTGTCCTTACTTAATAGCAGTTTTCTCTCATCCCTGCTACTACCTAAAGTTATCCAATATATTCATAGGATGCTGGAATTCCTCTAGTGTCAAACACTGAAAGCAGGATTTAGTTGTCTTCACTATCTATCTATCTATCTATCTATCTATCTATCTATCTATCTATCTAGATAAAGTGGCTTACTTTCACATACATATTGTTCGTTACCTGGGTTAACCTGCATTAGCATTACATTACAAATGCCTGTCTGATTATTTAAAGCAAGTAGCACCGGATGGAAACAGTTAATAGGACAGCTGCTCCAGCTCTAATTGCATCCCCAGCCCGGGGACCTGCCAGCAACAACTTGCTTGTCAAAACAACAGTATACCCTGCATTTCTGATTTACTGCAACGAATAAAGCAGCATGGGCCAGCGCCGGTAATCTGATTTACGCAAAAAGGAGAGAAGTGCAAAGCTTTGGATAAGTCATCCTTGAACCAAACGTCGGTGAAAAAATAACGGTGAATACCTTAACACTTCAGGGATGGTCTGAATTATCTTACCTGGGACACTGCAATCAGCGCAGAGCTCAGTGTTTCGCAGGCGTTTAGACATCCTCTTCTCGGAAAGAATCGCCTTTAAAATGAACAGACTACTATGTCCCCTACGTTATGCTAACCATTGATACCTCTCTGTGGGGTTGCCTTCCGCATTAGCTAGACCTGGCTAATTAAAACATTATAAACAACGACCTGCTGCCTCGTTTAACTGTTGCTGGCCTTTCCTGTTTCGCTACCCTTTGCGTTTCAACCATTATAACACCTCCCCCAGCAGTAAGAGAGAATGCTGCTTTACTGCAAGTTAGCGGACTTAGCACCTGATTAGCTACATAGCCTGTGTCAGTTTGGTAGTTAACTCTTCAGTCTGTGGTAGACAGCAGACTAAACAGAGCTCGAGCAATCCCAGTGGCAGCTGCTGCGACCGTGACCTATGTTTATATTGTACACTGTGCCCACACTTTAGCCTTACAGGAAATAAACTGTACTCCAAATGCTTAGAACTAGCACCGTTTAGTCTCTTGGTTTGTATGAACATATCAAAATCATTTCCCTGGTTTCGCATCTAAATATTTCAGACTAAATACTTAACACAAAAGGAAGAGTTTGGAAGCGTTTACTGTAGGTTAGGTCAGTAAAAGACCTTATAGGCTAAAATGAGGGATTAAACTCACATATGAAAGAAGGCGAAGGAGGTGAGCTTGATCTGTGCACCTTCGTGACACGGTACAAGAAGAGTGCGTTTTACAAGTGAATATGGGAAGATTCCTTCTGAACTGTCTTTCACCGGAGGTCACCTCTAAGATAACGACATCACCACTTTCCTTTTTTTCACAAATCAACGAGTGAAACGTAGATACTGTTACGCAACTGAGGTCGTCATTAAGACAGAGTGGGTCAACTGATCATTGATTCAGTAGTGTATTTAAGTCTATGGTAAAAATACACATGTGCAAATCGCCGACTTAAACCTTTCACAATATCCCATGGGATGTGTATACCGGTAGTTCAAAACCACAAGGTACCGTCATCTACATCTCTTACACAGTTTGCTGGCGGTAGAGTGTCAGATGTTCAACCTCCCATCCCTGCCCGAAACGTCAACACATCGATGTCATGTTGACGGTATTTGCACAACAGTCATGTGATTTACTGGAAACAACCATAAACTGTAAAAAGAAACAACCCCTAAAGCTTGTTCGTTAATTTAGGCTATTTTTCAACGTACTATTTAATACATAAAATCGCATTTAAGAATTTTACAATACGTCAAATTTAAAGCAACCCCCATGCAGTCGAGTTAAATGGTTCAGTCCAACTGGAGCCGACAATTTTTTCTCTTTAGCGCTACGCTTTTATTTTTTATTAACTGTATTTCTGCCACTCGCCATCCGAGGTAGTGACCATTGCACGGAAATACATCCTGTTTTTTAATTGGCTGTGAGCGGTTTTTTATTGAATGGTCTTTATTAGGTTTTGAGTCTATTTCCAAATAGGACACCCCTGTTATCATTGGGCACGGCTCCTGGCACTTCCTTGTTCAAAAGTTTTATTTAGGGGAAGGCTTGGGGAAAAGTTGAACGCCGGGTTGTATGTGTTGACGTTGTTGGTGGCAACTATTAAGTGCACGAACATTGTTTATCGTGTATTTGGACATAACTAGCGTGTAGGTATCGCAGTTTGTCCCATGGCTGTAACAATTAGAAGCTAGCTAACGCTGCACTGAGCTGCTTCACAAAGAGGAAGATGTCCACGGCTAACGTTAGCGAAGACATCCGAGTGAAGTTTCCTCTGCACTCCGCAGTGTGGGAGAATGACTACAGGACACTACAGGAACAAATAACCTTACAACAGGTTGGTAAAACACAGTATACATCGCAAACTATCACTTTAACGCTTGCTAGCTAGATGAAGCCAGGAGTGAGATGATACATCTCTGGAGCTATCCAGTCTAAGTGGGCCAGTCGTGTTGACAGATGCCTCGCATTGCCTCACAGTTTTGAAATAGATGTGTAGCTCATCAACAGGTTTTCTGTTTTACTCACAGGTTGACTTTAAATATATATAAGTGGAAGTAGAGATTGAACGTTTTCAATCGATGTATTCGCCGTGGGCAGCCTCCTCACTCTAAAATCTCTCCATTAGTGCATGTCCACAGGATCCTGTTTGTGCATGTGTGTGTATTTCAGCCTATGTGTGTGTAGCATGTTCAATAACATGAGTGTAAAACTGAATTTACCCTCGCGGATTGATGAAGTATATGTTCTTCTTCATTTTCTTACCGTTTAAATCTGACTAGACATTGTAACAACAGCCTTACCAAACTTGGGTATGAGTGTATGTGTTAAATTACAATGCGTCACGTGAATGGTTTGTGGTCCTGTAGAGTCAGTCCTCAAACATGCACCGGACTTATCTATCACATTATTGTAATAGTTTTAGAAAAACAACACCATTACATTATTGGTTAACCTCACAGTAACTCCTCACTGTTTACACTTTGTATTGTGGCAGTATTATTATGGTCTATTTATTATATTGACCTAACAATGTTCATTAATAACACGCTTATGTCCCTTAAGTCCAGAAATGACTCACTCGAGGACAGGACACAATTTTGAAGTCTTACCACTGCAATCCTGTATCATTATCATGGGTGACTTAAACTTAATGCTCTAACACTATGACTCTATGACTGATAATGTTGTCTCTGCATGATTACGTCCTTCGGGTGTCTTCATTTTATCAGTCAAATAAAAGAAACACAATTCTGTCCTTCTTCTTGATTTGTTAGAATGACATAGAGACTGTGGATCCCAGAGGTCGCACTCCTCTGCACCTGGCTGTGTCGCTGGGACACCTGGAGTCAGTGAGGGTCCTTCTTAGACATGGTGCTCAAGTGACTCAAGAAAACTCCACCAGCTGGACAGGTAAGTTCAACACATTGATAAATAACAGACAAAGAATGCCACAATGTCATGTATGTCTCTTTCACTTGTATAGCAGAAATGCTTTTAAGGGTTTGTGGGTTGTTTGATCTTAGAGACCCTCTCATATCCTCTACTGTTAATGGGGCTTATGGTGAAAATGCAAGCTGACTTTTTCTGACTGCAGTATAACAGTTTCACTTTCCTCTGTCATTACCGTCACTGTTGAGGGTTTTTTAATGGATAGTTGCCACTTCAGGGAAACAAATGCTGTTGCCTTAAAAGGTTTAGTGGTTTGTTTATAATCGTCTGTGCAGTGCTGCAGGAAGCCGTCAGCACAGGAGATCCAGAGATGGTTCAGTTGGTGCTTCAACGCAGAGACTACCTCAAAGCCTCCACAGCTTTGGGAGGAGTGCCTGAGTTGCTGTCAAAGATCAGAGAGGTTTTGATTCCCACATTTAGCCATTATGTTGTTATCCATCTGCACATGTGCCTGGAAATAGTTTCCAACAAAGGAATTAATAGCTATTTCCATTTACAGTCTCCAGACTTCTACATGGAAATGAAGTGGGAATTCACCAGTTGGAGTAAGTTCTGTGTGTGTGTGTGGGTCTGTCTTTACATCAAAACAGTTTGTTATTTTGTGTGTGCAAGGAAACCTGTTCATGTTGCAGAATGGCTTTCAGGAAATGAGTATGCAAAAGCAGAAGTGATCTACTTCTAAGGTTTGTTTTCCAGCTGTTCCCTGCAACAGAAAATGAAACTAAATGCATGATTGTAAGCAGCCAAGAGGTTTAATCAGGTAATTCAGGAAAAACTGCATACCTGCCTCTTGCTGTAGGACGTGAAGCTTTTGTTTTAGTTCAGTCATGAGTCACACTTTTTTTTCCATGTGCGCATGTTTTTCTTTCCACAATGGGACATTCATGTGCTGTTACTTCACAGTCCCTCTTCTGTCCCGGGTTTGTCCAAGTGATGTTTGTCGCATTTGGAAAAGTGGCGCCAGCCTGCGAGTGGATGCCACTCTTCTCGGCTTTGAAAACATGACGTGGATCAGAGGGCGTCGGAGCTACATCTTTAGAGGAGATGGTGTGTGTTTCAACTCTCATACTTGCAACAAATACTCACAGTTCTCTCTATGAATTGATATTTCTGGGGAAAAAGTGATCTATGTTTATCCCTGACTTTATGTTACAGATTCCTATGCAGAGTTGATGGAGGTTAACCATGACGATGAAGTAGTCGACACAGAACGCTTCAACATATCTCAAGAAATGGAGGATGTCACACTAGAATCCATGCAGCCAGCTGAACAAGAAGTTGCCAAAAGGCTGACTACTCCAATTGTCAACACCTACCTGGACACCAAGGATATCGCTTTTGAGAGGCAAGAGTCACATTTTCTATCTCAGGACATGCAGGGATCTTACTCCCTGTTCTGACCGCTGTACGATATCATTCTAGCAACATGTTAGAATGTTAACCTTTAAGTGAGCAAGCTGTGTAACACACTCTATCTGGATAACATCTTTAAACATATGTGACAGACAGCTGTGTGGACAGTACACATTTTCAATGTCAAACAAAGGTGTGATTAATAATATTTAAGATGACTTCATTGTAAGTGTTCAGTTTGGCAGCCGTGATATTCTGTTTAGTTGCTCAACTTGCACAACTCACAGAGACCAGGGCTGGGCGGTATTCTAACAAAGGTCTCAACTTTTTCTGTACTGAAAGATATTTATATTTATCACATTTAAAACTTGAAATTGCAGCTTCTTTGAATATCCTGAGGAGATAGGTTCTGATGATGTGTGGTAATGAGTTGTTCAAGTTTTTTATGTGGTATGGGTCATTTAATAAATAGTCTTTTTAATGTTCTTCAGGTGACAAAGGAAGTCTTGTTTCCTCTTTTATTGGGTGTGCACCACTTGCAAGTAAAAGCTGCTTTCTAATAGGCCACTTTACTTTTTCAGCCGTTATATTCGTCTATCTAGAAAACATGCCCGAAGTTTATCATCCGTATCTCGGAGAAAGTTATGTTAATCAACATATTCAAGAATATTAAACCACCCATCCCAAAATGGAACGCCTGAATGGACCTTCCACAGTTTCATTAATCAAAGCTATGCTTTTCCTCAGATCAAAATGTCTCGCGACAAACTGATATCGCTGTAGCTGATGAGAGAAAATCTTTATTGTTGAAGCTCTGAAATATAGAATTGAGTCTTTAAAAATGTCTTTAAAAAGACAACTCAACAATGGAATGCAACACTGCCAAGGTCTCTAAAATAGGAAATCAATCTCATATTGTGCACATCATTTAAATAGATATGATGGTGGATTTTCTTTTAATGTCTTTTGATCTCACAGGAACAAGTCCGGGATTTGGGGCTGGAGGTCTGACAAAACTGAAATGGTCAATGGATTTGAAGCCAAGGTTAACAGAAGTTATACTTTTTTTTTATTATAGCTTAAATTCAGCACCACAAAAATGTTTGGGTAATTTTGATATATATATTCCCCCCCTCAGGTTTTTAGTGTAAATAATGTAAATGTGGTGATCAGGACGAGGACGGAGCATCTTACAGATGAGGAGAAAGCCAGGATAAAGAGTAAGTGGAATGTTTAAAATGAAGTATACTGTAGATTCTTGTTTCGATTTTTTTCTAAACTTATTTTGGCTTCTCTCTTCTTCTTTTTTTTTGCTCGAAGGTGAAAGGAACATCTTGGAATCTCTGCTGGGGACTGTGGAGCAACACATAAGTGCACAAGGGGTGAGACATGAATTCATTGGCTACATTCAAATGAAATATTTTGTCGAATCCCAGCTGTCACTGGGCGAGAGGGCGGGGTACACCCTGGACTGTTCGTCAGTCAATCACAGGGCTGACATATAGAGACAGACAACCAGACACACTCACATTCACACCTGTGGGCAATTAAGAGTCAACAATTAACCTACGGAGCATGTCTTTGGACTGTGGGAGGGTGGCATTGGTTGAACTTGAATTAGATGTAGAGATGCCTGCATGTATTGTCCCTGACAAATAACTTGATAGATAAATAAATACGAAAAAGATATATTGACACAATATCAAAATGTTTTGCATTATTACTCTCAATCTGAAAAGTAACCAGTAGCCAAACTAAAGATTTTTACTTTCTACCGTGAGTGAAAGTCACGGAGCAGACGAGGTGAAAGTTCTGATTAACGCATCGAAATGCCACAGAAACATCACTACACTCTTGTTTCAGGATTCACATAATTACCTGACTGATAGTAAAAACAGCAATTTGCATGTTAAGTTAGGTCACTGGCCCCCATTCTCCTCAATGTTTTTTTTCTTCAGTCGGTTTGACAAACATTTAACAACAGAGATCTTTAATCCCAATGGCTGATTTGATTTGATGACTGTTTGACTTTGTAGGATCTGACTCTTGAGTATGCGACTGCCACCAATCCCACTGCCATCACTCCAGAGGAATACTTTGATCCGGACTTTGAACTGGGGGACAGAGACATCGGACGACCTATTGAACTGAGCATTCGAACACAGAAGTAGGAAAACCTGCTTTACAGCTAAATAAACTTTGTACTGTACTCGTTTGTATTTATAGCAAGAAATTAAACCATATGAACATTTGTAAGAACTTTTTCTCTTTACTGTTGTCTCACATAGGTTCAAAGGTACATTGTGGATGAGTGAGGAACATCCTCTGTCCCTGGTGGAGCAAGTGACCCCCATTATTGACCTAATGGCTCGCACCAGTTCCCATTTTGCGCGGCTACGAGACTTTGTGACACTGAATTTCCCTCCTGGATTTCCTGTGAAAATAGGTTTGTGACATTTCTGTATCAGGTTCCAGCAGCTATTTTCTCATTCCCTCTCTGAAGTTGTTTTTTTTTTTTTTTACATGTAATCCGTTGTATTTTCCTCCCCTGCAGAGATTCCACTTTTTCATGTGCTTAATGCCAGGATCACATTTGGTAGCGTCAACAAATGCAGTACTGAAGAGGAGGCGAACACGACGCCAGCAGCTACACCAACATCCTCAGGAGAGGGAGAAGAAGAAGAAGCTGCACGTATGAATGAAGCCTGTTTAACCATGAATGTAACCACATGTCCCAAATAGTTATACATTTGCATCGTCTAAACTGCTTCTTCTGTTTGTTTTTGTTGATCCAGCACTGCCTCTGTTCCAAGTGTGTCCTTCAGTGTTTGAGGTGCCTGTCAGTTATCTCCGCCGAGGAGGTAGCCGACACACACCGGTTTCCAATAACGACGAGGAGATTTTGCAGTACGCCATCCATCAGAGTCTCCTGGAGTCTCGTGGTATCCCAAGCCAGGTCATAACCATCTTCCTTCACTGGCTAACAACAAACACAAATCTGTTTTTTCCCCCCCAATCTTTTTGTGCTCTCTTTTTTTTTTGTCACAATTAGCTGAATTCTTTAAATACTCTGATGTTTGTGACTTTGCAGGAGGGGACGTTTGAAGATACTGATGGAGACTTCACTGATGTAATGGCAAGCAGTAATAGTGACAGGTAGGATTACATGTCAAATATTCTTGCATAGCAATGACATAATTACACAAGGTAAAATGACCGAGGCTTTATACTTTATACTTGCTTGTCCTACTTGGATACAGTTGTGGCTGTGTGTGTCTTCTCATACTGTATGTGTCAGTTAAAGCCGCAGATCACACTTTCCCCTTTCGATGTAATTCCAGGAGTGTCCCAGAGGGGGTGCTAGTGGAATTTGGAGACACCTCCAGCCCTGCCAGCTCCCTCTCTGCCTCCAGCCCTGACACAGAACTTCGCCTGGCCATGGAGCTCTCTGCTCGCGCTCAAGCGGAAGAGGAGAGGATGAGGAAGCAGGAGGAAGAGGAGCTGGAGAGGATATTGCAGCTATCGCTCACTGAAAAGTAAAGGGAATAAAAGGGAATAAAAATACAACTTTTCCAGATGCAGAAGCAACCACCACACCTCAATGTTCCTCCCAAACCACTGTAGTCATCTATGCAACTGCAGATTTCTTTCTGTAACATTCTTGCAATATCAAACTCTGGATAACCAATATTCCCCAAAAATATTTTTTGGTAATAGCATACTCCTTTATATATTTCTATCTCATAAGCATAATGTGTGGCTCCATCCTCAAGCTTCATCCTTGGACTCTGATGCATCGTTTTTGAAACTTCCTGTTATTTATTTTACTTTCCAAATCAGAATGATAGCAGCAAACCATATTCTTCACACTGTTGCCCACAAGGGGGGTCACACCAGTGTATGTACGGTTCTTAGAGCATAAACGTTTGACTTTGCAAGAAGACTTCATAAAGTGCCAGCACTCAAATAGGGCACTGTTTCCTGGCACCTGTTGCTTGAGTCTCTGATTTTTAGAAAGCTAGAAGCAAAACAACCTAGCATTAAAAAAAAATGATAAGAAAGCTACTAGTGCTACAGGCCAAAAGGGAGAGATTTGAGTGTTTTCACTGTGAAGTCTTTCTACAGGAGTTATGCTGTTGAGAACCATGAGCTCACTAAATAACAGAAATCTCAGGGTTCTTATTTAACACATGTCACTTGGGAAATTAATTTGTTAATCACTTACAAAACGATCATAAATTGTAGCCTGATAACTTTCTCTTCGTGCATATCACTCTTTTCCGTGTTGATATTAATTCAGAACGTTTGGTTCATTAAGTCAAAAGTTCATGAGGAAGTTCTTGTGTTTTGTGAATGTACACTCTGCAGATGGGAAAACAAAAGCATGTTACTGTGAGGGTAACGTTAAATCTGCTGCATGGATACAGAAAAGCTTTGCAGCAGCAAGGATGTTATTGAACATTTGTCTCAGATTTCATGGCAGGAAAGAAATTTTGTTACTGTCACTAAGCGACTGTGTACATCATCACCTCAGTTCAAACAGCAGAGACCTGACTCTGTGGATTTAAAGCCGCCACGCGGTGAAGAGGTCACAAAATCAGTGCTGCAGAGATTACCCAGAATCCTAAAGGCAGCATGTTTTGCCCTTTGTAGCCATGAACAACTCTCCACCTCCAAGCAGCAAAAAGACAAAGCATGCTCGCCATGTGCCAAGGGAAAGCTTAGTCTAGGCAAGAGGTGGGGACTTTTTTTCTGTGGTGCCACTCAAACTTCACTTTTGAAAAGATTATTTTAAATTTTGTAATTTAAAATAAAAACGGGAGAGGGAAAAAATGTTTCAGCTGTAAAAGTGTGATGCTAAGTTAGATGCATTAACCACTATACTGTAGGTGATTTCACTAACACCACTTGTTTGAAATCTCTCTGCGATGCTGCGTCCGTCAAGAGTTTCAGCTCAAGAACAGCTAATGACTGAACCGTTGACTTTTATATGGCTAGCTTTGGTTCATAATATGCAGCTCTTTGTACTGCACTGTTTCATCTACAGATTTTTTTTAAAGCTGAAATTCTAAAACAAATTGTGTTGTTTTTTTTATGTTGTCTCTGAAATAAAAGCACTTTATTTCCATGAGGATTAAACAAGACCTTGTGTGCTTTAATTTACAAAAATGCAGGTGATGATGCAGGATGACAACTTCTGGTACTTTTATGTAATGCAATTGAAAACTATGGGGTTTCTTTATTTTCAGTTTGAACATCTTCAAGACAACAGGACGAAGTTGATTTATCTGCAGTGAATTGATGTTTGGCTAGCTGCTTTATATCACAGTCATTCCAGCCCTAAAATCTGCACTGTGGATAAAGCATACTGATCTAAAACAGTCACCCAGTCTAATTAATTGGAACACCTTAATGCTTAATGATTAAACAGAGCTGCCCTTTTCTATGATAAACAGTGTTTGAAAATACTAATGAGTCAAAACTTTAGAAACATACTTTTATTCAGATTAAAGTCTGACACAATAAATAAAAAGAAAATAATGATTTGCAGTAAATTCCAGAATAAAGATGTGCAGATTAACACCTGTGCAGGATACGATTAATTGAGCTTCATTTTTCCATGAAAACTTTCACTTTGCACTTCCACATTTTACTTCATGGTTTCCAGGCTTCCTGACAAAATGTCCCCTCAGAAGAATAAATAGGACAAACACAAAGCACTTATAAATATGTGAATGCCAAATCATAAATACAAATCTCACAAAAATATAACAGGTTTGTAAGATACAGAAGGGTGACAAAGAGAAACCCAACACAAAGTGTCACAATCAAGTGTTTAAATGATGGTGGGAAAGAGTGTTCAAACCATTCAGTAACACTTTGGATGATTAGGTTTTCACCCTAGATACCACTCCTATCAGGATAGAAATCTTTGAGGATAAATGGTATCACTTTGACAAAAAAGTATTTGCAGTGACTCTTCACTACAAGGGGAAAAGTGGACCCCAACCATGCCAGAAATGTGCCCCCCACCCAATCACAGCCTAAGCTTGGAGGTAGCCTATCTGCTGTCCCAGGGCTGAACTCCTCGGTGTGCAGTGTCACTTAGCACGGGCGGACAGAAGGTTTGTTGTACATCTGTTTTTAGGCCCGTTTTCACCGACGGGAGAGCGGTTTGTAGACGCACACAGCCATGATCACCATCAATACCAGCAGCACTGCGAGGACACTCCCCAGTGTGACTGTGAGGACAAAACACAAGGCGATCTCAAAGAGGACAATAACAAAACAAACTGGCTGAATACAATCATGGATTAACTGTTATGATATGCTTTAATGATGCTATGTAAATAACAGGTATCTGTCACTCTTAAACAAAGACATTCAGTCGATGTATTAGTCTATAAACACCTCACAATAGTGAGCTATCATCACACGCAACCAGGCCTAAAATTGGTTTCAATCCAGCCTTACCTAAATTCTGCTTCTGTAGAACCACATAAGGCCTCTCATGCAATACGGAGTCCTCTGTTTGTCCGCTAACTAACACACTGAAACACATTATTAGGGCTGGTGGGATGAGATTTGACATCATGACGGTGCAGCATCGATGTAATATTAAGGCTGGACCCAGTGATGGCGCCTACCATGTCTCAGAGGTAGAGGAGGATGATGCTGATAATGGTGATGATGCTGAGCGAGTGATGACCTGGGTGACGACGACGAGCCGTTTCTTAAATGCTTCTTCCGGCCTGGATCTGGGTCCTAAGACCATTGGGTGCTTACATGCTCGCCCAAAGCCGATATGAAGGGTACTCACAGTTTATGAGGCTACAGCATGGGTTGTGGATAAAGCATTTAAAGGGCCAGTGCACCAATTGAGACTTCAACCAGATTTCAAGTTAGAAATTGTAAATTGAACATTATATTCATAAACAGGTATTTGATTTGATTTGATTTGAAAAGCGTAATTCCCTGAAAGTAAGATTTGCTGTTTTTTTGCTTCAGAACAAGCAGAAACCTCTGGGATTGAAAATTAAAGCCAACAGCATGTATGGATTTCCTAATGGCCTCTTGAGGCTTGTTCTAAAAGTGAGTCATTTCTCCAGAGACCCATAGGCCTACAGTATCAAAATGCCCAACTTAGTAGGCATAGTAGTAGACAAATGGGCATAGACAGCCTGGTAGTAAACATAAATACATATATATATTTTTTGTCCTTATTTCTCCATTAACAACAATTTTATATCCTAGTGGAATTTTTGAACAAGTCCCTCTTTAAAATGATATAATGGCATGGCCGCTTATAGGAGAAGAAGCTGCTATATATTTGCTAGTTGTCACCTATAAGCTTACAGTGGCCGACAAGGGCCCTCGGCCAAAACGACTTACATTAAGAAACATGTGCAGCATGTTCAGAAATGATGCAAAAAAGCATATGTAAAAGTAAAAAACAATTAAGCATACATGCTGCAAAAAGATGAAACTACTGCATTTAAAGCGCTGCAATTACTTCAACCAACCCAAGTAAAAAAAACACAAATATTCAGAAACAACTGCAAATAAACACTGCAAATCTAACTAACATGTTACATTATTAATGTCTCGTGCCCTAAGTCCGCCATAGTTAACCAACTAGTTTATGCAGTTGTCCAGATTGGTCAAATCACCGACTCTAAGTTTGGTCTTTCACATTTATTTAGAGACAGCCAGTGTAGGTTTATCCACACTGAGGGGGTGGGAAGCTGTTGTCAGTAGGTTGCAATAGGTTACAATAAACACTGCTCCTTTGAGTCATTTTTGGGGAAAAAAAAGTTTCAATAATTTTCTGGACAAAACTGTTGATGATTTTTCTTTTCAATAAACTAATGATTAATCATTTCAACTCCAGCGCTATTGTTTACATTGAAATTGAAGGTACTGTACATTACAAGAACCTACCTGAAGCCCTGACTGCACATTCCAGGTTTTTTCAGGTAGACGACTGTCGAAATACAAACTGTACTGTATATAACTGTATAATATTTTCTCTTACTGGTAACCATTAAACAAGTGTGAAGCCTCCATCACATTTCTCATTTCTGAAATGTCAAAGAGCGATGAAGAATAGATATAAAGGTCAAGCTCCTTGGGGTTATATCCTTATGTAATTACTCGGCATGACTGATGTATTTGGCCTTTACCTTCATACACTGTAGAACTTAAGAGTGCACACCATTACACTTATTGCTCTTAATTATTTGCTAGAGAAGCTTAATGAGTGTTTGGAAATGTCAATCACGTTTGCTTGAAATTAAACATTTTAAGCCTCCTAGAAACATTAATTACAGCAAAATAATATTTATTACAGCATGAACTTAAAGCTCCTGCTTTTAAAGGCATTCTGAAGGCATTCAAACTGAAACGAATCATTTTTATTTTAAATTTCATTACCTTAGAAAGCAATCACTTATACTAAAGTTGAATAAGAAAATGCCTTCCTTTTAGTCATCTTATTATTGTGAGCATGGTTCTCTGAGTGTCAGCTTTATTATCTGTTGCTGTTGATTCTGAACACAGTCATTACCGTTAATATAAAGGAACATTTAATAACAACTAACATTACATCATGTCACACAAATACTTGTTAATCTATTCACAGCTGAACAGTAAAGGGACAGTAACTGTATTTAAACTTAAACACACTGTAAGTATAACTGAAAACAGTCTACGAAAGAGCACAAGGCTTAAAACAGAAAATATTGACAGATGTTCTTCAAAAAAATCTTAAAGGCTCAAACACATACTTATTAAAACCTGAATTTTCCCCTTTAATCTCCATGTACTTTGTACTTATTCAAAGTGTCTTATTCATATGTTATGAAATGCAGCAAATTCATTTATACCACAATATCTTAGCAGTCATTCCTTTTTCAAATATACTGTTAGTCATGTCAGGTAGAAAAGGAGCTTGTGTTTGGCAGTGTCTCTTTTATGTATCTCCTGTTCTCTACTTCAATAGCCGTCAGTGACACAAAAGGGCTTTGATCTGCACGTCCACCAACCAGCAGCTCAATGGGGAATCGCATGTTCCATCCACTCTCTGCTCCTGTATGGCTTCATACCTGTCGTCCTTACAGAGATCGGGATGGGCTCGCCCAAGAATTAAAAAATCTTTTGAATGAGTAAAGATCTGAAGGGCGCCGTTAGTGAGAATCATGTAAGTGTGTTTGTGTGTGTTTTTGTTGGTAGATGCTGCACTATCCCATTGAATGTTGATGGATTCTGGATATTGCAAATTAGCTTGTTAATTAGAATATCTAATAGAGGTGAGCAGCAACAGCCAGCAGCCATTACAAAGACCCGAAGATCACCATATGGAAATTCACAGGAACAAATCTCACATAAAGTATCCTACATAGGCCTGCTTACGATTTCAGAAGAAAACAAAAACAAAAACCCTGCTTTAATATACATGGTGGAATATAAATGTCTGAAATAATGCAGGATGATTTGTTTGTTTGTTCATGTTCACCTTTAATCTCCAGGAATGAAAAGAAACACAAAGATAAAATATGTCACATATACTATAATTCATGTCTACACATCTGTTACAGAAACCAGGTTGAAGAGAAATAAAATCACATAATAATCATCACCTACTATTTCTTTTTTGAAGATAAAATGTAAAGCTATTGAAGATAAGTGTAACACAGATGGCAAAGACACAAGTGATGTAATTATGTGAGCAAATCAACGTGAACAGTCTTAAATGAGATAGTGAAAACATTTGCGAGGCAAAATATCAATACGACCTTTACAGTTTACAGACAGTGCGATATTTAGTCAGATTAAGGCAAAACAAGCGTTATGGAGTTAAATGAAGCCATCACATGAAGACAAAATAGTTTAATTTGAATTTAAATGACAAACGGAGTTGTAGAAATGCATCTTTAAGGATACAGACTCTATAATGCCCATAGAAAAAAAACAACACAAATAATTCCGCACCTTTATCATATATTCGAATATGAACTGATGTGAAACACTTGAAGGGAAAATACTTTTTTTTTTGCAGATATATCAAGAAGCTGGCGTAAAATCCAATACAAGCACAGTACTACATAGCCACTGTGTAAAGACTAAATACAGCATCTGCAAAATTAAAGGATAATAATAAAGGATTAGGATTATTCTTTCAAAGCGAAACTGATCAAGGTTTGGTCCCATTTGAATCTCTCTTAATTTACGTAAGAAAGAAATGTTTCAGTCCACACATATACCCGTTCTTCCACAAAAATGCAGCAGAGCTGGTAACACCTGCTTTAAAACTCAATAACTGACTGCAGAGCATGTTTTTCAGTGAATGAATAAAAAGTCCACTTGATAAAATACATACAAATGCATGCAAATCAATGCAGCCATGGTTATTGTAGTGGTTTAAAAACTGTGTTAACTCAACTGCTTCTCCACAGGAAACAATTTTGGTTCCATCGTCAGTATAGAAAAGCATGCAGAGCTGATATTTTCCAACTTTGACAAACTACAGACAAAAAGGACTTAACATTGAAAATGGCCCCATGCGGTAGAAAAGATGTGCTGTCTGTTACATAAAGAAATACATGTTTTTATTTTCCTTGGCATGTTGTTCTTGGAGGGGAAAGAAGCAGAGTATTAAACAAATATGACTCCAACAATTGTACAAATGAAACATTAAAAACGGGATTATATAAAGGCTACATACTGTCTGGTGACACATGTACTGTAGATTTGAATACACACAGGCAAAACAGTAAGGTGTGGGTATTGCTATGTCAGCTCCTCTTGGGGTAAAAAAATTAGCAGCATTTACTATTTTTACAGAGTGTACATGTGCTGTAACAGCTGACATGTTTAACATTGTAAGCAGGTAACAGTCATGATGTCAGACGACGGTCAGGTTGTGTCACAAATCACTTAAAGCTGAGGGCTGAAAATATAACAATTACACTTCTAGCAGGGGAGGAGTCGAGTGTGGTTTTCATGTGTAAAGGTGCTTTTCCCTCTATGGTACAGTAACCATGGTGAGGTTGTCCGAATGGATGTCTGGTATGGTCCTTTCTGGTCTTAGACACACTGCCAACCTCTGTGCAAAACCAAGAGAAGAAGAAGAAAAAGAAGTAGAAGTAGAAAAATAATAGAAGAGGTTATTCTGAAGGAAATTGTATAAAGAAGTTCATGTTATAGCATTTGAATCCTTTTTTGCTCTATCTCCAAATCGACTGGCCTGTTTGAGGGATCCAGGAGTCCACACCAGCTTGTAGACCATGTAGATGGGGATCCACATGAAGGATGAGAAGCCCACGATGTACCCAACTGTGATGCTCCAGTCTGGGTACTTATAGTCAAACAGCGTGAGGGGCGGCGCCTTCAGCAGGGAGCTCACTATTATATACTGAGGAGAGTTTAAAAACATAACTTATTCATACTTATAAATTTCATACACTGTATGTAAATGCAACTTTTGTACTATAACACAAAGGAAATATACCTGTCAGATCTCCATGGATTATAAGAGAATCATATAAAGGAAGAAATGAAAGTGTAATAATGTTAAACGTCAACAACCAGACAGCTGTTCTAGCTGTTAGGTGACGGCTATGTCGTCTTTTGATCTTACCCTATAAGCTTGTTTTGTATTGATCCCATACCTGTAATGCATCTCTCTATGACTTTAATGGATGAGGGGTTTTAATCTTTGATAAAGAACTTGTGTTTGTTGTATAATCTTAGTAAATGTTTCCCTGTTATTGCTAATGTAGTTGGAATGTTCAACATCTTACCGCTAGAAATGCTGGACTGATGGCGACCCAGCACACCCTCCAGAATAACCCTGGAGCTTTACCCAGCATAGCCTTGACATCATTGCTAAACCTGTTGATACCTGAAACCCACATAATCAACCAAAGACAGTTATTTCCTCAATGCAGATAAAACTAGCTGAATACTGGTCAATTGATCATAAAAAATAATCTCTTGTTTACCATAGAACCAGGACACTGCTATGGCCTCAAGGAAACCCACAGCTATGATGGAGCTTCCCACTCCAAATTCCTCCAGCAGTTTCACGACATAGGCACCACCCTGTCAGCGACATTTTTCACTGATTAATAAAATTTTTATGAATGTTCCTCCTTGTTAGCAACCCCTTGCAGATCTATGCTGTATTTTAACTACAGTGTATCTCAACCTACCTTAAACTAACAGGAAATATGACTTAAGGCAATTCATTATGATATAGAGGGATTGACTTTTTGTTCTTTTAGGTTTAGAGATAAACTTACATTTGTAAGGGTGCTTAGAGAGCCCAAAAAGCAGACAATAACCAAGCCCAGAACAAAAAGTTCACGTCTGTGTGACAAAAGATCTGGGTATTCATCCAACACGGCAGTGATGATCGCCTCCAGCCCACCAAACTGAAACACACAAGGAAAGATAGCAACATGTAGTATTTCATAGTAGCCTTTACATTCGATTTCACAAGCCATTCAGTGAATTTGGATTCTCATTATCAGCTAACATTTCAGTACATTTAACCTCACTGCAGCATTGAATCCAGGCCTACATTTGCGCGATGGAATTAATAAAAAGATGGAAAAAAAAGACAACAACAACCAAGAAATAAATTAAACGTAAATGCAATTAAAACTTTAAAACAACAAACATGCTTCTGGTATTGTAAAAGCTACTAAGAAGATAAAATGTGGTAATGGCAGACTTTGCAGTGTCTATGTAATACTGTTGATCTTAACTGTAACTTCTAAATCATAACTTTTAAATATAACAATAAAATCATTTCAATAACAGGTTTACAATCAGATATGTTGTCAGCTTCCTTCACTGAGATACATAGAGTTGCCCCTGTGGCCCTCATGTATACAAGGCGACCAGAGTTCACACAGTTCGTACCGTGCTGTCCAGTCCCAGTGTAATCATCATCGTAAAAAAGATGATGGCAAAGAAGGTTGAGCCCATCATGTTTGCAATGGCTTCTGGGTAGGTGATGAAGAGCAAACTTGGTCCTGATAACATAGAGATATTGAGTATGAATGAAGGAGGTTGAGTTTCATGTCATTAGAGAATCATTAGAATCGTAGACAGGAAATGTGGTGAAGAGAGACAGGAAATGTGGGAATGACGTGCAACAAAGGGTCGTGGCCGGGACTCAAACCTACAACTGATGGGTCGAGGACAAAGTATTATTATTTTAAATTCAAAAGTAATTTGCTGACCTTTATCCCTGGCTACCTCCTCTACCTCCACCTGCCTCATCTCCGCCATGTAGCCCAGCACAGTGAAGATTACGAACCCCGACACAAAGCTGGTCAGACAGTTCACCAAACTGGTCACAATGGCGTCACTGTGAAGAAATGAAAGCCTGTTCAAGAACATGTGGCACAATAATTCTCATCTATGTTGCTTTTTCTGCTTCTTTTATTAACATATTTCTTTCTATAAGTGATATTGTCCCAGAGGTATTGCTTCTTCAGGTGAACATTTTTCTGACCTCTGTGACCTCTGTTGAATGGATCCCTTTATATTATCTCACCAGCTTTGTGTGGAACACACAAAGATACTCCATGCCAGCAACCAGAGATATCTAAGACACTAATTAGGGATATTCTGCTGAAGTATGTATGTTTTGTGTCCATAAGACACATACAATTCAATCTGCAGAATTATTCAAATGGCAGAAAGTCTTCTTTCTCTAGAAAGCTCGACAGAAGAAGTCATGATTCTTTTTAAACAAGTAAATGGACATCAGCGTTAAACTCAGGACTTCCACGAACACACTTATCTTATATAGATTCAAAGTTACAATATTCCTGTAGCTGCTCTTTAAGTTTTGAACACGTTCTGTGCAAAAAGGCATTAAAATAGATCCTTAAATTAAGCGTCTGAATTATTTTCTTATCATAAAGAGTGCAAGTGCTGTACAAAGGTTCAAGCCTTTGATTTTGACGCTCGGCTTCTGCCTCTGAAGCTGCGTTCAAGCCACAAATGTGTGTTCACGTTTACTCAGCTTGTCTCAGTTCTTACCGATAGCAGTTATTTGTGAAAGGGTTGTAGCTGGAAAGGGCCAGCAGCACCCCAAAGCCGGGTCCCAGAGAGAAGAAGATCTGAGCAGCTGCATCAACCCACACCTGGAACAGAAAGAGAAAGAGACAAAATAGACGGTGAACTTTCTGGGACTCCTAACTGATACAATTACGAGATGATTCAGGTTGTTTTGACCAGTTAAACAATATATTTGTTTAATGGAATAGAGCACATTTTTGCCAATGTTTTCCTGCCTGTGATTTATTGTCACTGTAGCCTCAGATTTGTATGTTCTATATTTCTCTTCTGATCTCTCAGTATTTCATTTACCAAGCAGAGAGGTGTTGTGTCAGTCGTATAGTAATGTAGTAGCTGCACAGCTGTACACAGGGAGATCTAAAGGGCAGCGAGCATTCGGCTGTAAAAAGAGGAGGGCAGAGCTGGCTATCGGTGAGTGAGATAGAAAGGGAAGCCTTTGTTAATGGGCAGAAAATCTAAACCAATTATGCATCTTATTATCCTGCTCTGTGGCTTATTTATGCATCTCATTTCATCTCATCCATATTCTCCTGCGACGAAAGCACTCACACATGTTGAGCAAACAACCGCAGTAGAAGATGAGGATGTTGCGTAGATTTAAAAATTATTGACAGGCTCTCAAGGGATTAATAAATAGAAAAAGGTGTAGGTGTATATTTAAATACCTATATGTGTTCTATACTCCAGTCCAACTAGATGGACAGGGATTATAGTGAGGAAACATAATGGCTCAATCGTGATATTTGGTTCTGCCAAAAGTGAAAGACCTTAATATTTCTATTTTTCTGGACAAAAGAATGTATCTGCATAAGAATATAAAGAGTCACTGATTTGAAACATGGCTTAAAAAAAGATCTGATAAAAAGATTAAATAATAGGTTCATTTAAATGTATGGAACAAACAGCATACAAAAAAGGGAGAAATATACATTTTTAGTGAACTTAACAAACAGTTTAAATTTAGAATAAAAAATAAGACTATTAAAGGATAAAATGTTTTTCCTGTGGGAGATGAGTGCATCGAGTCCTTTTCTGTCACACCATAAGTGACCAACTTTACAACTCACACTAGTGTCCAGAAGCTTCCCCCACTGTGGTTTCAGGTAAAACACCACACCTCTCCAGGCACCAGGGAGGGTGGCTCCTCGAATAAGAAGGATGAAAAGCACTATGTAGGGCAAGGTGGCGGTCACCCACACAACCTGGTGTGGATGAAAGGAAATAAATCAGTCATATCAGGAAATGATTATGGGGGTTCATATGTTATTGAAGTTGATAAAAAAGGCACAAATCTATAATGTTACGGTAGTATAAAAACAAACGTGTTACCTTCCCTGAAGTCTTCACGCCCTTCCACAGGCTGAAGTAAACAATGGTGAATATGAGAAAAAGGCAGAGCACCAACTGCCAGCGAACACCCCCAACATTTTTAAGTCCTGACGACTTGTGGATCTCCAGAACATTCCTCCTGTAACAATAAAACACACATCAGCTATTTTCAGCACACCAGACAACCTGTCCCTTACTAAATCTATTTTCGAGTATTACTGTAAAGCTATTTATACATGTGGTTTCTGTTACTCACACTTACATGCACTTACGTGTAAAATTCCTCTGCCGGAGACCTGGAGGCATTGGTCCAAGTGACGTTGTCTATGCCAAAGTAGTTGGTGCAGTCAGGGGTGTTCCACACATTGTCACAGTTTGTCCAAGGCAGGATGCTGGAGAAAGAGGAGTAGAAGTAGAAGAGGGCCCAGGCGATGATGGTGTTGTAGTAGAAGGACACATACAGAGCGATGATACAAATGGCATATCCTATACCTGAAAATCAGGAGGAGAAGAGATTAAAAAAAATAACTTTTATCATTGTACATAGATGTTTTTAGTCATGCATTTAATCTGAACATCTGCCATTGAGAAGTTTGCGGCCTTACCTTTGAAAATGGGACAAATGTGTTTCCATATAGAAATGGCTCCAGTGCGATGGAACTGTCCCAGTGCCAGCTCCATGTAAAAAAGTGGCACACCACCAAAAATGGCCATCAAAATGTAGGGAATAAGGAAAGCACCTGCACACAGATGCAAGAGGATACACGTCATGTAAGACTAAAACATGAAATTCTACTATTACAACTTCCACATGTGCAATTACAAAGTGAGGACATTCCTTATTGTTATGAGGCCATTTTAAACAAGAAGACTTGAGAGGCTATTTAAATAAAATAAAAATAAAATAACCCCCTCCTGATAATTGCAATATTTTGTAAATTGTGGTTACATTAAACTACAGTTCAGAGAGGGAAATTATCAGAAGCTAATTTTCCACTTGATTTTTACCATGGAAAAGAACATGCTTTTAAGTGTGTGTTAAAAAATAAATTAAGTGCATTCTGCAACACGTAGGCCCACTATTTACCAACATTTCCACATAAACGTCTTTTAATTCTCTATTAATGCCTTTTCAAGTGTTTCAATCTACTTTTTTTTTTATCTTGTCTTGATACTGTTATTAAACCGACCCTTAGTTGCTGCAGTTAAAGTAGGCCTACAATAACCGTTGTGTTATATAACGACGTATCCATCTGTAAATGTAGGCTATGATAAAATTCATTTTAATATAAAAGCGTTATTTCCTCTAAAAAAAAAGTTCTCGTACAGTTGAATATAAATTACAATAAAAGGTGACCTAACAAATTGGAAAAGTAAAACTTCAACTTTCAAATGTGCTCTTTTTGTGACGGCTACAGATGTGTAGTTCAGCACCATGGACAGTTCCTGCTGCCAGATGCGTAACATCTGCCTGTTTTATTTGTATCATTAAATGCTGACATTAGCCGATTCGAGGACTCTTCAAAAGTGTTTGCCAATGTGGCTCCACTCAGAAATGATTTTAATGAATTTAAACTAAATTACCTCCTGAAAAATGTTATAACCACTTACCGCCACCGTTTTGATAGCACACGTAGGGAAATCTCCAAACATTTCCCAGATCCACAGCAAAGCCAATTACAGAGAGGAGAAAATCCATCTTTTTGCTCCACTTGTCCCTAGAGTTGGTCTGAGTAGGGACCGGGACCGGGACCGGGACTTGGACCGGGACCGGAACCGCGTTGTTATTGGCGGTGTAGCCCGGGTTCGGGTTGCCGTGGTGGGTCAGACTGCCGGCCATGACCGCTGAGTCCTGTTGGGGCATCGGACTGTGAAAAGTCAGCCAGAGAAGCAGCTCCACAAAGAGGAGGATGTTTCCCCTGTGATGATAACAGACAGCCCCGGTGGAGGAGTGGGTGGAGCTGAGGCTGAGGGTACCTGTTAGTGGTGATGAGGCATAACATAACAGCTTCGAAAAGACTTTCAGCTATAAAGCTGATTAGATATATTCTGTGTTATTAAGGATCATATCCATTGTTTCACTACAAAACAGTAAGATAGGGTTTATGGACTGCACTTTTTTTTCATGCATATGAGTAAAAACCACTTCTACTTCAAAATTAACAGCAGCAGAATTATTCAAACAGGAAAAAGCTGATCAGGTATCAATACTTGATAGTAAGGTGTCAGGTAGAGGTCACCATGTACCCTTTTTAATTTGAAATGATCATTTTAGACAGTAGGAGCAGTGTTAACAAGGGGAAATAATGCTCTTAAATTGATCATCAAAACAACAACCAGAATCAATGAAACAACCTAAGTTTCCTGCAGTTGTCTTTATATAAGGCTACATGCAAGGGGTCCAAGATTGAAGAAGATCTTATATAAAGAATTAGGTGCGGCAAACAAGATAATTAAGTGGTCCAGTTCAGTGGTTAAGAAGCAATACAAAGGGCAGATAGGAAATTGAGTTAGACTGCTGTGATTTTTTGAATTGCAAGCATCACCAAAACAGTGGATTCCAACATTATGAATACTGATGATTTGACCCAGGGACTAAATAGAGAAGAGTAAGAGACTTACAACTGAACCTTGAGAATCCTTTTAGAAACAGGATGGGGCATGGGTGTTGTAGTAGGGGAAAACTTGGGACTGACAACCTAGGCCCCAATGAAGGTAGGTGGAATTAAACACAATGTTTGTATAATTTGTCATTATAGTGTTAAAAAAGGGAAAGTAAAATGATTTTCCTTTGTGGCTTGGGTGTCCTGGCTATCTCCCACTGATTTCTGGACCTAAGAAGGACCTATGAATGGGAAAGTACATAAACCATTACAAGTAAGCACTTACATAATTAGACAGATATATGGACCCAAAAATTCAGGTTCACATAGGGCAGGTTGTGGTAAAAGGCAGAGTTTATTTTAACAGTCCAGGTCGGAACACAGGTAATCAAAGCAGCCGTGCAAAGAAATCTAAATGGGTAGGTGAAAAGACAGAAGTCAAAGAGGCAGGCAATGGTCAAACACTAGATAAACTCACGAGAAAGAATGCTGGAACTAGGCAACACAAGGGAACACACAACGAACTGGCAACATGAGAAAGGACACACAGGGATTAAATACACAGACATGGAGGCAAGGACCAACAAGCTTTCCTTTCCTTCACAGGCTTGATGCGGGAAGGTTGCAATGGTTGCAGGGGCTATTCTGCGATCAGCTAAACTCCTTTCAGAATTTGGATACAAACTGCAACCCCCCCTCAGACACCACATCCCTGGGAAATCTATACAAATGAAAGATGTCAAACAGCCATTTTCTTAGCTGACGGTTACTAAGGCAATGGAATGAAATTAACAATTTTTTGAGCATCTGTCCACCACAGTTAAAACTGTGATATACAGATGAGGGCAATCCAGTGACAAAGTCCAGCGAGATGTCCTACCAGGGTCATAAAGGTACAGGCAGGTGCGCAGGTGACCGAATGAGGGTTGTCTGGAGGTCTTATTCCGAGCACACACAACGCAGGCAGCCACATACTGTTTTACTTCCTTTTCCATGAAAGGCGACCAGAACACAAATATTAGCACCTTTTACGTTTTTTCTCCACTGCCCAGTTAACGGCCCCCAAAAAACAGGGAGCAGGCAGGATGGGAGTGGGTGTCTCAGGGACAGAGTCAGAGTCAAACTGCCAGGCTTAACTTTTTTAGAACTAGGTCAATATGAAAGGACAAAATTGAATCTATTAAAGAAGAGGGCCCACCTGGTTTGTCTTGAGTTGAGAAGTTTGGCAGTTTTGATGTATTTTTCAGGTTCTTGTGGTCAGTCCAGACTGGTTGTTCTGCCTCCTCCAACCAATGTCTCCATTCCTCCAGCCCCACCTTCACTGCCAGCAGTTCACGATTCCCCACATCGTAATTCCTTTTGTTGAGTTACTCAACCCAACTAAGGTGTTTACTCCAGCTTAGGGGTGAAGCTAGTTGTCGGTGGGTAAACATTGAGGACAGTTCTGATTCCCTCGTTTGAAGCATCTTCTTCAAAAACGAATTGTAGTTGAGGGTCAAGAACGTTCGGAATGGGAGCAGTGGTAAAACTCTCCTTGAATTTACAGAAGGCAGAGTCAGTTTGGGGGTTCCACTGGAACTTGACATGAACAGAGGTAAGTGCATGCAAAGGAGCCGCTGTCTGGCTAAAGTTCCTTATAAACTTCCAGTAAAAGTTAGCAAAACCCTAGGACTCTGCACTATTTTATGGCTGGTAGTAGTAGGCCAATCAGAAACTGCACTGACCTCAGAACGGGTCCATCTGGATGCCAGCAGGAGAAACCATAAAGCCCAGGAAGGACACTTTGGTGACATGTATCTCACATTTCTCAGCTTTTATGAAGAAGTGATTATGAACCTCGGAAAACCTGTTGTACATGCTGCACATGGTTACCTTTATCACGGAAGAAGATCAGGATATCATCCACGTACACAAAAACAAAAAGGTTCAACATATCACGCATGACATCGTTCACTAGAGTCTGGAAAACAGCAGGGGCGTAAATTAATCCAAATGGCATCACTAGATACTTGTAGTTACCACTCGATGTATTAATGAATCAATCTTCCATTCGTCCCCATCTCTTATCCTCAACAAATGATAGGCATTCCTCAGATCTAGTTCAATGAATATTTAGGCATCATTCAAAAGTTCAAATGCTGAGGAAATAAGAAGAAGGAGGTACCTGTCCTTAATGCTTTTGATTGGTCATAAGTGTAATGGAGGGGATTTTATGGTTTTGGCTATGGTGGTGGGGCCCACAGTGATATCTTTTCAAAGGGCCCAGAAATCTTGGTGACGCCTCTGAACAGGGGTTTTAAGTTAAGAGCAGATCGTTTGAGACCAACCTAAGATTAAAGATGCTGATGAAGAACTGAGTGAAGCAGCCTTCAAGTCCATCAGCACTACTGAAGATCTCTCACCTTTATCAAAAGGGTTAAAAATACTACTGCCTTAGTAATTTGCTGCTTTAATTATGAAAATTATAATTAATTTTCACACTTTTCTAGATCAGATTTACAGATGCCTTTTAAAATAATAAAATAACCAAGAAATACCAACAACAGCCTAAAAAACATAAATAAAAATATATACAGTATATCACAAATAAAGACAGTCAACAGGTACAAATGTAATTCTCCTTTTGAAACCAATGAGCAGGCGGTCCATTTGAACCACCAACTTTCTGATACAGACAGCTATAAATAGCACCCTGAACCATCTTGGCTTCCTGATCCCATGTTAATATAGTTTGGTGAAGACAGCAGAAGAGAATCACAGTGGCTTAACTGCACTCATTAGGAAAAACCTAATAAAAAGACTTTGTAATCAAATCCACCGCTTTTAGCACTGAGGCATTTAAAATGCTGCTAACTGGATATTCAGAGGGCAGCGGTCACGCAGGTTCTGCTAGCGGAGAGAGTGCCTCAAATGAAGTTAATCCTGGAAATGGATATGACACAGAGAGAGGACAAGAGATACCCAGAGCAATCATGAAATTGTCACTTAAAAGCCAAGTGGAAGCCAAACTGTCTGAAGTGGTTTCACATGTCTTCTTTTCTGGGTGCATTACCTAAAGGAAATGAGGAATTTGTTTGGTTATCAGATGGATGGACGGACGGACGGACGGACGGACGGACGGACGGACGGATGGATGGATTTCTTCAGATTCAACATGTCATGTCTTCGCCAGAGCAGGGAAGGAGAAAACAATCAGCTGATGGAAAAATGGCTGTGGTTGCTCAGCCAAGGTGCGAGGGGGCCCTGAGGGCCAAAAGCCACAACAAACCAAACAGCATTGGCCTTCTCTAACATACAAACTGTCAGTCCTCATTGACACACATGGGCAGAAGAACATCAGACTGACAGGAGCCTGTATCTCATGCCCGGGCGCCTATTTGAGCCCGTCGACTCTAATCACACATGTGCATGTTGGCCTGCCTGCAAACTCTGCTGATGGGCAACATACAGGGATATGACACAGCATTGTTGTTTCTTAAAGTTATAATTTGATTTGGTCATGTAGTGCTTTAACTGTTGAATGTAGTGTAAATATATCTCATCTATTGTCTCCTTTTACTTTTCATTTGGATTTTCTGACCATCTGCTGGAATGTGACATTATTTTACACATTCCTGTCCCTGTTTCTGCGAGTTATCTATTTGATTATTTGCTATGAACACATAATCTGTCATTTGTCTTTTGTAAGCATTGAACTAAATACAAATAAATAAAAGTCTTTCTCATTGACAAGTAAGCAAAGCTGCAAGCTTGAGGGAAGCTCTGGTGTTCTGTTTACTCAAGCAGAAGTCCTGGTGTGGCATTTAACAAACATGCTACTACCTCATATTATCTAAAGCCACTGTAAGGTGTGAGTCATCCCAGCGAGGGAATCCTGGGCTCAGGACCATGTTTGTGAGGGGGAAAATGGGAGTTAAAGGGACAAAGACACTAAATCGTGAGGAAGGCATGAAAAGCCAAGGTGTCTTAACTGTTACTTTTAATTAAAGATATATTTTAACTAATAAGTCTATTTAACGGATATTTGGTCTGATATCACAATACAAATGATAACATTACCAGTCTCAACTATGATTCAACAGGGACAAGTAATAACAATGGTGACCATCCATGAAATTCAGTGTGTTAAGTTGGTTATTAAAACATGAAGCAAGCTATTGGGTGGGGGTATTGGAGGGGTTGGGATGGGGTATGGGGGTCCCATTCAGACCTGGCAGTCTGTCAACATGTGTTATCCCTCCATCCTTTCACCACCTGATCTACCTGACAGGTCAGCCCTGCAGGCAAACCTGGACTTCAGGCTCAAAGTCCACACTCCATTGCACTGTTGCTTCCAGCTCCTTCAGTTCCTCTTCCGTTTCAGATGGAAATTTCCCTGAACATATTCTTATACTCATTTAAAACACACCTGATATTTGTGCAAGATTCTTTTTAAAGCAACAGAAAAACTCTATTTAGATTATTGGGATGACAGTCGCCATCTTCTGGACATCATGAGGTATAGCTATATTGTTACCATTTCTGAGAAATAAGCCGAATTATGGCACTTTTAAGGATTTTATTCTTTGAAAATGGTGACACATTTACACATTTCAACTCTCACAAAGAAGTTGAAAATTAAGCAACAAAATGTCTACCAGCATCAATGTTTATCTACTCCAGTAAACTCTGCTTTCTATCAGTAAAACACATTTTTTCCTCCTCACTATTTGACCTGATATCCTACAGGTTTTGAGCTACAGGCGTTTTGTCCCTGAGTGTTTCCATAAATATGTGTATGTAAAGAAGGTGAGCATTTTAAGGGTGTAGGCCCATATGACTTCTGGCACTTCATGGATGCCAAAAAGTATACATAATAGTGGGTGCAATACGTTTTGAAAAATATATCTTGACACTGTACATGATTTTTTTTTTTTTAAATATCAATATGAAGTGCAGATACAGTATCTAGTAAGATTTCTTCTACCAGTCTTTCTATTTTTTCACCACAAGATGGCGTAAAGAAGACATGTATAATTTTAGGGGATTAACAACAGTACACAACCAAGATCTCAAATGATTACCGGTGTATTTGTTTTAAATTCAGAGTTACATTTTTTCATGGATTTGCAATGATTTCCTGATTGCTTTATTATTTGGGAAAGGAAGCAAACATTGCAAATGAGGGAATCAAAAGTATTATGTCTTTTCTTCAAAATAAGAATAATGTATATTTTGAATGAATTCTTGTCAATATTTTTTTCATATTGAATTCTTCTGTTTCTAATTCAGATATTTGTTTCCCGATTTGAACGCTATAGAGCCGAGTGTACCCAATATACGTATTTACGGTGTATGTGTCTTTAAGAGGCGTGTGTGAAAGGAGGAGGAGTCTTGAGCTTCATCGCAGTGCACGAGCTACACTCAGCTGATGGGAGGGTCGCAGTTTGCAGACAGGAGACAGGATCCATGGCAACAAACATGGCAGGTGGGAGCAAAAAAATAAATAAACATGTTGAGATAAATAATTCTTTTTTTTAAAAAGGGTTCTTGTAAGAATATATTAGAAGTGAAGTTGTGACAAACTGTAAAACATGCTGTGTGCACCCTGTGTTCTGTGTTTTAGAGGCAGAGACCCGTCAGAGGCTGCTGCGCACCGTCAAGAAGGAGGTGGGTTTTTGTCTTTTTCTTTTTTTTTTGTAGCTCGGCAGTTATCGAGTAGGAAAAACAAACATATAGGAAAATATAAAAAATGCAGGTTAACATGTAAAAAGGGAGGCTTCTCAGGTGATCCTTAACAAACGCTGTTTCACTTTTACTTTTTCACTTTGCCAGCCTACTGCTTAGTCTTTTCCTGGTGATGACACCTCAGGTAAATGGATTAGATGCACATCTGTATCGTAACAGATAGATTATAAAACTATTTTAATCAATTAAATAGCATGAGTAGTTCTTTTATTGTACAGACAAGTTGATTGTTGTATGTTTAAGCTCTATAAATCTTATTGAGTGGTCCCTGTTTGGGTGGTCGTGCTGTAGCTCTGTAAATGTTCGGGTGGAGAAGCAGCACGGAACAAACAGACTGTCTGTCTGTAGTCATTGTTTGTGGTAT
Organism: Tautogolabrus adspersus; assembly: GCA_020745685.1. Lineage (NCBI taxonomy): Eukaryota > Metazoa > Chordata > Actinopteri > Labriformes > Labridae > Tautogolabrus > Tautogolabrus adspersus. Next base: position 19,877,475 of record CM036534.1, read on the forward strand.
TAATGGCAGAGCAAACCATCAGCCTCCTGCAAAGCCATTGGGTTCTCTCTGTCAGACATAAAGTCTAGGCTACGTGTGTGTGTGTGTGTGTGTGTGTGTGTGTGTGTGTGTGTGTGTGTGTGTGTGTGTGTGTGTGTGTGTGTGTGTGTGTGTGTGTGGTTCAAATGAAGGATTAATTGGCGTTGAGTGGAAACAGCTTAGGTGGTTTGTTCAGCTGGTTTTCTGCACTTCAAGTCACTCATCATCATTTGAATTTGCTGCAGTTACAACAGAGGAGTTCAGCAGTCAGTAAATGAGACATAGGCCTACACTTCCATACAGACTACCCCAAAGGTTGGACTAAAGATCGCTTGAATAAAGGAGAGTCATCGTGGAAATTCAGATTCTGAAGGTTTTAAAAGCACAGCAGTTAAACAAGCTCTTTATTGCTCTTTTCAAAGATCACAATTACAAGGCCTGCTGTTCAGTTTGCCCAACAGCTCTCATCTCATCTGAAGGCTTGCAGTTCTGCATTCTGGATTTTTACTGTAAAAAAAATCTTAAACACAGCATTGGTTTGTGATAAACCACTGTCTTAAGATCGCAGGGGTCGATGACAACTTCATTCATAAATCCTTAACCCAGTTTTTATGTAGAGAGGTCATATAACTAGCCAGTTGCAAGTTGTCCGATTTACTAAATCAGATTACTCTAACCTAAGACATGCCATAATAAAGGCTTTGCAGTGGATGAATACTTTTCATCCGTTTGCTCAGAATCATTCATAGCTCTGCCCTATCAGTGAGAGAAGAGGAACACAATGTTACACTAATGCCGTTATGTAAACGTTTTGATAACACAGAAGGTACTATAGATACAATAAACACACCAGTTGTTTAAAATATATACATCATTTATGGAAATATAAAATATTTGTATGTATAAAGTTGAAAGGATGATGGGATGTACTATTTACTATCTTAAAGTAACATGTTGTTTTTTTAACGTCAGGCTTATTATAATACCTTTATGTTTCAGCAGGAGGCCAACGTTTGTTTGGTCAGAAGAGTTACCCAACAGTTAAACCTAGTAGTTGGTTTTAGTAAATATTTAGTGAAAATGAACTATTTTGTGAAGTCAAACATGTTTCAATCTGTGATCCTAATCAATAACTTTCTAGTTAGTTAACATGTCTATGATTACTAGACTGCTTCAATTTGAAGTTGCAGAACTTTTTCCACTCCCACTAAAAAACACCAGAACAACTGTGTTAAGGTAATCACTCACAAGTATTCATAATAATGTCATTGATTAGGTATAATGGAGAAAACAAACAGCTTTCATTCACAGTTGTTTTTGATAGATGGTTTTCATAACATAGTTTCTCAATGAATGCTGAATATCAGATAAGAGTCTCAGCACACTGATATGTCTCATTTCATTGTGTCTCCACTGTCCTGCAGAATACTTTTTATTTATGGTGTCTACTCTTGAGGTTTGTATTTCCCTCTGTCTGTTCAGGATATGTTTTCTCAATATCACCATTGCTCACTTCCCTTTAAACACTTACAGCAAACAACTTCAACCGATTCCAAACATTCCTCAACTCCTCTATTGTTGGCTTTGCTCCACTAAAACCAAGCTGAACTGAAGCAGAGGAACATTAACAGTTGTTTTAAAGGAGAAGGGGAGTGTTATTGACCCCCCCCCCCCCCCCATATCCCTCTGCCCAGACAACTTTTAATCTTGTTTTTTTAACAAGTGAAAGATTTATATCGTTAGTTTCATACGAGATTGTCTCATAATTAACAAGACTTAATGCCTGCCAAACAAACAAAGATACAAATCACAGCCTAGATCTTGGAAGGGGAAATGATGAGGCTTTGATGTGACGTGTTTTCCTCTGAGTCCTGTTTGTGGTCTTATCAGTAGAGACCAGACCATTCTCATGATTAAAACAGCCTCCTGTGTGCTGATACGGCCTCGCTGAGATTCATTCATGGTGCCTCTCCCAAAAACGCAGCCTAAAGGAGTCTCTTAAATGAACCAACAACACAGCTTGATAGTTGACTTAATTCACAGATGGCACCTAATGAAAACAAGCAGAGGTAGTTAACTAATAGTTTCATTTATTTGTTGGTGCTTCTCCTGATAAACCAGTTTCCTTTAGAGTAAAGATAGAAGTTGTTTATACTGATTTTCTGTTGGTTTATGGTTATAATTACTCATATGGGTTTTACCATATGGCGTCTCTATGCTGTGTTCCCACGCTCTACATGTCCAGCTGGTTTTTTTGTGACCATTCTGCTCAAATAAACCTGGATGCGGGCCATTATCCAGAAAGCACCAGAGGTCTGTAGCAGCAGAATTACCTTCCTGCACAAAATTGGTTTGAATGAGATTTCTAATTTTCCTAACCTTTGATACAGAACCCTCAAAGTCTGTCTCTGTCTCTTTATCTTGCTCTGATCAGGCCTCAGAATAATGCTCCTCCCTCTTATCTTTTTGTACATCACGTATGCACACAAATACAAATACACACCTGTGTTTGCTAAAGGAGAGAGAGAGAGAGAGAGAGAGGTAGAGAGACAGTTAGAGTACAGGCCACAGAGATCTGTACCTTCCTGTTTTCCCCCAGCTGATCGCTTACTGAGGACAAGGTTTCGCTCAGCACAGTGCAATATAATCTACCAGTCTTGTCCTGAGTTTATTCTCAATAGAGATGTTCTGATTCCTAAGATCATAACACATAAATCCACGGTTGTTTCACACTACAGGAACAATATTTGATAATGAAATACTATTGTTTTTAAAAACTCTTATAGATATTATTGCACTTAGACTGTAATGAGGTTTTGGACCTGTTTATGAATATTTTATCATCCAGTTGCACTATGAATGGCACAAGATATGCTGAGCTATGATGCAAATGAATTTGAATCTGAATGCCTAATAAACTTGCATGAGATCCATGTGGCAGATTTCCTAGGCTATGTTTTGAATTTGTCACTGAATCCAGCATGTTTTTTTCTTTTGTATACTGTTATTCAAGCAAGCAGTGAATCAGAATATCCAATTGCCGTTACATCACTATAAATCGTAGTTGTTTTTCTGTATGCATCGATGAATGTGATTATTTTCTTTGTTCTCAGTTGTTTATTCCCTTCATTCATCATTGGTTACACAGATGATATATAATGAAGGGTGGAAGTTAATGGATGGGGCTTTCTCTCTGGCTCTTATTCCTCTGCTCGGCTGTTGCAGGACTTAATTGGAATACTCTGAAGATCTTTTATCACTCGGGCTGTTGCCTTCAAGCTAGAGTGGTCTGTTAGAGCAGGTTCATCATAAGGCTTTCCTCTTATTATGGAGACATTGAATGTCCTGTCACTTCATACATATTGTTTTTCTGTATTCTTACCAACATATTTTTTCGTGGTGTTTAAAGTTGTGACTTCTCCAGATGGTACATTTGGGGTGGATTACGTGCACACTATAGGACTCTATTTTGTTGGATGTAGACGTAGGAAAAACAGATCTTTATTCTCATTGGTTACTGTAGTTTGGGAGCTTTAGTCCTTTTTGTTTTCATTTCAGAGATGAATGGATGTTGTTGACACATCTCCTAAGGTGGAAGTGATCCGCTATGCAACACGTGCGGTCTCCATAGAAACCTGCAGGTTGTCTCTGCTTTGACACTTCACCATATTAGATTCCTGAGAGGCCTGATCTGTAGCCTAGATGAGAGAGATGTAAAAACAAGAAGAGGGAGTCTTCAGGTTGGAAAATCAATCAGGTTTGTGTATGTCAGGTGCATTCAGAAAGAAAACTGGTTCATACAACTCCCCTGTGTTTTATGTGTGCGTGTGTGTGTGTTTGGGTGGCTTTTATACTAGTGTGATCATGAGCAGAGCAATTGTGCATCACATCAGACTGGCACTGTCTGTGTTTTGTTGGCAGTATGAATCATGTCTGTTGATGCCCGAAGACGACAATGCTACTGAAGCGAACAGGCCAAACTGTGCCCGATGACTCCGTCTAATAAGTGAATATTATTTATAAATGTCTCAATGGTAGCAGGGTTCTGGGCACACCTTTTTCCCCAATTGTTTTTCTAACCTTTGGAGCCTTTTAACAAGTGAGAGATTAGTCATTTTCATTCTTTGTCGTGTGTTAACAGTGAGGGGGCAATCAGTGCTCAGTGGGAAGATTAGTCTCTCAGTAGCACAATGGAAATACAAATTATTTTGTGTCTCACAGTAAAATCAGAAATCTTCATGGTTTATTGTTCTCCCTCTATGCTGCTTTTTCTGAGAAGAAATTGACTCAAGGACTTCTGGACTTGCATGCATTCAGATATGTGTGTTTTTTTCTCTCGTTTTCAGACTCATATATATATGGGCATTATGATGTTTAATAGTTTAGATCTTACTTATGTGGTAACAGTTGGAACTTGCTTTCATACCATGTACAGTATGTATACTTTAAAGTGTCTGTTTTCATATAGGGTCTTAATACATTAAATTGATAAGTTGCTATCAGGTATTTTTGTGATCATACTAAGGCCTTATTTCTACGGCATTTATAACTGGCTTCCTTATTCTGTTTCCAGAATACTGACTATGTCCACATCACAATAGTGGTATAAATGACCTTTACTTCGAGCTGAAATGTGTAAGATCTGATGGCTAAACTTATTGACAGAAACTGACTAATGTATTCATGAATCAGTTTGGATAAGTGTATGTTCTCTTGAGAATAAGAACCATTGTGCTTTTGTTATTGTAGAGTGAGCTCTTTATATCTATAAGGTAGCCCAGAACGGACAAACCAAACAGGGTTCTAGAGAGAACCTTAAGTATTTATGTGAGTCTTTCGACCAATGTAAGTTCTTCTACACTTTTCTACACTTTGGTAATCTGCGAGCAAACTCCACTTTGGCACAACTAAACTAAAAGAGATGCCACTAAAACCTACAAACTGCTTCTTTTGGTTCAATTTTGAGGCACTTTAATTATCTTTATTTTTATATTTTTCTATAGCTATAAATTACTTTGAAGATCAAAATGTTACTAGAAATATAACGTTTTCATCGTAAATTAAACTATCCAATAGAACATACAGTTAAGTAGGCAAATGTTTCTCAGTGTAGACAGTCTACAATATTTAAATGCAACAGAGAAAGTAAGGTAGAATAATCAAACTCGATAAACAGGAAATTATTGACCCATAAATCTGAGTTGCTGTGGAAAATGTAATTGTCGCTGGCTCACACCACCTAAGGATTGGAGCTGTATGTGTGTGTGTGTCATGTGTGTGTGCAGTGGATTGACTTGGCAGTGTAATGTTGTCATTGTGGACAGACTCATTTCAGCAGGAAATTGCGGTGATCTGTGTGGCTGTGTCCGGAGGATGATATTCCCTGTGCAGATTGCAGAGCCGTGCCCACACAGGCGGGTGTCTCAATGTTGCCTGGATGTACTGATCTTTCAGTCGTCAGCAGAGAGATATGGCAGTGTTACCTTGTGAGCACGTATATCTGACCTTCTCCAACTCTTTAAAAAAACAAGTTTTGTCTCCATTAAAAGGACGTCATCAGACTTTGACGCAACAGAATAAATTGCTCCCACTGAGGATGACAAACTGTTCAGAAAGGGGGGTCTTTGATGAGTGGAAGCCCCCCCCCCATTCCCAAGTGTACCGCTTCCATCTTCCGGTAGCGGTCCTTAGGGTGAGAGCTGGTGACTCATCCACCAACTTAACATGCAACTCTTCCCACTCATTGTTTCTCCTTCTCTAACTTTTAAATCCTACCTTGCATCCCCGAGAGCTGCGCTCGCTTCCTTTTATTTCACTATCATTTTTCATTTTCATGATAACACTTTTGTCATTTGTCTTCATTATTCTCCAAGACATTTGTAGCAATCAGTCACACTCTAAACAAAAAAGGCACTCTGTGTGCGTGCTGGTTGTGCCATGTTAATGAATGACTCATCCAGCATCTGACTTGTCATCAACAGGTGAAGCAGATCATGGAGGAGTCAGTCACCAGGAAATTTGTTCACGAAGACAGCAGCCATATTGTGTCCTTTTGTGGTGAGTAACCACGCATACCAATGATTCACACAACTTTGATAACCTCTGCAGGTTCAGTTTAACGCTGCAAGGAGCTCCAGTGACACTGATGTATTTAATTAAGTTGAAATTCGGATGTGTAACTTTTAGTAACCTGTGTCACCACCTTTGTGTCAACTTGAATCTGTTTACTAACATTATATAACTTTTTGCAAGATAAATATATTGGTTAAGCAATATTTTCTGATCATTTTTTGTAGATGATTTTTTTGGGGCATTTTGCCTTTTTTGATCAGGACAGCTCAAGAGAGACAGGACATGCGGGGAGGAGAGAGCATGGCTAGACATACATCAAATGGTTGTGGCCTGGGGTCAAATCTGCAACTGATACTTGGAGCACTGTAGCCTCTGTACATGGAGCGTCCAACTGAGCCACACTGATGAATTTTTACTTGATTATTTTCTTTACATGAATACGTTTCTTTCTGTCACATTTCCTTCACACTGTAGTTTCATACTATGGCCTGGGTCACACATTTAATTTTACAGAACACATCTTCCTAGATCTAACAAAGCAGTTATCTGTCGAAGGATTAAACAAAACAAGTTAAGCCACTACTGTATATGATCACACACGTCTTTTTCTTACCTTATCACCATGCTGCCTTTTGCAGCCACCAAGAATAGAAGATCACTCACAAATAATTCAGTCCTATTTAAAGTTAGATGGTTTACTTAAAGAGTCAGTTCTCCGCGTAGACTGTAACATCTTCCCTTGTTTCTTGTGGAAATGTAACAGAACAGAATAAACAGGAACAAAATGATTAAGGTGGCTTCTTTAAGCCAAACAAAGAGTGAGAAAACATCCTTCCTTTACTAACTGGTGACAAATGAGCGTTCTTCATCACTTGTATACTGTACATGCAGTCTAGGGGTTATGTCTTTATTCATTTTTATTTTTTATTTCATTGGAGCGGATTGAATAAAGTTGTTGGTCCTTTTTCTTATTGGATTAGCTTTCCTATAACAGGAATCGTTTGCAAAGAGCGAGGACGCATACGCCTCTAACCTCTTTAACGAGGAAGGAAGTGGAGACTTGAGCAGCCACATTAAAAACATGCAGTCAGTCGATGAACGTGGAGAGCCACATCATCAATAGAGCTTTTGTTCAAGAGTATATAGAGTAAGATAGAAATAAAGGACTTTTAAATGTCATTATTTAAGCAAAAGTTATTGCTATTACCTTCTAGTGCTACTCACAGATTGAAGAGATACTAGGTCATATTCTTCAGATGTCTGGTTCAGTCTGGAGCTGCAATCATTAAAGAAATATTGGAGGATTCCAGGATGAATTATGTGACTCAACTTGAGGATCTTTTTATTTATTTTACTGGCTGATGTCTATGTCTCGAAGTAATATGCCAAAGATATTTACTAAAAGGGAACACTTACAAGGAAAAAAGGGGGATTAAAAATGTCAGTAGAAATAAATAGAAAGACAGTGCGATTAAATGATCTGTCTTTGTCACTGTGGGTACAATTTGGAGACATGTTTTCCATATTGGCCTGCCTGTTGAATATTGTTGTGAAAATATGAATTCACACTTTCCATTAACAGAAGTGTGGCAGTGGGAGACACCACTATTTAAAGTAGCAAAAAATTAGACTGGAAAGTTAAAATCTGCACAAGTAAAAGACACAGTTTGACCACACATGCACACGCACACGCACACACACACACACACACACACACACACACACACACACACACACACACACACACACACACACACGGAATTTGCTGCACAGCTTGAAAACTTATCAAACCAGCATAAGTTAATATTGTACAACAGTCACTCTCTATGTAATCAGCTTACCCCAAATCTCATTTGATCATTTTATTTTCCCTGTGACAGGTTATGAAAGTAGATTGTCTCACAATAGAGCATTTTATGGCAGTGTGATAGATTTTTGATTCTGAAGGTAAGTATAGTGGGCAATGTTTGTGCTCTGTGGGTCCCCTTTGGTGTTTTAATATTCTTGTGTCATCAGTTACTTTGGCCTGTGGTGTGGATATAAATCATGCGATCATCTGAAAGCCTGTTTTAAAAACTGCGTATCTACTATAATAATTCTCTGTGGACACTTAGCAAACAAGGATAACTCTGTCATCTCTTTGGTTTTGTTCTTGTCCAGCATCCTCCCCCTTCTGACTCCCCCTATAATCCAGTGGCTCTTGTTACTACACGTCCTCTTTCAGCTGTGCTCTGTGAAAAGATGAGAGTGGAGGATGGGAGAGGAGCTCGGCCAGCTCACCAGGGAGCAATTAGCCTCCGCCATCATGGCTACTTTGATGAGGCAGTCTGAAAGTGTGCCTTAAGGCCACTGTTGACTTCAGTTAGGGAGCACTAAGAAGTAGCAAAACAAAGACAAAACAAACAAACTACCACAGTTTTAGTGAAAGATCAGTAGTTCTGGGTCAAGATGTGTCATGCAGGAAGACAGGTAGGAACCAAGAACTGCTGGTTAAAGACAGGCCTGAGTGTTTTAGTCCTCACTTTGTGTAGCAGTCATTCAGATCCCTTCAGTTATTGTTACTTGCTGTCTCACTAGATAAATAGCAGTGAGCAGATCACATCATTTGATGAAATGCACCTTGAAGCTTGTCAAGAAGTCCTCCACTTCTACCTGATGGTGACAGTCATAGATATAGAAGTTTAAAATGCGTCCAGCTTTGAATTTACATCAATACTTCTAATTTGATTTATGTTCAGAAAAATGTTGCTCTCGACTTTTTCTGTCATATCCAACAAAATGATTTGTCTGTTGCAGCTGAATGGCTCAAATACTCTCAGTCATTGTGCATAAAATAAAAGATTTTCAAAAGATGCAGATAAAATAAGTTGAAGATCAGATCAACTTTTTGAAGCGTAGAAACTTAAAGAGCGGTAGATTTGCAGCCAATTCATTACATTGTCACAAGACTTATGGTGATAACGGTAAAAGTGAAAAAGCATTTTCATATAATTATTGTAACACATTCTGTGGGTACAAAACAAGTTAAAAAAACATATTTTAAGCATCATTTTAATAATAGGAACAAAATAAAGCAAACCTTTCCTGTCTAATTTGGAACATGTTCTCTTGTACAACAAAATTAAAATAGGACTTTTGGCGCTTTTTAGACATCATAAACTCGGTTATAAAAATGTTCAAAATGATTCAAGATAATTGAATCTGAAGGTGATGATAATAAAGCCTGGTGTGGTAGCCTGTTTGGTCGGCGACCAAAGGCTGTTTGTGCTCCTGACTATTCTAGAGATAATTTTAGTAATCAACATTATGAATCATTCTGTTTATGAAATGTGAAATAAGAACAACAAACTCCACAGGCACTAGAGCCTGGAGTGTTGTCTAAAAATGGCATCTCCTTTTGTTTTTTTTACAAACTGGCCACCATTAAGACCTCATTTTTGAGAGTCTGACTGCACTGAGTGAAGAGTTGGTCAGCTATGAGTTGCCGCCCAAGAGTCTCTTAATTTACATCAGATCCCACTGACATGGTTCTCATTTTAATCATCCCACTTTAAACTGCTGGTTGTGTGAAAATGTGGCAACTTCACATTCTCCTATATTTAAAAGGTGACAGTTTCCTAGTGCAGAGCCCTTTGGTTGTCTTTATTAGTAGAGAGCAACACATTTCCTATGTGTAAGGAAAACAACATTTCGATTGTAACACTGCCACTGATGCCCTGATTCATTTGAGAGGAGTCCAGAGTCCAGCTGCAGACACTGAGGCACAATGGAGACTTTCCTCCATGGCTTTGCTGATTGACAGTAGCTTTCAAAAAGTCTGAAGGTTTTGCAGTGACTTTCTTTGCACTTTTGCTACCTGAGACTGTTTGGCTGACACAATGAGAGAGTAAGGAGGATGAACTATATTTGGAGACCTTTTAATGTGACGCTTTGTTCTGACATTTAACTTCTTGCTCTTATGATGTGCAGGAAAAGGACGGCACAAGAGACAAGGAGCATAGTACAAAGAGAGAGCGAAGAAATGAAGCAGATAATGAGGACGTATTTAAATTTCAAATGAAAACGTGAATGATGAAGGCTGTTATTGTTGTTTTATTGCCTGCGCTTGAGTTAAACCTTGTTAACAGCAGTGACAGAGAAGGCAACAACAGATTAACGGAGCGACAGGAGAGAGATGCAGGAGCGATTTGAAGGAGTGAGTATGAGTGAAAGAGAGAGATCGCAATGCTGATGAGTTGCTCCAACCCCTCCTTCAGCTCATCTCTCCCAGAGCGCTATCGCTCCATCAACAGGGGTTTCCATGGCAACCCCAGCCTTCCCCCGACCCCATGTGAACAGAGCCACAGGATTAGTCCAGAAAGAGGACTCAAATGTCAACACAGCTCCAGGCACTGCCACGTAGGCCTCAGAGGGAAGAGGGGTGTCTGTTTTTCTGCACAGCTGAGTGATCGGAAAAGTGTGTCATCCTGTCATCGAGTGTCCATTACAGCTCACTGAAATCTACTGATTTATGAAACGATGATTGTGTGAATGCAAAAAAAATGGTAAACATTTTTTTCACACTGCATAAAGAAAAAACATTTAGAAAATATGTAGTGAAAAGAGCAGACAGAGAAAAAAAAGTTTCCCAAAAAAGTGTTTAAGAACTTTACTATACAGCCAAAACATAAATCTAATACATGATATGTATACACTTATAATGGAAGGCTGTTTAGGAAATTAACAATATGCACCCTGTGTACACATACACACTTAATGAAACACAAAATATTAAACATCCAAATGAATGCTAGTACTTTTTCATTTCTGCTTAATGTGTAAAGAGGCAAACTTAATGCCACTGAAAGCAAGAACTGTTCCATCGCAGATGGTTAATGTTGTTTGGGTGTTGTTTTTTTTCCTGCTAGCAGCAAAGTCACAGAATGACAGGTTCACTCTTCTGCCATTTGCTAAGACTTTTCACCCCACCTTAACATCTCAACATCGTTTTGTGACACCTTGTATTTGGCCAAGGTTCATTTAGCTTACAAAAATGATCAGTGCTAGATATAGCCCTTTTCATTGTCTTTATATTATTCGGCTTATTAATAAGTCCCTTAGTTAAATGCAGTTCTGTCATATGATATTGAGTTCAATGCATTTCAGTATATAGTATATAGTATGTATTATTTTGCATTACCGTGTATTTGTGTCCACACAGCCGCAGTGGAGGCTTGTGTTTTGCATGGGCTGAAACGACGAGCAGCAGGCTTTCTGCGAAGCAACAAGATAGCGGCACTCTTCATGAAGGTGGGAAAGAGCTTCGCCCCGGCTGAGGAGCTGTGTAGAAAGGCACAAGAGCTGGAGCAGATCATCGAGACAAAGTTAGAGTAAACACATCATATCTCATTCTCACACTTCACAGCAGACTTCAAAGTAGATATTAAAGCTTGTGTGAGCTAAAGCAATGACAACAAACAGCTGCCTGTTTACTTGAAGGGTTATTTTTTATTCATAAAAGCTTCTGAATAATTCATTATTATGAGCTTTTATGACACATGAATCTCTAATGCCATTAGCTCCATGCAGATGCAGCTTCACTTAATAGAGAAAAATGAATCCTTTTTTAATTAAAATCGGACATTTTTGTCTGCAGAAGAAGTCAAAGCTTGCAAAGCCAAGATGGCCTTCGCAGGATGCCCCGACTGCCCAGCCTCACCACACAGGGAGTCAGGAACCTGTGGATCCGGACAGCTCTTTTTGAAAAGGTGTTGGACAAGATTGTCCTCTACCTGGTGGAGAACAGCAGGTGTGTTGAGATAGGCCAATGATTTTCTGTTTTACTTTATGTGTTACAAGATGTTCCCGTCAAAATTCCACTGTATTGTATGTCTTCTAGCAAATACTACGAGAAAGAGGCTGTTTTAATGGACCCTGTGGACGGACCTATCCTCGCCTCTTTGTTAGGTAATTATACATGTGAAAGTGCAAATCTTTCAATTTTGTAATCACAGCCAAGGTCTATGTTTCCATGAAAATGTGAGGCCCTGTTTGACTTATACCTCACTGGCTTCCCAACATGCAACCTGTAAGAGATGCCAGGAGGAGAAAAAAAATAGTTTAAGTGTTGACAAGCCAAGTCCATGCTCTTGTGTAGCTTTATTGTCAGTCGTTCAGTGATTGACTCATTGATGTTTAAAATAGTCCATAGCCAATCACCTGTAACCTTTTTATGAAGCTTTTATTCTGCAATATGTAACTGTTCATCTTCATTGGTTCAGTGGGACCCTGTGCTTTGGAGTACACAAAGATGAAGACAGCCGACCACTTCTGGACAGACCCGTCTGCAGACGAGTTGGTGCAAAGACATCGCATCCATGGTGGCCATGGCAGACAGGATTCTCCCACTAAGAGGCCTGCACTGTGTGTAAGTATGAACATTTGTAATGCAGTAGATCATCAGGTAGAACTAGTGCCAGGCTCCTCATATTTTACCCCACACCCTTAAAAAAGGTGCTGTCAGTCAGCTCAAAGTGGACCTGCTAAGATGACTGTGTAAAATAGAGCACAGCTCGTCCCCGGAGGATGAACAGAGTGTTTCTGAGACCTTCACACTTTTTCAGTCTTCCTGTTTTTTAAGAGCTGAAATTATCTTAGCATGTGACAAAACTTTTTACTGTTGTTGTTTTGCTTGTGTGTGTGTGTGTGTGTGTGTGTCTGTGTGTGCGTGTGCGTGTGCATGTGCATGTGCGTGTGTGTGTGTGCGTGTGTGTGTGTGTGTACGTGTGTGTATAGTGTTTGAGTGCGTGTGTGTGTGTTTGTTAGTCTGGCCTCTGGGATCAGGCTCAAGGGTGGATGCATTGGTGCACAAGAATGAATGTAATATTAGTCATTTCAAAAAGTATTCTCTGACAGACAGGCTGTAACTCTTTGTGCCAAGACAGTCATCAGATGAGCACCGGCTTACGGTGTTTGTTTACTGATATAACATATTTGTGCAGATCCAGAAGCGACACTCCAGCAGCAGCATGGATGAGCGCCCATCCCCCTCGCCATCAGCTCGTGAATATGTGGAGTCATTACATCAAAACAACAGAGTGACCCTTCTGTTTGGCAAAAACAATGTGCTTGTACAACCGGTAACTGTCTAATTCCTCATTATTACTCTTCTATATGCAGATATGACACTCCAGATCTCAAATGTAAAGAAAAAGTGTTCCAGTCTTGCAGATAATAAAAAAAAAGCTCCACACTGAGTGAAGTCCGCTTTAAGAACATTTTTCATTTCTTTTGACAGAAGAAAGAAGAAAGTAAACTTACAGCTAAGTAGCATCATTTTAACCAGAGGAATTTCTAATTGCGAGCCCTGAACTAGCCTCTGTTTCCATACAATTCCTCTCAAAACACCGCATAGCAGCAACAAAATTCTCTCAGGCTCTGGTCCATTTTTCCTTTTTATTGACTATGCTGAAATAACTGTATGATGAAAAGCCTTTAAAAGATGCTTCACCTGCCTGCTCTAACATAACAATACCAGGACATGTGGTGAATGCATACATCTTCTTTTCCTCTTCTCTTCCCCTTTTCATTTCTGATGTGTTTACGTATGTTATGAGTCATTATGTATATATATATATATATATATGGCAGCCTTCTCCACCAGCTATACAGTCCTCTTTAGGTACATGCACACTTAATTGTTGCATAAATGAAAATATCAGTCTCTTTGCTGTTTCAGCGGGATGACATGGAAGCCATCCCAGGCTACCTCTCTTTGCACCAGAACGCTGACATCATGACCCTGAAGTGGACACCCAATCAGCTAATGAACGGCTCAGTTGGGGACTTGGATTATGAACGCAGGTGAAGAATTATTCAGCTGAAAAGCAAATGTGATTATATTGATTTTTAGTGTTTATAATGCATGTAGTTCTTCTAAAACCAATGTAAGGTGCTTCCTCGGAGACATGTTAACTCCCTGTATTAGTACTTTACTTTCACTGTTTGGTGTTTGTATAAGATTCAGGTGTGACAGAATAAATCACAGTTTTTAATGTTGTGTGGCTCAGGGGCTCAGTATGAAGCTGATCTGGTGAGACTTGTTTTTAGCACGCCATTAGCCAGCAGATGGTTTATTGACGGAGTCACTGTGAGACATCTCTCAAACTAGCAAACCGTGTTACGTTCCTGCGCGTTTGCATGGATCCTCTCACTAAAAATAGATTTTTGTGTCAGCCAACTCTGCTTCTGCTTCTCTAGGTACACCATTGACTACTTTATGTATTAGCCATGGAATTCATGATATATGAGATGTTGCCTCTTACAGAGAATACATAAACATTCCTCACAGATTTTTTTTTCACTGTTAGCTGTTGAAGCACCGTTCATTCAAATACTGCGCTCAATTTTTGCCTTCAGTATCTACTGGGACTATGCCATGACTATCCCTCTGGAGGAGATAGTTTACTTGCACTGTCATCAACAAGGTGGGTCCATGCAAACCTTTACTTCTGCTTTATCTTACCTCAGTTTGTTATTTCAGCAGCTTCTGTGTTTCAGTGTCTGCAATTAAACACGGCTTTCAAATACAATGTCAATATGGGAATTAAACAAAGAAATCATATCCATCTCCTGTAGTTGACAGTGGGGGGACGGTGGTGCTGGTCAGTAAGGATGGGATCCAAAGACCTCCACTTCGTTTCCCCAGAGGCGGCCACCTGCTTCAGTTCCTCTCCTGCCTAGAGAATGGCCTGCTTCCTCACGGCCAGCTAGACCCTCCACTCTGGTCCCAGAGGGGAAAGGTCAGCACGGGGGGTCTTTCATTGGGGTCACTCCCTTGCTTCAGATCCAGAATATAAGTGAATAGTTTTAGGCATTTCTTTGAGGAAAAAGCCCCAGCTTAATCTGATCAATAAATCGATAAAAAAACGCATTCCGTGCACTAATGCAGATGTGCTGCCTGGTTTTGATGTTCGTTGGAGTGATACTGATGAATGCATGCCTTAATGTTCTGTCTGCAGCACCACACAATAAGTGTCTACTTTAATGAATGGATGTTTTTGTGGGAATGTTAATAGCATTGTATCTGCAGCTAAACCGCCCACGTGTGTCCACCCTCTATTAATAGGCTTAAGCATGCTGACACTCATCATCTTTAATTCACATGCAGGGCTTAGCTTGGCTTTAGTGGCAGAGATTTTTTTTGTTGTTGGCTTGAGTGTAATACTAGTTATATATGCCTCGTAGGGAAAAGTGTTTCCGAAGCTGCGGAACAGGGTTCCTCAGGGATCTGGATCCTCAGACTCGGTCTCGGATAAGGAGGAGGACGAGGCCACAGACTACGTCTTCCGCATCCTATTTCCAAACAGCCAGTCAGAGTTTGGTGAGATTCTCTCCACAGATGCAAATGAATATGATCAGCACCCATGAGTTGCTTCAGATGGTTTCATTTGTAGGAAAATGATCATCATTGTTTGTTACAGTGACTGTAGCTCATCCTCCTCCTACACATCTTACTTCCTCCCTCTCCATTCATATGAGTGCACACTATTCCCCCAACCACACAGAGATCCTGGTTGTACCCACAAGATCCTGCATCTGTCCTGAAGAATCCCCCTCACTCCCAGGAAGCAGCTATAACACTGTCACACCTCGTCTGTCTGTGTGTGTGTCTGTCTGTCAGCATGTCTTACTTTAATTCACAGCAGCTAATATCCTCCTGGCCTGTTTTCTGCTTCTGGCTAACTTTATTGATGTGTTGCGTTATTAAAGCCCCTCCCAACCTGAGCAACCTTGTTCCACGACTTTTTTACCACATTACATTTCTGTAACCTTTTAACAGCCAATGGGTGAACAACTGACTGATCGAATATGGCTCCTTAACTGAGAGAGACTTCTGCTCATTCATCTTTCTCTCTATAATAATGTAATGAGATAAGACAGCGTTATGCTTTCAAATGATGCATCAATTCCAGTTACAATGTTTAATGTGCTTTATCTGTGCTCTAGCAGGAATCAAGCACAAACAAAAAAGAGCTCTCAGCAGATGAAGAGCAATCAGCATCATTCTTCTGTTTTGTTTAAATCAAAAGTGCAAATGTAAGCCTGAGCAGGATAATGCTTTGTAAGAGACAGAGTCTGTAGTTTGTGTGTGTGTGCCTGTTGCAGTGACTCCTCCAGACTTGATGGATCAGGGAGCTACAATGTGGCACCCCACTCTCAGGAAGGCTTCGTGTTCCTCTTGTTCTCAGGGGAGTTTCTCGGACGGAGCGACACCCAAGGGGTGCAACCATGAGAGGTGGGTGATAAACACTGTCGACGCTGGATTGAGTTGTGTTGGGTCGTGACAGAAAAAGCTGCAGAGACACAGAAGAATCACCTGACATCCCTTTGTGCCTACCAGAAATTCTCAACACAGAGGAAAAAAAAAACAATTACCCAGGAGATGATTATGTGACATTCAGCTCGTTGTAATGAGAATGTGGTGGGAAAATGAGGTGATATGCAAGGCAGAAAAATGGTTTAAGAGGCAAACCACTGGGATAATTAATTCCATATGGCAGCACTGTAGGTTAATGTTAACACTGTAATAAACTCTTCATTCATGAAAGTATAAATAATATCATGAACTAGAGGATTATTTTAATGACATCTTAATAGAAGAAAATAAATCTGTGTGTGTTTTCCTACTGCAGGACTCCTCTGAAGCTGCTGTGCGATAACATGAAGTATCAGATCATCTCTCGGGCGTTCTATGGCTGTATGTGATCGCTTATAATGAACACAAAGAGCTTTACAGCTGGAAGTAGTACACGTTATTCTCATTCTGATTTCGACTAGCATCTGCAGAGGCATTAAGTGATAAACTGTGTTGTCTACCAGGGTTGGCATACTGTCGTCACCTGTCCACTGTGCGTACACACCTTTCCGCTCTGGTCAATCACACCATTGTTGCCCCTGATGTGCCACGTGATGCCTTCAAAGGGCTCACCACAGATGTGTGGCAGACGTTCCTCCAGGACTGCACAGTAAGCATCGCTTGTTTCACAGCACTGCAACACAAACATCACATGCTTGACTGTTGACAGTATGCTGTTTACACACACGCACATGCACACACACACACGCACACACACACACACACACACACACACACACACACACACACACACACACACACACACACACACACACACACACACACGCACGTCTGCTCCAGGGCTTTCCCTTTCACTCTGTCACTGGTCTGTCTCATTCATATTCATCTTCTGCTAATTATGTGGCTCAACCCATTAGTCTCACAAAAATGTGCATGAAGCATGACTAATGGTTCTGTCAGTCTCAGAGTCTACATCTCTAGTTTATTACCTGCAGCCATGGAGAGTTTGTCCTCATCATTAGGAAATCATTTTCCATGTTTTATAAGAACATATATTCTTGTTTTTTATCATTATTATGTTTGCCTATTTGAATGGTATATTTTTATTCAACTCAAATAAGATTCCTAGCATGGGGATGTTTTATACCCAATAAGATGGAAGATACAAAAGTCAATAAAGAAACTTTCCAAATCCATGCAACTATATGAGGTGAGGTACACAAATTGCATCAAGAAAGCAGTAATGGAATTATAATTCAATCACTGATTCTTTGGGGGTAAAAATGTAAAACATGTACAGATTTAGCAAACTTGTGTTTAATTAGTGATGTTGTATTCAGACAGTAGTTGTATTAAACTAAACAGCAGTATGCACACTAACTGAAATCAAATAATTTCAGAGTTTAACATGTATGTATTTTAAAGTTTTGAGTCCAGGTGCAATAACAAGATATGATCTTTCGAAACATAGTTATCTTAGTAAATTACTATTTGCTTGTAAAAAAAAAAAAAAAACCCCACATTGGATAAGTACAAACCTGATCCACCATGGCTCTTAACAGGGATGGACGTCTTTATAATAGAGAGGATGTCTGAGAGCTAAAGAAAGGACAGTATCAAGGGATAATTACAGTTAAAGAGGAAACATAATAAACATTTTCACACAATATTAGATGACTACTTGAGTCCAACACTGTGTTCTGTTTGAGTTCAGTATCTCAGTATTAGTACTTTTTCCTCAGTAATTTTGTACTTTATACAGATATTCAATAAAAAAAAGTAGATTGGAAAAACGGTCCATTAAGTTGATTTGAAGATGAGCCGAAAAGTCGTTCATTTCAAATCTTTATTTAAAACATTACACTGTCAATTTATTCAGTTTGAATTACAGTATGAAACCCATAACAACCACTCAAAAACAAATGTGTATGAAGCTGAGCAAATTAACCCTTTAAAGCATGAATAGAATAGAAAACTGGATGAGTGTGTCATCAATGGACAAACTTGTCTGATCAGGACTTAACTTACTTCTAAAGGTGATTCTTTTTTAATCTTCCTGTGAAGTTAATTGCAAGTTATGAGCATAAAAATGTACAATGACAGCTTGGAGAAGCAGCAGTGCCTGTAGCCTCCAACATCTGCCGTCCTCTATGATGTATTCATCATATTCTGGGCTAACTGGAGCTGAGCTTACAGGCAGCTGCCATGTTGTTTTGTTGCTCCGGATAGATTTTTTTTTTTTTTACAGAGGGAGATATTTCTCTTTTGAAAGACAAAATGCAAGTACTAAGTTGACTAATGATATTTATAATGTCTTCAGGCATATGAAGAGAAGGAGCTTCTTCGCCTGGTATACTTTGGCGGTGTTGAAGCCTCGCTGCGTAAAGAGGTTTGGCCTTTCCTGCTGGGTCATTATCAGTTTGGAATGTCAGAGGAGGAGAGGAAGGAGGTTTGTCTTGTCCATGATTACGACTTTACTTTCAGAGTATTTTGAATTTAAAAAAACTGATCCTTGATTCCTCTCCACAGGTGGATGAGCAGGTCCGAGTGTGCTACCAGCAGACCATGCGTGAATGGCTCGGCTGTGAGGAGATTGTCAAGCAGCGGGAGAAGGAGCAGCATGCTGCGGCGTTGGCAAAGTGTTCCTCTGGAGCGAGCATGGACAGCCCCAGTCAGAAGATGGTCCACCACGACTCAACCATCAGCAATGAGGTGAACCAGGAAGATGTGTGCACAGAAATGTAGTGTAGTGATGTAGTCAGACACTACTGTTATGTTGTGACTTGAATGAGCACTTTAGTCAGAAAAAGATTCAGTATATAGCATTTGATATGTTCCATTTTTAAACAAGGTACATTTTTCTAGACAGGGACTCCAATATCCATTATTATCTTTTTCTTTTTAGGGAATTGAAGAATCTAAAATCTTTTGGGCTTTGCCCACACCCTGAACTTTTCTTGCAACTTTACAGGAGTGCAATGCTTAGGCATTAGAGTATCATTTAAATGGGAGCACAATGTGTGTGCCCAAGAAGCAATAAGGCTCTTGGAAAAAAAAAAAAAAAGTTTCATATAACAATATCTTGGCCTGATTGTCTTTATTACTCAGTCCCAGTCCTCCCAGAGTTCAGACAGGCAGAGTCTGGCTCGCCTGCAGAGTGACTCCAGCAGCAGCACACAGGTATCAAATTCTCACTCTATTACAGCCTGAAGAAATGTCCTTTATGCCTTCTGAGATTGTCTTTCATACAAGCTGAATGGCCCCTTTTGTTAGAGTTTTTTTTTAAGCTTATAGCCTCATATGATGTTTTCTGAATCATCTTCCAGTATATGGCTAAAGTAACACATGTTTTCTCAACTTTTGAAACAATACTCCTCATCCCTGCACTCTCTCTCCTGCTAGTTCTTCACATCCTCCCATCCCTTCCCCTGGAGTAGCCTGCTTCCCTTTGGCTTGTTCTTTCAGGTGTTTGAATCCGTAGAGGAAGTGGACCAGATCGAGATGGAGCCTAAAAATGAAGAGGCCAAACAGGTGCCAAAGATGCAAAATGGAGCTCTACAGAACGAGACGAGCTCCCCTGACTCTGGACACCCCTCCTCCCGCAACTTCTCCGTCACCTCAGGCCTGTCAGATGGTTCACTCAGCACAGAGGACAGCGCTACAGCTGATCTAACACAGAGATCTGCAACTGTCAAACCTGGAGGGGTAGAAAGTGAAGGGCTAACAGAGGAAATGGACAGCCAGGGGAAAGGTAAAGTAAAGAACAAAGAGGGGGAGGAAGAGGGAGAGGAGAAAAGGGCTGATGTGACTGAAACTGCAAAAAATATCAACAGTGAGGAAACAGCTGATAACATGATCCAACCACTTGAAGAGGAGCTTATGAAGGCCAACAAAGAGAAAAGCCTGCAACTCGAAACACAACAAGCTGTTAGGGAGTCTGGAGTTATTATCACAAAAGAAGAGGAAGACCAAGATGCACTGGCAGACTTCAAAGGAGCTAAATCTTTAGAGTTAGAGGAAACAAAAAAAGGAGTGTCCAATGAGGATACTCTGATGGTATCAGCAGCTGTAACAGAGCTGAAAACAGATATGGAAAGGAGTATAGAGGAAACATCAAAGAAAACAGCAGAAACTAATTTGGTAACAAAGGAAATGGACCAATCAAATACAAGCACACAAAAGGTTTCTCTGGTAGAATACAAAGAAAATATATCTGTAGAACCCGTGGCCTCTGAAGTTGAAAAGAGCCTCATTCTCACGGCAGACACCGAGGTATTGAGGCCAGAGGAAGCTTACTTCAGCTCTCAGAAACATGAGGCTCAGGTCATGACTGAGTCTGATGAGTCTCCCTCGGCCATAGAGATGGAGGAGATCCCCACAGCCAAAGTTTCCATGGTGCCTTGGAGCAGAAAGGGTTGTGAAGCCTCGTCATTTTCTGAGGACTCGGCTTCTCCTAATGTGGAGCTTCTGCAGAAGCAGGAGAAGCCAAGTCCAGAAGGCACAGAGTCCATCCTGTCTGAGGAGCCGGAGATGGAGAGCCTTTACACCCAGTTTGACTCTCTGGCCGGGCCAGAAAACACAAAGAATGAAGCAACCCATCAAGGATCTGCTGAGAGTACCTTCTCTGTATGCACAAATATTCTCAAATTCATTTACCCTCATATAAACACTGCTTTGACATTGATTTTTAAATTATTTTGAATTGTGTTGTTTCTTTTAGCAAGAGCTTTTGGACCTGTATACATTAAATCTTCACCGCATTGACAAGGATGTCCAGCGCTGTGACAGAAACTACTGGTACTTCACTCCTGCCAACCTGGAGAAACTGCGCAACATCATGTGCAGGTGAAACACTGACAAGGAAGTCAAATAGAGTGTGAAAAGTGCATTTTATACATTTGATATGAGAGAGAGAAAATGACTTATGTAGGAGCCTCCAATGTTGTCCAAAAACAGAGAAAGACACATCAATGAGTCACACATTGCAATTTGTGACATTTTGCTTAATTATGAAGGACATGGCAGATTTAGTTTATTTTGAGTCTATCCCACATTAACACGTTTAATGTTCGTCAGTCCACAGCTGCTTAGTCCAACCTAAAGCATGGGTAAGAGTTATACTGTATAGTCCCCAACAAAAGCACAAATGACACATGTTGGAGCATCATTTTCTTTAAACTACACTTCCCAGCTGTATCAGGAGACTAAATTCTGTTTTTGATGATAAACCTGCACAAACTAAAACTACAAAACAAATCCTTGTTCTCTGTAGTGCACCTTTAAGTCATTACAACTGAAATCAGAACAGGAAACTCGTGCCTAGCACCACCTTAAGGACTTTCTTTTAAAAAGTATGTTATTTTATTAACACGAGACCACAAATCATTGCAACGCATGAAGTAGTCCAACAACAGTTGATTTGGTAAATGGTGAATATTGTTGTGTCTCAGATTTGCAGATAAAAACTGCTCAGGATGAATACGTTCACATGTCTTGGTTGTATATTTTCAGCTATATCTGGAGGCACCTCGATATCGGTTACGTGCAGGGCATGTGTGATCTGCTCGCTCCTCTTCTAGTAATTCTGGATGATGGTGAGTCAACACTCTGAATCACTTCTTATTTTCCCTCTTCTCTGACATTTGGTGTATATTTGACAGTTATTTATGAAACAACAGAGCACAGTTTGCCCACTCACTTTCTCACTCCTGCTTCCTCTCTCCGTTTGCTCCTCTCAGAGGCCCTGACCTTCAGCTGCTTCACTGAGCTCATGAAGAGAATGAATCAGAACTTTCCACATGGAGGAGCTATGGACACTCACTTTGCCAACATGCGCTCTTTAATCCAGGTGACACCAGTAAAGTAGCTCTTAGATACCACTTAATCCATGTATTACCCACAGACACCTGGCTTTCTCACCACCAGTCTCATTATGTCTTTTCCTGAATCTCCTGTGATCCTCTCTCCGTAAAGATTCTGGATTCTGAGCTTTTTGAGCTAATGCACCAAAACGGAGACTACACCCACTTCTACTTCTGCTACCGATGGTTTCTCCTTGACTTTAAGCGAGGTACAGTGACGGCTCGATGAAAAATGTTTGTGCAAATCAGCAGAGTGGGAGATGCACTCCTCTTTAAGCCCTGTTTGTGCATGAAATGTCAGACCTCTTGGCAGTTTATTAACAAGACATACAGTTATTGGGGCTTGGTAAGGCTTTAGAAAACACTCGAGAACTTACTTACGAAATAATTGGCACAGATGAAAAGAAAGAAAAAGAAGAAAGCATGAAAAGATGTTTAACAATGTTGCTTTATACTGTAAGAATCAGCTATGGTTTATCTTGTTTTCTGTTAACTTTCTCACCATTGTATCTCAGTTTATCCTCTCTCACACCCCAACAAACACCTGCTCCCACTCTTATCTCTCTTTGCTGATAATTCGGCTTCCTGAAAACTTGCCTTCCATCCGCGTCCTCAAACACTAACATACTTTCCCTCCTGTTCCTTTGTGTGTCCTGTCTTCCAGAGCTGGTGTATGATGACGTGTTTGCAGTCTGGGAAACCATCTGGGCAGCTAAGAATGTCTCCTCCAGTCACTTTGTCCTCTTCATTGCTTTAGCGCTTGTGGAGATCTACAGGGACATCATCCTGGAGAACAACATGGACTTCACTGATATCATCAAGTTCTTCAACGGTGAAATATGTCACTTTACACACAAATGTTCTCATTCACGTTAAAGAGTGATGTCATCAGGGTGCTTAGAAGTGGAGACGACAAGTTCCTAAAAGAAAATCGCAGTGAATATGATCCATCCATTTTTAGGCTCAGACACGGGAAGAGGACATCATGATTGAGATTGATCGTCGTGATTCACGTGTTGGCACAGTTGTTGCCCTTATTGAACATTATTTTAGAGATTCAGGCATCTGAAATCAGGCCACGGTTTTATAGTACAATGATACATTTCTTTCACTTCAATCCAACTGTACCTGATGCTTCACTGATGCACTTATGTTTGTTTGAAACAATTACATTCATTTTCAATCTTATCAGCCAAATGCTTGTTTGTACGTCTTTTTGTCAGAGGTTATTATACGACATTCAGTAACATTAGTGCAAGATTACAGGGTCTATCAGCTTTGTATGAGAGTACATTTAAGCGGGTAACATTTATTTGATGTGAATGTGTTTTTGTCTTTCAGAAATGGCTGAACACCACAACATCAAGCAGGTTTTGACCCAGGCCAGAGATCTGGTGTGCAAGGTGCAGATACTGATAGAGAACAAGTGATTCACTCTATTAGTCCTCTTTTCCTTCCAAGTGACGTGTGAACAGCTGTAGCAGTATAAGAGTAAAACACATATGAGCACACACACAAACACACAAATGTTACACAAGGCCTTTGCAATCACTGTTTGCTGCTATGAGCCTTATTAACTGTATCCACAATGTTTTTTGTGTTGTCTTTCAGCTGTGTTAGAATATTATGCTTCATATTTGTTAGTATGTTCAAGTGAAAAACAAATCTATCCGGAAAAAATTGTTTAATTATTCAATATTTTTGTCAGAGATCCCTCAAGTGTGAATCTTAATCTGAGTGCACTTAGTATTTTGAGATGAGGGGGGTTTTAGGGCCGCATTTTAAGCCAAAAAATTCAGAGCAGAACTAGACTATATTTATGAGAAAAATACATTGTGATGATTATTTATAATACTTATTTTAATAGTCAGAGTTTAAATGATTCAGAAGAACATATATGAAAAAGTAATACTCTTATAATATCCTGTAATAGAAGACAGAAAAAACTTCTATTTTCTTTAATAACAACACCCCAAAATCTGATTTATTTTTTCTGCTGATGACTGAGAACCCTGGCCTGTGGTCCAATATATATAACCTTTGTAGCTTTTAGCACCATGTCAGTGATTTAGCATCCAACAGTGTTTTAATGTCCTAGAACTGCCTTCTCTGCCAAATATTACGTCCTATTTGTTCTTTGTGAAATGTATTGTACTGAGAAAAATGTGTTTTATCCTGAGGAATATATTATGTTGAATCTTCAAAAACCATTATCTTATAATTAAGTGACTTATGGATGTCTGAGTGGAGATTTATATAAAAAAACAAGCTTGATTTTTTTTCTTTCTGTAGTGACTCACTGTATAGTTTGTAAATTGTGCAGTTTAGTCACTTTGGTTTTGGTCCTGTAATGTCTGGCGCCTGGTCTTTGAATTAAATGTTATTTTCAGCTTTAGTATGATTACGAAAAGGGAAAACAGACAAGACATTGACAAGTTCCAGGCTTCCACATCTTACGCAGATATTTAAAACTTAAAGGTAGCTAAACAGAGGGATGAAAATGAGAGGTAAAGTTTGACATACTTTCAAAATGAATTGTGCATGACTTTATGTTATGAGGCAGATTTTCAGCTGGTGAGGATGTACAATTTGTATTTTTTTTAACCCCTTAAATTAGTACTGAAGTTGATCTTAATCTTAAACATTCATACTTGTCATTCAATAACTAAAACTTCAGTAAGTGTGTCTTCAAGTGTTGCTTCATGATTGTGGTAACTCCAACTGCTTTCAATATTTTAGCATTTCTTTGTGAATACTAACTGCTGTCCCCCAACAAAACCCTTTTTATTTATTGTAACATGTATTTGCCTAATTATTTATTTATTTGTGTATTTATACATTCATTCATTTTCTTATTCAGATGCTAATTTATTTGTTATGCTAATATTATTATTTTGTGGCCAGTTGATCACGTGTATTGTAAAACAATCAAATTCTGTACTCAGAGGTCATAAGTCTATATACAGTATATATTGAATGGTATATGTTCTTTAAATAAAAAAATAAAATGGAATCATCATTATTTTTCCAAAACATATTGCACTGTGCATTTCATCCTGTCCAAGTGAAGTGAGTGATATATCATTAAGGCCATTTTGTTGCATTAAGTATTAAGATTTGTTAAAACCCACCTGTCTTAATAGTTTCAAATGTTTGGAAGAACCACAGAAAGAGTTTGGTGAAGTATTGAGAGCTAAGGTTGAGCTCTTCCATGTCATTATGTTAGGATGTGAGACGAAGGTGTAACACAAGTGAGTCAATTACAGAACCAGTACATATCTGGTGATGTCATAACCCGATATTGTGAGCTTCACTAACACTCATGATAAAAGTAATTCCACAAGCATCCTCTTATTAAGCAAGATCTTTAATAATAGCAGGTATGCCGCTTAGCTCAAAGCTTGTGGTGTTCCTGATGACTTATGCCCTGCCGGTGCAAATCAATACGACATAAACTCTATGGTGATCGTGAGTGTTGTTTTTTCACAGTTGGACTTTTGCTGCCCCCATGTGACTAAAGAGTAACATCCTGCAGATTTAGATTTTTTTTTCATCTACAATGTCAATGCATAAGCAATACATATGTTAAGATAGTTTCATAATATATGGCTAAGTTGTTAAAGCATAAGAGTTTTTTGTTTCGATAAAAATACAATGGCCTACAGAAAAGCCATGTGAAGATGAATACAATCCTTTACTGCAGTGTAATCAATTGTTTTTAGCTTCATTTTAATTGACAAAAATAATGAGAAAAATGTTTTTGTTATCTATTGAATATGAACTCTAAATCAACATATTGTATACCCTAAATAAAGTTACATTTGCTTTAAGTCAAATTAAGTCATTATCTAAAGAACATTAATGGTGCAGGATTTTTATAAAATATATAAACCTTAAAAATATACCACAGCTTTGTTTTCCATTATATTGTGTGCTATTTAAAAAGTAACTGATGAAGTAATTTGACTTCTGAACTAAATACAAATTCAAAGTGATCATTATCGTTTTAAGTATTTATGACGTTGGTGTGTAGGCGTGTCTCCACGAGTGACGCAATGACGTCGACAGGAAGACTTTGGCGGACTTTCTTTTTAACTTCAGTTGTGCTGTGGTTGTTGGACGAGTGATAATGCCCGTACAGAGTCTGCTAGCCCGGGATGCGTCCATACATTACCGTTTATTGCAACAGTATCTGTTTCTTCTGAAGAAATACCCCATTCTCACAAAGTCTATAACGAGGTCTGTAACTGTGCCTATCCACTGTTTGTTGGGTGTGTTCATGTTCAAGCCTGCTGCTTAGTTTTTGTTGTGTTTTTCCAGTTTTACATGTAAGAATTGAGACGCTGTAGTTTACTTACGAACCAACAGAGTCAAACCCCTGCAGTTAACTATTTATGTTACTGCTGATATAACTTTTTCACGGTGTCATGTCGCCATTTGACTGCATTTAAATGTTTTCTTCAAAGTGCATCTTTGTTTGCACTGACAGTGTCCTTCTGTGACCTCTGGCTTTAACCAATCAGCATCTGCCCAGAGCACCTCCCCTACGAGTTTATCAATAATTGATTTAATTCAAGTAGCTTATGTATGTACCTAATACTGACTGAAAAATACATCTGTTTTGTATGTTTTTGATATTTTCAGTGGCATCCTCTCAGCATTAGGGAATCTTCTGTCTCAGGTTCTGGAGGCAAGAAAAAAGGCCAAAAATGGAGCCCCAGTCAATGAGATTGACACAGCTGGAGCCACAAGATATGCCATTTATGGGTGAGACTTACTACAGAAACAGAACTAAGGTTGATGTGCATTTCATTGCACATCTAGGAAAATAAATGTTAATTGTGCTCTTGACAGTGTGAAAAACAATCTTTGACGCAATGTGATTCATATCCCTTTAAGCAAACTATATGTAGAGAGAACATAGTTCCCCCTGTGAAATTATTCTGTCTTAAAATTAAACAGATAATATAATTGTATTTGCTCATCTTGCTGTTGTTGTCTGTTGCAGGTTATTCATTACAGGACCAGTGAGCCATTACTTTTACCAGCTGATGGAGTTGTGGATACCCACCACAGACCCGTTCTGTATAGTCAAACGTCTCCTTCTGGATCGGCTAATTTTTGCCCCCGGCTTTCTTCTCATATTCTACTTTGTGATGAACATCCTTGAGGTGGGTCATCACAGAAACTCTCCCTCCCCCTCCATTTAGAGGGAAGACACAGTGATACAATAGTCCACTTGTGTGAAGTTAGCGAACTTAAAAGAGAAATATTCTCAAAAATCTCTTTCTCATCTTTCTAAATCAATGTCAATAGATGTATAGTAAGTGCAGTGTATTTCCAGGCTAAAGGGTGGGGAGACTTTGAAAAGAAGATGACAGCAAGTTACTGGACGGCTTTGAAGATGAACTGGAAAGTGTGGACCCCCTTCCAGTTCATCAATATCAACTTTGTGCCTGTTCAGGTAAGTATTTTAATGGCATCCTGTCAATGAACAGATGATGAGTCACACATTGAAACTTCTTGTAATGTGTTCCTGTTTCTGTGATTTTAGTTCAGAGTGCTGTTTGCCAACATGGTCGCCTTATTTTGGTACGCCTACCTAGCGTCTTTGAGGAAATGAAGCATCCTGGCTCGTAGAAAAATAATCTGGAGGAATCTGCTTCTTCACAGTGCCTTTAACATAATGTTTACTGTACTACTGCATAACTATGACAATAATTCTCACTAACAGCAGCTCTGATGATGTCAACAAACCCTAACAATAGGGTTAAGCCCTTTTAACATGCTGCTACTGTATAATATTTCGGACACCTGACTGTGTTCGTTATTACTGAACAAAGTAAGTCTACTTAATAAAAAAGTTTATAGAACACTGGAAAAATATTTTAAAATATATTAGTGAACAAGAAAATATTTGAGACGGTCTCATTTTTGCTATGAAGATCATGTTTATTTACATTTCTGAATCCCCAAGTTGGTGCAACATCACCTCTGCACTATAACAATAGTATAGAACATGAAATACAATCTTGTAAGTTCACATTGTTGATTTTGTTATTTAACATTGCCAAGTTTATAACAATAAGCTTTTGTGAAAATGTAATTACAACATGATGTAGGCTACTGTGCCCTTAACATTTTTTGATTGTCAAGGAAATAAGCAAAACAAGTAGACACATGACAGAAAATTCTTGTTCAAAATAAAAAAAAAAGTGATATACCGGTTATTCTTTAGCCTATGGCATTTGTCCTTCACTGTATTAAATAAACTTATAAACAACATGCTAAAACCAGAAGCGTCCTCAGCCTCCTCTTAGACGCATCACCATTTGGATGGTGCTGTGCTCCTTGATGCAGTACTCTGAAAGTTTCCCGCTCGTCATCTCTCTGTCTTGGAAAACCAACCTCTGCTGGCTCACAGCGACCCCCTCTCTAGCCTGGACTTTGACCTTGAAGTCGTTTACGGTCTCCTCCGGTGTGACGTCATAGGTGGACGACTTCCCCTTCTCGTTTGTGAGGAACACCTGGAAGGTCGGCGGCGGCTCGGTGACCAGCAGAGACACCCGGGAGCCTTGCTGCAGGCCGTAGGCGCTCACAGGCTTCAAGTCGTCGTTGAGAATAGTCCTGTGTCCGTTATCATAGACCAGCCTCTGTCTCGAACAGATAACCCCGAGTTTGTCCTGGATCAGTTTCTTCAGAGCGCCCACCGTGACGTTAGGGTTCACTGTAAGGATGTGGGACTCACCCAGCATTACGATTATTATTTCCATGATTTATGCAACCTGAAATGAAATGTAACAATAAATACAAGAAAAAAACTTCTAAAACAGCTTGTAAATAAAGAGACACAAACTTAACTAAGCGTTGAGGATCTTACCTTTTGTTAACTTGTAAAATTCCTGAGGGAAACTTCTAGAAAAGTCTGGAGACGCTGACAGGTAAACAGACGATGCTGAGCAGTAGCTGTGACAGAAGTTTGACCTCAGCGTAGTTTATATGGAACCAGCAGCTGATCGACACGCCCACTTTATTTAACATTCGTTTCCCTTCTTCTGACTATAACTTTCGTTTTCCAAACATGACGTCATGCAATAGAAGAAAAAAACAGCTGATAGTAGGAATGAATCACTTGATCACAACAACACAGGACTTCCAGTGAACTATCACATGGACTGATAAACTGATGTAAGGTTGAAGAAGGACTAAGTATAATTTCAGAAAGAAAGGAATTGTAAAGTTTTCTATAAATAAAGTTGGTATTGAAATGTAACTTTGTCTTATTTATTGTTGAACATATTAGGATTTGATTATTTTGTGTTTAATATTTCATGTTATACCTTTATACACTGAAGTCAAATTCCTTCTGTGTAAGCATACATGGCCTATAAAGTTGATTCAGGTAAAACACAAGTTAGAACAACTTCAATAAGCAATTGCAATGAATGCCCTCACAAGTAGGTTGCCATAACACAGCCCACATTCAATTGCAGTGATATGAAACTGAAACTACAACAAGAAATTAAAAAGGGTTATAAAAATATGATTTTCAGGAGGTACAGGGATGAAGAAGGGCTTTGAAAATCACCAGGTGTTTACAGGGAGTATTGCTTACATATTGATCTATTTAAAAATGTGTTGTTTTCTCTTTGTCTTTTCCTTCTGTCATCTTTTCTTTTTTATTTTGCTTCTCTAAATAAGAATGTGTTCACATGTAAATATATGTAGTTGTTTAAGGGTATCTGGGTGTTTACCACATAAATACCCCATTCTCACAAAGTCTATAACGAGGTCTGTAACTGTGCCTATCCACTGTTTGTTGGGTGTGTTCATGTTCAAGCCTGCTGCTTAGTTTTTGTTGTGTTTGTCCAGTTTTACATGTAAGAATTGAGACGCTGTAGTTTACTTACGAACCAACAGAGTCAAACCCCTGCAGTTAACTATTTATGTTACTGCTGATATAACTTTTTCACGGTGTCATGTCGCCATTTGACTGTAATTAAATGTTTACTTCAAAGTGCATCTTTGTTTGCACTGACAGTGTCCTTCTGTGAACTCTGGCTTTAACCAATTAGCAACTGCCCAGAGCACCTCCCCTACGAATAATTGATTTAATTTAAGTAGCTTATGTTTGTACCTAATACTGAATTAAAAAAATATCTGTTTTGTATTTTTTTGATATTTTCAGTGGCATCCTCTCAGCATTAGGGAATCTTCTGTCTCAGGTTCTGGAGGCAAGAAAAAAGGCCAAAAATGGAGCCCCAGTCAATGAGATTGACACAGCTGGAGCCACAAGATATGCCATTTATGGGTGAGATTTACTACAGAAACAGAACTAAGGTTGATGTGCATTTCAGTCAAGGGATCTTGTTCAGGTAAGTATTTTAATGGCATCCTGTCAATGAACAGATGATGAGTCACACATTGAAACTTAGTGTAATGTGTTCCTGTGTGTGTGATTTTAGTTCAGAGTGCTGTTTGCCAACATGGTCGCCTTATTTTGGTACGCCTACCTAGCATCTTTGAGGAAATGAAGCATCCTGGCTTGTAGAAAAATAATCTGGAGGAATCTGCTTCTTCACAGTGCCTTTAACATGATGTTTACTGTACTACTGCATAACTATGACAATAATTCTCACTAACAGCAGCTCTGATGATGTCAACAAACCCTAACAATAGGGTTAAGCCCTTTTAACATGCTGCTATAATATTTAGGAAACCTGACTGCGTTCGTTATCACTGAACAAAGTAATTCTATTTAATAAAAAAGTTTGTAGAACACTGGAAAAATATTTTAAAATATATTAGTAAACTTGGAAATAATTGAGACAGTCTCTTTGTCGATATGGAGATCATTTTCATTTTCATTTTTAAATCCTGAAGTTTGGTGCAACATTACCTCTGCACTATAACAATAGTATAGAACATGAAATACAATCATGTAAGTTCACATTGTTGATTTTATTATTTAACATTGCCAAGTTTATAAAAATAAGCTTTTGTGAAAATATAATAACGACATTATGTGCTGTGCCTTTAATTTTTTTTTTTATTGTCAAGGAAATATGCCAAAACAAAAAGTAATAAAAACACGAGACAGAAAAATCTTGTTCAAAAATAAAAACATTGATGTACTTCTTTAGCCTAAGGCATTTTTCCTTCACTTGTATTAAATCAACTTATAAACAGTAACATATGCAAAATAACATGCTGAAACCAAAGGTGTCCTCAGCCTGCTCGCAGCCGCATCACCATGTCAATGGTGCTGTGCTCTGTGACACTGTAGTCTGAAAGTTTCCCGCTCGTCATCTCTCTGCCTTGGAAAACCAACCTCTGCTGGCTCACAGCGACCCCCTCTCTAGGCTTAACTTTGGCCTTGAAGTCGTTTACGGTCTCCTCTGCTGTGACGTCATAGGTGGACGACTTCCCTTTCTCGTTTGTGAGGAACACCTGGAAGGTCGGTGGTGACTCGGTGACCAGCAGAGACACCCGGGAGCCTTGCTGCAGGCCGTAGGCGCTCACAGGCTTCGAGTCGTCGTTGAGAATAGTCCTGTGTCCGTTATCATAGACCAGCCTCTGTCTCTCACAGATGACCCCGAGTTTGTCCTGGATCAGTTTCTTCAGAACGCCCACCGTGACGTTAGGGTTAACCGTAAGGATATGGGACTCACCCAGCATTACGATAGTAATTTCCATGATTTATGCAACCTGAAATGAAATGTAACAATAAATACAAGAAAAAAACTTCTAAAACAGCTTGTAAATAAAGAGACACAAACTTAACTAAGCGTTGAGGATCTTACCTTTTGTTATGTAAAATTCCTGAGGGAAACTTCTGGAAAAGTCTGGAGACGCTGACAGGTAAACAGACGATGCTGAGCAGTAGCTGTGACAGAGGTTTGACCTCAGCGTAGTTTATATGTAACCAGCAGCTGATCGACACGCCCACTTTATTTAACATTCGTTTTCCTTCTTCTCTGACTCACGTCTTTTGATTTCGTTGTCTCAACATGACGTCATGCAGAAACAGGCACGTAACATGAACTGACAAACAAGTTAGGCTATTAGTGTCTCAAATCAAATGGGCGAGAAAAAAGACAGCTGATAGTTGGAATGAATCACATGATCACAACAATACAGGACTTCCAAAGAACTATGTTTTCTATAAATAGTTGGTATTGAAATATAACCATTGTCTTATTTATTCTTGTACATATTAGTCTTTGATTATTTTGTGTTTATTGTTTATATTTAATGTTATTCTTGTATATATAGAGAGCACAGTTCACTGAAGTAAAATTCATTGTGTGTAAGCATACCTGGCCAATAAAGCTGATTCTGGTAAAACACAACAGGTTGCCATAACACAGGTCACTTTCAATTTGAATAATGTGAAACTGAAACTATAACAAGAGTTTCCTTTCTTACCTGGTGGTGCCACAAAGTATTCTTCGACTGTGTTTTTGGAAAGCTGAAGCAGTTCTTCAGCGCAGTCCCCGTCTGTCACTGCATTGCCCCTCAGGTATAGTGCTCTGAATTTGCATAGACAGACATTTTGTATTCACTCAATAGACATCCTAAAGCTGTAGCTCATATGTTTTCCCATTCAGAGTTGTAACTGTGATAATAAGAACATGGAGTAAAGGAAAAACATTTTATAACTATCTGTACACACCTGTCCTCCAAAACAGAATCCATTGGTTCAACCCCAGCAGTGTCAACTAGATGAAGTTGATCTGCAAACTGTACAGTTTCTCCAAACAATCTAGTCCCTGTTTGGTGCAGAAATCAACCAAGGCCAGTCGCTCTAGTCTATCCTCTAGGTCCGCCGGGATCTTGGAGGGCTGTAAAATGTGCATGAAAAATTACCCTTTCATTGCACTGTCATGACTCATGCCCAATCATCTTTGTCCTTTGGACATCTTTGTTTACGGTATTTGCATTCAAATGTTTTGTCATTGTGTGGTTTTCTCTTAATGCTTACAAAAACAAGTGTAGTCTTTGTCTTAATTAGTTTCCTTTTTGAGTCAATAGACATCTGCTAAACAAGTTTTTCTAAAAGCTGTCAAGCGGGAAGAGGTATTCACTTTAAAATATGCGTTTAGGCTTCATATTACCAACATTAACCTCTGTCTACATCCACAATCATTGTTTACTGGGAAACATGGACAAAAGGAACAGATACATCAAATAAATGTGGTTTAAGTCAACATAAGGCCTGATTGGCAACACCTGTGAGCATGGGCCCTGCAACAGTGGTCAGTTAGTGTCTGCTCCAAGCATGCCACTTTTGATCTGGATAGGGCCCGTGCCATAGGGCTAATTCAAGCTGGTGTTCCGGACGATATGGCCAACAGCTCTCTACCCAGACAATCCGGAACAGACACGCGGCCAATATCCGGTCTCAAAGGGCTGCAAGGAGGTCTGCCATGACTGCCATTCACCGTCAGGCCTGTTTGCGCTGGTGTCGGCAACACGTGCACTGGAACCTGAACATGTGAAGGAACGTTATGTTCAGCGATGAGTCCAGATTCTGCCTCGACAGTTGGATTGTAGGGTGGAGAAGACGTGGAGAACGCTCTGCTGATTGCTGATGAGATTCGGCAACCAGTGGCAATCCCATATTTCCACAGACTGGAACCAAACTCTATCCTCCAAAATGACAACTCTCGCACCAACAGAGCGGGGTTTATCAGAGACTACCTCCAGAATTTGAGAGTGCAGAGGATGAAATGACCTGCCTGCAGTCCTGACCTCAACCCCATTGAACACTTGTGGGATCCGCTTGGGCGTGCTGTTCATGCCAGAGTGACCAACACAACCACATTGGCTGACTTGCGAAAAAATGCTGGTTGAAGATTCGGATGCCATCCCACAGCAGTGTGTGACCAGGCTGGTGACCAGCATGAGGAGGAGCTGCCAGGCTGTTCTGGCTGTGTAAGGTTCTTCCACACGATACTGAGGCTCCCGTTTGTTAAATTAATAAATTGTTAAATTGCCAATATGTCTTGTTTCTTCAGAACTAAATCATCCAATCCACTTAACAACATCAAACAAGAGTCAACAGCAGAATACGCTGTTTGGCATTTACAGAGAAGATTTGGCAAGTTTTTTATGGGTGCAACCCATCTACTCAGCTCTGCTGCTCATCCCACAAATGCATGTTCCTTACAAATGTGGCACCATTTAGAAGGGAAATAAACAGGCTTTGCCAAGAAGCATTGTTACAACAAATAAATAATCTACCAAACACAAATTTCCTTACTTTTTGTGCAATATTTTATTTCACCTTTATCAGTATTTTTCAGGACTTCAGCTGCGGTGGCTGTGTAGGCCATAAAGTCTCCTTCTGCTGCTGAAGATGTCACACTAACCCTATAGGCTGCAGTCAGACAAACAGAGAGTGAAAGAAAACAAGTTTTTTATTGGGTTGTTAATTGTCAAATAACAAAAACATATTGATTGGCAGTTCTACATGTTTCCAAAGTAAACTATTAGATTTTCTTCTCTTTACTGAATGGTGTCAGATTGTGCTTTTGACTGAGCATCAGGACTTTTGCTGTGGGTTTGGTTGTTTTGTGCGCCACCTTTTTAAAATGTTTCTATTTAGCTGATGTTTTTGTTTCCCATGCGGGTTCAATTGTACTTCTCATGAACAATTAGTCTCATTCTCACCATATTTGATGTGAGGCTGGCATGTTTCCTCAATTCGTTTGGCTACTGTCAAAGTCGCATCGACCTTTGCTCTGTAGGCAGCACACGCAGCTAAATGACAACATCAACAACAACATAAGTTTAATATCTGGTTAAAACGTAAAACACAAAGCACAAAATCAACTGTAAAATAAAGAACTACAATCAAACATCATCTGACATTAACCAGCAGCTATTAGTGTTTGCAGTCAGTTAACAGGCAGACTTCACCTGTCATACACTGACACTGTTCAGCCACACAGAGGCGCTGCAGCTTCTGCTCCTGGTAGGAAAATGGTTTGGTCCACATAGTTCCTGGGAGAGAAAAGATATTCCACATATACTTAAAAAAATATATCCATCAGTGTCTTATCTTCAAAGTCAGATGATTCAGGTCATTTTAATATGATGTAAAGCAGACAGATTTGGAGTTGTAAGGAGTTGGACAAACTTTATAGTTTCCCTGCTTTGAGTCTTTATGCTAAGCTGTAGGCTGAAAGCCTCCTGGGCTTGTCTCTGTTTTCAAGGAACCTTTAATCAAGCTTTATTTTTCACCTTTTAACTATCCCTTATTTTCATTATTATTAATGAAATATATTATTTTAATGATTCCAACCTGACCCCAGGAAGTTTTTTCTGGTGTAAATGGGCTTCCAGGTGTGACAAAGTGACAGAGTTAAATTAATAGAGTTCCTTCATCACACTGACTAACTGGGGAAGTGTCCCTGAAACAGAATAGAATTTACTAAAAGGAATAAAAAAGATAAAGACTTCAAATTACAGCATTCATACCAGGCCCTGACTCCTTTTTAACTTTATCTTGCAGTTCATAGACTCTAAACAGCGACTCACCGTTACCCCATTCACTTTGTAATGAACACCCTTGAGGTGGGTCATCACAGAAACTCTCCCTCCCCCTCCATTTGGAGGGGAGACACAGTGATACAATAGTCCACTTGTGTAAAGTTAGCGAACTTGAAAGAGAAATATTCTCAAAAATCTCTTTCATCTTTCTAAATCAATGTAAATGGATATATAGTAAGTGCAGTGCATTTCCAGGCTAAAGGGTGGGGAGACTTTGAAAAGAAGATGACAGCAAGTTACTGGACGGCTTTAAAGATGAACTGGAAAGTGTGGACCCCCTTCCAGTTCATCAATATCAACTTTGTGCCTGTTCAGGTAAGTATTTTAATGGCATCCTGTCAATGAACAGATGATGAGTCACACATTGAAACTTAGTGTAATGTGTTCCTGTGTGTGTGATTTTAGTTCAGAGTGCTGTTTGCCAACATGGTTGCCTTATTTTGGTACGCCTACCTAGCATCTTTGAGGAAATGAAGCATCCTGGCTTGTAGAAAAATAATCTGGAGGAATCTGCTTCTTCACAGTGCCTTTAACATGATGTTTACTGTACTACTGCATAACTATATCTTAACATGACAATAATTCTCACTAACAGCAGCTCTGATGATGTCTGTCAACAAACCCTAACAATAGGGTTAAGCCCTTTTAACAAGCTGCTTTAATATTTAGGAAACCTGACTGCTGTCGTTATCACTGAACAAAGTAAGTCTACTAAATAAAAAAGTTTATAGAACACTTTTAAGATATAATAATGAACGAGGAAATAATTGAGACAGTCTCTTTTTTCGATATGAAGATCATGTTTTTTTTATTAGTTTGGTGCAACTTCACCTCTGCACTATAACAATAGTACACAGCATGAAATACAATCATGTAAGGTCACATTGTTGATTTTATTACCAAGTTGATAGGCCTATAACAATAAGCTTTTGTGAAAATATAATTAGGCCTACACGATGTGCTGCCTTTCATTTTTTTTATAGTCAAGGAAATATGACAAAACAAAAAGTAATAAATAGGCTACTTGACACAGAAAAAATCTTGTTCAAAATAAAAACATTGATATAGCCTAATTCTTTAGCCTATGACATTTGTCCTTCACTTATATTGAATACATTTATATACAGTAACATGTGCAAAATAACGCTGATAAAATCTAAATGCAAAAACCAGAGGCGTCCTCAGCCTCCTCGCAGACGCATCACCATGTCGATGGTTTTGTGCTCTGTGATGCTGTAGTCTGAAAGTTTCCCATTCATCATCTCTCTGCCTTGGAAAACCAACCTCTGCTGGCTCACAGCGACCCCCTCTCTAGCCTGGACTTTGACCTTGAAGTCGTTTACGGTCTCCTCCGGTGTGACGTCATAGGGGGACGACTTCCCCTTTTCGTTTCTGAGGAACACCTGGAAGGTCGGCGGCGACTCGGTGACCAGCAGAGACACCCGGGAGCCTTGCTGCAGGCCGTAGGCGCTCACAGGCTTCAAGTCGTCGTTGAGAATAGTCCTGTGTCCGTTATCATAGACCAGCCTCTGTCTCTGACAGATAACCCCGAGTTTGTCCTGGATCAGTTTCTTCAGAGCGCCCACCGTGACGTTAGGGTTCACTGTAAGGATGTGGGACTCACCCAGCATTACGATTATTATTTCCATGATTTATGCAACCTGAAATGAAATGTAACAATAAATACAAGAAAAAAACTTCTAAAACAGCTTGTAAATAAAGAGACACAAACATAACTAAGCGTTGAGGATCTTACCTTTTGTTAACTTGTAAAATTCCTGAGGGAAACTTCTAGAAAAGTCTGGAGACGCTGACAGGTATCAGACGATGCTGAGCAGTAGCTGTGACAGAGGTTTGAGCTCAGCATAGTTTATATGGAACCAGCAGCTGATCGACACGCCCACTTTATTTAACATTCGTTTCCCTTCTTCTGACTATAACTTTCGTTTTCCAAACATGACGTCATGCTGCATGCAATAGAAGAAAAAAACAGCTGATAGTAGGAATGAATCACTTGATCACAACAACACAGGACTTCCAGTGAACTATCACATGGACTGATAAACTGATGTAAGGTTGAAGAAGGACTAAGTATAATTTCAGAAAGAAAGGAATTGTAAAGTTTTCTATAAATAAAGTTGGTATTGAAATGTAACTTTGTCTTATTTATTGTTGAACATATTAGGATTTGATTATTTTGTGTTTAATATTTCATGTTATACCTTTATACACTGAAGTCAAATTCCTTCTGTGTAAGCGTACATGGCCTATAAAGTTGATTCAGGTAAAACACAAGTTAGAACTACTTCAATAAGCAATTGCAATGAATGCCCTCACAAGTAGGTTGCCATAACACAGCCCACATTCAATTGTAGTGATATGAAACTGAAACTACAACAAGAAATTAAAAAGGGTTATAAAAATATGATTTTCAGGAGGTACAGGGATGAAGAAGGGCTTTGAAAATCACCAGGTGTTTACAGGGATTATTGCTTACATATTGATCTATTTAAAAATGTGTTGTTTTCTCTTTGTCTTTTCCTTCTGTCATCTTTTCTTTTTTATTTTGCTTCTCTAAATAAGAATGTGTTCACATGTAAATATATGTAGTTGTTTAAGGGTATGTGGGTGTTTACCACATAAATACCCCATTCTCACAAAGTCTATAACGAGGTCTGTAACTGTGCCTATCCACTGTTTGTTGGGTGTGTTCATGTTCAAGCCTGCTGCTTAGTTTTTGTTGTGTTTTTCCAGTTTTACATGTAAGAATTGAGACGCTGTAGTTTACTTACGAACCAACAGAGTCAAACCCCTGCAGTTAACTATTTATGTTACTGCTGATATAACTTTTTCACGGTGTCATGTCGCCATTTGACTGCATTTAAATGTTGACTTCAGAGTGCATCTTTGTTTGCACTGACAGTGTCCTTCTGTTAACTCTGGCTTTAACCAATCAGCATCTGCCCAGAGCACCTCCCCTACGAATAATTCTTTTAATTCAAGTAGATTATGTTTGTACCTAATACTGACTTAAAAATACATCTGTTTTGTATGTATTTGATATTTTCAGTGGCATCCTCTCAGCATTAGGGAATCTTCTGTCTCAGGTTCTGGAGGCAAGAAAAAAGGCCAAAAATGGAGCCCCAGTCAATGAGATTGACACAGCTGGAGCCACACGATATGCCATTTATGGGTGAGACTTACTACAGAAACAGAACTAAGGTTGATGTGCATTTCATTGCACATCTATAGTAGGAAAATAAATGTTAATTGTGCTCTTGACAGTGTGAAAAACAATCTTTGACGCAATGTGATTCATATCCCTTTAAGCAAACTATATGTACAGAGAACATAGTTCCCCCTGTGAAATTATTCTGTCTTAAAATTAAACATAGATAATATAATTGTATTTGCTCATCTTGTTGTTGTTGTCTGTTGCAGGTTATTCATTACAGGACCAGTGAGCCATTACTTTTACCAGCTGATGGAGTTGTGGATACCCACCACAGACCCGTTCTGTATAGTCAAACGTCTCCTTCTGGATCGGCTAATTTTTGCCCCCGGCTTTCTTCTCATATTCTACTTTGTAATGAACATCCTTGAGGTGGCTCATCACAGAAACTCTCCCTCCCCCTCCATTTAGAGGGAAGACACAGTGATACAATAGTCCACTTGTGTGAAGTTAGCGAACTTAAAAGAGAAATATTCTCAAAAATGTCTTTCTCATCTTTCTAAATCAATGTAAATGGATGTATAGTAAGTGCAGTGTATTTCCAGGCTAAAGGGTGGGGAGACTTTGAAAAGAAGATGACAGCAAGTTACTGGACGGCTTTGAAGATGAACTGGAAAGTGTGGACCCCCTTCCAGTTCATCAATATCAACTTTGTGCCTGTTCAGGTAAGTATTTTAATGGCATCCTGTCAATGAACAGATGATATGTCACACATTGAAACTTCTTGTAATGTGTTCCTGTGTTTGTGATTTCAGTTCAGAATGCTGTTTGCCAACATGGTCGCCTTATTTTGGTAGAAAGTTTCGTAGAAAAATAATCTGGTGGAATCTGCTTCTTCACAGTGCCTTTAACATGATGTTTACTGTACTACTGCATAACTATATCTTAACATGACAATAATTCTCACAAACAGCAGCTCTGATGATGTCTGTCAACAAACCCTAACAATAGGGTTAATCCCTTTTAACATGCTGCTATATTTGGGACACCTGACTGCTTTCCTTATCACTGAACAAAGTAAGTCTACTAAATAAAAACGTTTATAGAACACTTTTAAAATATAATAATGAACGAGGAAATAATTGAGACAGTCTCTTTTTTCGATATGAAGATCATGTTTTTTTTATTAGTTTGGTGCAACTTTACCTCTGCACTATAACAATAGTACACAGCATGAAATACAATCATGTAAGTTCACATTGTACATTTTATTATTTAACATTACCAAGTTTATAACAATAAGCTTTTGTGAAAATATAATAACGACATGATGTGCTGTGCCTTTAATTTTTTTTTATTGTCAAGGAAATATGCCAAAACAAAAAGTAATAAATACATGACACAGAAAAATCTTGTTCAAAAATAAAAACATTGATGTACTTCTTTAGCCTAAGGCATTTTTCCTTCACCTGTATTAAATCAACTTATAAACAGTAATTTATGCAAAATAACATGCTGAAACCAAAGGTGTCCTCAGCCTGCTCGCAGCTGCAGTGCCGGATGAAGTCGTTTTGGGGCCCAAGGCAAAAGTCATTTGGGCGCCCTCTGCATCTGTTGGGTTAATGTAGTGGTTCTCCACTGATGTGTCGGAACCCAAAAGTGGGTCGCAGAGCCTTTTTCAGTTGGTAATGAATGTGTATCTGAAATTTTATTTAGTTTAAAAAGGCTGGGTATTTCAATTTTAAGCATGGGTTTTTAGAAAAACATAGTAACTTACCACAAAGTTTACAAAATAAAAATAAAAATAATTCTTGATTTAAACATGATTTTTTAGGGCATTTTTTGGGGCCCCTGCAGTTTTAGGGCCCAATGCATTTGGCTACCTATGCCTAATGGTTAAGTCAGCCATTGCGCAGACGCATCACCATTTGGATGGTGCTGTGCTCTGTGACGCTGTAGTCTGAAAGTTTCCCTCTCGTCATCTCTCTGCCTTGGAAAACCAACCTCTGCTGGCTCACAGCGACCCCCTCTCTAGGCTGGACTTTGGCCTTGAAGTCGTTTACGGTCTCCTCCGCTGTGACGTCATAGGTGGACGACTTCCCCTTCTCGTTTGTGAGGAACACCTGGAAGGTCGGTGGTGACTCGGTGACCAGCAGAGACACCCGGGAGCCTTGCTGCAGGCCGTAGGCGCTCACAGGCTTCAAGTCGTCGTTGAGAATAGTCCTGTGTCCGTTATCATAGACCAGCCTCTGTCTCGAACAGATAACCCCGAGTTTGTCCTGGATCAGTTTCTTCAGAACGCCCACCGTGACGTTAGGGTTCACTGTAAGGCCATGGGACTCACCCAGCATTACGATAGTTATTTCCATGATTTATGCAACCTGAAATGAAATGTAACAATAAATACAAGAAAAAACTTCTAAAACAGCTTGTAAATAAAGAAACATAAACTTAACTAAGCGTTGAGGATCTTACCTTTTGTTAACTTGTAAAAATCTTGAGGGCAACTTCTGGAAAGGCCTGAGTCGCTGACAGGTAAACAGACGATGCTGAGCAGTAGCTGTGACAGAGGTTTGAGCTCAGCATAGTTTATATGGAACCAGCAGCTGATCGACACGCCCACTTTATTTAACATTCGTTTCCCTTCTTCTCTGACTCACGTCTTTTGATTTCGATGTATCAACATGACGTCATGCAGAAACGGGCATGTAACATGAACTGACAAACAAGATAAGCTATTACTCTCTTAAATCAAATGGGCGAGAAAAAAGACAGCTGATAGTCGGAATGAATCACATAATCACAACAATACAGGACTTCCAGAGAACTATGTTTTCTATAGATAAAGTTGGCATTGAAATATAACCATTGTCTTATTTATTCTTGTACATATTAGTCTTTGATTATTTTGTGTTTATTGTTGATATTTAATGTTATTCTTTTATATATAGAGAGCACAGTTCACTGAAGTCAAATTCATTGTGTGTAAGCATACCTGGCCAATAAAGCTGATTCTGGTAAAACACAACAGGTTGCCATAACACAGGTCACTTTCAATTTGAATAATGTGAAACTGAAACTATAAAAAGAGTTTCCTTTCTTACCTGGTGGTGCCACAAAGTATTCTTCGACTGTGTTTTTGGAAAGCTGAAGCAGTTCTTCAGCGCAGTCCCCGTCTGTCACTGCATCATCGCCCCTCAGGTATAGTGCTCTGAATTTGCATAGACAGACATTTTGTATTCACTCAATAGACATCCTAAAGCTGTAGCTCATATGTTTTCCCATTCAGAGTTGTAACTGTGATAATAAGAACATGGAGTAAAGGAAAAACATTTTATAACTATCTGTACACACCTGTCCTCCAAAACAGAATCCATTGGTTCAACCCCAGCAGTGTCAACTAGATGAAGTTGATCTGCAAACCGTACAGCTTTCTCCAAACAATCTAGTCCCTGTTTGGTGCGGAAATCAACCAAGGCCAGTCGCTCTAGTCTATCCTCTAGGTCCGCGGGGATCTTGGAGGGCTGTAAAATGTGCATGAAAAAGTACCCTTTCAACAGTCTTTTAAAAACTTTCCCTGCAAGTAAACATTACATAAAGTCATAAACTCCATTGCACTGTCATGACTCATGCCCAATCATCTTTATCCTTTGGACATCTTTGTTTACGGTATTTGCATTCAAATGTTTTGTCATTGTGTGGTTTTCTCTTAATGCTTACAAAAACAAGTGTAGTCTTTGTCTTCATTAGTTTCCTTTTTGAGTCAATAGACATCTGCTAAACAAGTTTTTTTAAAAGCTGTCAAGCGGGAAGAGGTATTCACTTTAAAATATGCGTTTAGGCTTCATATTACCAACATTAACCTCTGTCTACATCCACAATCATTGTTTACTGGGAAACATGGACAAAAGGAACAGATACATCAAATAAATGTGGTTTAAGTCAACATAAGGCCTGATTGGCAGCACCTGTGAGCATGGGCCCTGCAACAGTGGACAGTTGGTGTCTGCTCCAAGCATGCCACTTTTGATCTGGATAGGGCCCGTGCCATAGGGCTACTTCAAGCTGGTGTTCCGGACGATATGGCCGACAGCTCTCTACCCAGACAATCCGGAACAGACTGCACGCAGCCAAAATCCGGTCTCAAAGGGCTGCAAGGAGGTCTGCCATGACTGCCCTTACCGTCAGGCCTGTTTGCGCTGGTGTCGGCAACACGTGCACTGGAACCTGAACATGTGGAGGAACGTTATGTTCAGCGATGAGTCCAGATTCTGCCTCGACAGTTGGATCGTAGGGTCAAAGTGTGGAGAAGACGCGGAGAACGCTCTGCTGATTGCGGATTATATTCGGCAACCAGTGGCAATCCCATATTTCCACAGACTGGAACCGAACTCTATCCTCCAAAATGACAACTCTCGCACCAACAGAGCGGGGTTTATCAGAGACTACCTCCAGAATTTGAGAGTGCAGAGGATGAAATGACCTGCCTGCAGTCCTGACCTCAACCCCATTGAACACTTGTGGGATCCGCTTGGGCGTGCTGTTCATGCCAGAGTGACCAACACAACCACATTGGCTGACTTGCGAAAAATGCTGGTTGAAGAATCGGATGCCATCCCACAGCAGTGTGTGACCAGCATGAGGAGGAGCTGCCAGGCTGTTCTGGCTGTGTAAGGTTCTTCCACACGATACTGAGGCTCCCGTTTGTTAAATGAATAAATTGTTAAATTGCCAATATGTCTTGTTTCTTCAGAACTAAATCATCCAATCCACTTAACAACACCAAACAAGAGTCAACAGCAGAATACGCTGTTTGGCATTTACAGAGAAGATTTGGCAAGTTTTTTATGGGTGCAACCCACCTACTCAGCTCTGCTGCTCATCCCACAAATGCATGTTCCTTACAAATGTGGCACCATTTAGAAGGGAAATAAACAGGCTTTCCAAGTGTATAAGATTTATTGCCAAGAAGCATTGTTACAACAAAGAAATAATCTACCAAACACAAATTTCCTTACTTTTTGTACAATATTTTATTTCACCTTTATCAGTGTTTTTCAGGACTTCAGCTGCGGTGGCTGTGTAGGCCATAAAGTCTCCTTCTGCTGCTGAAGATGTCACACTAACCCTATGGGCTGCAGTCAGACAAACAGAGAGTGAAAGAAAACATGTTTTTTATTGTGTGTTGTTAATTGTCAAATACCTAAAACATATTGATTGGCAGTTCTACATGTTTCCAAAGTAAACTATTAGATTTTCTTCTCTTTACTGAATGGTGTCAGATTGTGCTTTTAACTGAGCATCAGGACTTTTGTTGTGGGTTTGGTTGTTTTGTGCGCCACCTTTTTAAAATGTTTCTATTTAGCTTATGTTTTTGTTTCCCATGTGGGTTCAATTGTACTTCTCATGAACAATTAGTCTCATTCTCACCATATTTGATGTGAGGCTGGCATGTTTCCTCAATTCATTTGGCTACTGTCAAAGTCGCATCGACCTTTGCTCTGTAGGCAGCACACGCAGCTAAATGACAACATCAACAACAACATAAGTTTAATATCTGGTTAAAACGTAAAACACAAAGCACAAAATCAACTGTAAAATAAAGAACTACAATCAAACATCATCTGACATTAACCAGCAGCTAGTGTTTGCAGTCAGTTAACAGGCAGACTTCACCTGTCATACACTGACACTGTTCAGCCACACAG
This sequence comes from Tautogolabrus adspersus, assembly GCA_020745685.1. NCBI lineage: Eukaryota > Metazoa > Chordata > Actinopteri > Labriformes > Labridae > Tautogolabrus > Tautogolabrus adspersus. The sequence goes on from CM036534.1 coordinate 19,922,220, forward strand.
AGGCGCTGCAGCTTCTGCTCCTGGAAGGAAAATGGTTTGGTCCACATAGTTCCTGAGAGACAAAAGATATTCCACATCTACTTAAAAAAATATATCCATCAGTGTCTTATCTTCAAAGTCAGATGATTCAGGTCATTTTAATATGATGTAAAGCAGACAGATTTGGAGTTGTAAGGAGTTGGACAAACTTTATAGTTTACCTGCTTTGAGTCTTTATGCTAAGCTATAGGCTAAAAGCTTCCTGGGCTTGTCTCTGTTTTCAAGGAACCTTTCATAAAGCTTTATTTTTCACCTTTCAACTATCCCTTATTTTCATTATTATTAATGAAATATATTATTTTAATGATTCCAACCTGACCCCAGGAATTTTTTTCTGGTGTAAATGGGCTTCCAGGTGTGACAAAGTGACAGAGTTAAATTAATAGAGTTCCTTCATCACACTGACTAACTGGGGAAGTGTCCCTGAAACAGAATAGAATTTACTAAAAGGAATAAAAAAGATAAAGACTTCAAATTACAGCATTCATACCAGGCCCTGACTCCTTTTTAACTTTATCTTGAGGTTCATAGACTCTAAACAGCAACTCACCGTTACCCCATTCACTTTGTAATGAACATCCTTGAGGTGGGTCATCACAGAAACTCTCCCTCCCCCTTCATTTAGAGGGAAGACACAGTGATACAATATTCCACTTGTGTAAAGTTGGGGGACTTAAAAGAGAAAGATACGCACAAATCTTTTTCTCATCTTTCTAAATTAATGTAAATAGATGTATAGTAAGTGCAGTGTATTTCCAGGCTAAAGGGTGGGGAGACTTTGAAAAGAAGATGACAGCAAGTTACTGGACGGCTTTAAAGATGAACTGGAAAGTTTGGACCCCCTTCCAGTTCATCAATATCAACTTTGTGCCTGTTCAGGTAAGTATTTTAATGGCATCCTGTCAATGAACAGACGATGAGTCACATATTGAAACTTCTTGTAATGTGTTCCTGTGTGTGTGATTTTAGTTCAGAGTGCTGTTTGCCAACATGGTTGCCTTATTTTGGTACGCCTACCTAGCATCTTTGAGGAAATGAAGCATCCTGGCTCGTAGAAAAATAATCTGGAGGAATCTGCTCACTCTTAACATGACAATAATTCTCACTAACAGCAGCTCTGATGATGTCTGTCAACAAACCCTAACAATAGGGTTAAGCCCTTTTAACATGCTGCTATAATATTTAGGAAACCTGACTGCTGTCGTTATCACTAAACAAAGTAAGTCTACTAAATAAAAAAGTTTATAGAACACTTTTAAGATATAAAAATGAACGAGGAAATAATTGAGACAGTCTCTTTTTTCGATATGAAGATCATGTTTTTTTTATTAGTTTGGTGCAACTTCACCTCTGCACTATAACAATAGTACACAACATGAAATACAATCATGCAAGTTCACATTGTTGTTGATTTTATTATTTAACATTACCAAGTTGATAGGCCCATAACAATAAGCTTTTGTGAAAACACAATTACATGAAGTGCTGTCTTTAATACTTTTTTATAGTCAAGGAAATATGCCAAAACAAAAAGTAATAAATACATGACACAGAAAAATCTTGTTCATAATAAAAAAAAAATATATATACCTGTTATTCTTTAGCCTGCGGCATTTGTCCTGCAAAATAACATGCTGAAACCAAAGGTGTCCTCAGCCTCCTCACAGCTGCAGTGCCGGATTAAGTCGTTTTGGGGCCCACGGCAAAAGTCATTTGGGGGCCCTCTGCATCTGTTGGGCTAATGTAGTGGTTCTCCACTGATGTGTCGGAACCCAAAAGTGGGTCACAGAGCCTTTTACAGCTTTTAAATTTTGTTTAGTCTAAAAAGGCTGGGTATTTCAATTTTATGCATGGGTTTTTAGAAAACAAAATAACTTACCACAGAGTTTACAAAATAAAAATAAAAATAATTCTTGATTTAAACATGATTTTGTAGGGCATTTAATGGGGCCCATGCAGTTTTGGGGCCCAACGCAATTGGCTACCTATGCCTAATGGTTAAGTCAGCCACAGCGCAGACGCATCACCATGTCGATGGTGCTGTGCTCTGTGACGCTGTAGTCTGAAAGTTTCCCGTTCATCATCTCTCTGCCTTGGAAAACCAACCTCTGCTGGCTCACAGCGACCCCCTCTCTAGCCTGGGCTTTGACCTTGAAGTCGTTTACGGTCTCCTCCGGTGTGACGTCATAGGTGGACGACTTTCCCTTCTCGTTTCTGAGGATCACCTGGAAGGTCGGCGGCGGCTCGGTGACCAGCAGAGACACCCGGGAGCCTTGCTGCAGGCCAAAGGCGCTCACAGGCTTCGAGTCATCGTTGAGATTAGTCCTGTGTCCGTTATCATAGACCAGCCTCTGTCTCTCACAGATAACCCCGAGTTTGTCCTGGATCAGTTTCTTCAGAGCGCCCACCGTGACGTTAGGGTTCACCGTAAGGATGTGGGACTCACCCAGCATTACGATTATTATTTCCATGATTTATGCAACCTGAAATGAAATGTAACAATAAATAAAAGAAAAAAACTTCTAAAACAGCTTGTAAATAAAGAGACACAAACTTAACTAAGCGTTGAGGATCTTACCTTTTGTTAACTTGTAAAATTCCTGAGGGAAACTTCTGGAAAAGTCTGGCGACGCTGACAGGTAAACAGACGATGCTGAGCAGTAGCTGTGACAGAGGTTTGACCTCAGCGTAGTTTATATGGAACCAGCAGCTGATCGACACGCCCACTTTATTTAACATTCGTTTTCCTTCTTCTCTGACTCACGTCTTTTGATTTCGTTGTCTCAACATGACGTCATGCAGAAACGGGCACGTAACATGAACTGACAAACAAGTTAGGCTATTAGTGTCTCAAATCAAATGGGCGAGAAAAAAGACAGCTGATAGTTGGAATGAATCACTTGATCACAAAAATACAGGACTTCCAGAGAACTATGTTTTCTATAAATAGTTGGTATTGAAATATAACCATTGTCTTATTTATTCTTGTACATATTAGTCTTTGATTATTTTGTGTTTATTGTTGATATTTAATGTTATTCTTTTATATATAGAGAGCACAGTTCACTGAAGTAAAATTCATTGTGTGTAAGCATACCTGGCCAATAAAGCTGATTCTGGTAAAACACAACAGGTTGCCATAACACAGGTCACTTTCAATTTGAATAATGTGAAACTGAAACTATAACAAGAGTTTCCTTTCTTACCTGGTGGTGCCACAAAGTATTCTTCGACTGTGTTTTTGGAAAGCTGAAGCAGTTCTTCTGCACAGTCCCCGTCTGTCACTGCATCGCCCCTCAGGTATAGTGCTCTGAATTTGCATAGACAGACATTTTGTATTCACTCAATAGACATCCTAAAGCTGTAGCTCATATGTTTTCCCATTCAGAGTTGTAACTGTGATAATAAGAACATGGAGTAAAGGAAAAACATTTTATAACTATCTGTACACACCTGTCCTCCAAAACAGAATCCATTGGTTCAACCCCAGCCGTGTCAACTAGATGAAGTTGATCTGCAAACTGTACAGTTTCTCCAAACAATCTAGTCCCTGTTTGGTGCGGAAATCAACCAAGGCCAGTCGCTCTAGTCTATCCTCTAGGTCCGCCGGGATCTTGGAGGGCTGTAAAATGTGCATGAAAAAGTACCCTTTCAACAGTCTTTTAAAAACTTTCCCTGCAAGTAAACATTACATAAAGTCATAAACTCCATTGCACTGTCATGACTCATGCCCAATCATCTTTATCCTTTGGACATCTTTGTTTACGGTATTTGCATTCAAATGTTTTGTCATTGTGTGGTTTTCTCTTAATGCTTACAAAAACAAGTGTAGTCTTTGTCTTAATTAGTTTCCTTTTTGAGTCAATAGACATCTGCTAAACAAGTTTTTCTAAAAGCTGTCAAGCGGGAAGAGGTATTCACTTTAAAATATGCGTTTAGGCTTCATATTACCAACATTAACCTCTGTCTACATCCACAATCATTGTTTACTGGGAAACATGGACAAAAGGAACAGATACATCAAATAAATGTGGTTTAAGTCAGCATAAGGCCTGATTGGCAACACCTGTGAGCATGGGCCCTGCAACAGTGGTCAGTTAGTGTCTGCTCCAAGCATGCCACTTTTGATCTGGATAGGGCCCGTGCCATAGGGCTAATTCAAGCTGGTGTTTCGGACGATATGGCCGACAGCTCTCTACCCAGACAATCCGGAACAGACTGCACGCAGCCAAAATCCGGTCTCAAAGGGCTGCAAGGAGGTCTGCCATGACTGCCATTCACCGTCAGGCCTGTTTGCGCTGGTGTCGGCAACACGTGCACTGGAACCTGAACATGTGTAGGAACGTTATGTTCAGCGATGAGTCCAGATTCTGCCTCGACAGTTGGATCGTAGGGTCAAAGTGTGGAGAAGACGCGGAGAACGCTCTGCTGATTGCTGATGAGATTCGGCAACCAGTGGCAATCCCATATTTCCACAGACTGGAACCGAACTCTATCCTCCAAAATGACAACTCTCACACCAACAGAACGGGGTTTATCAGAGACTACCTCCAGAATTTGAGAGTGCAGAGGATGGAATGACCTGTCTGCAGTCCTGACCTCAACCCCATTGAACACTTGTGGGATCCGCTTGGGCGTGCTGTTCATGCCAGAGTGACCAACACAACCACATTGGCTGACTTGCGGAAAATGCTGGTTGAAGAATCGGATGTCATCCCACAGCAGTGTGTGACCAGGCTGGTGACCAGTATGAGGAGGAGGTGCCAGGCTGTTATGGCTGTGTAAGGTTCTTCCACATGATACTGAGGCTCCCGTTTGTTAAATGAATAAATTGTTAAATTGCCAATATGTCTTGTTTCTTCAGAACTAAATCATCCAATCCACTAAACAACACCAAACAAGAGTCAACAGCAGAATACGCTGTTTGGCATTTGCAGAGAAGATTTGGCAAGTTTTTTATGGGTGCAACCCACCTACTCAGCTCTGCTGCTCATCCCACAAATGCATGTTCCTTACAAATGTGGCACCATTTAGAAGGGAAATAAACATGTTTTCCAAGTGTATAAGATTTATTGCCAAGAAGCATTGTTACAACAAAGAAATAATCTACCAAACACAAATTTCCTTACTTTTTGTGCAATGTTTTATTTCACCTTTATCAGTGTTTTTCAGGACTTCAGCTACGGTGGCGGTGTAGGTCATAAAGTCTCCTTCTGCTGCTGAAGATGTCACAGTAACCCTATAGGCTGCAGTCAGACAAACAGAGAGTGAAAGAAAACAAGTTTTTTATTGGGTTGTTAATTGTCAAATAACAAAAACATATTGATTGGCAGTTCTACATGTTTCCAAAGTAAACTATTAGATTTTCTTCTCTTTACTGAAAGGTGTCAGATTGTGCTTTTAACTGAGCATCAGGACTTTTGAGATGAGATGAGATGAGATGAGATGAGATTCAACTTTATTGTCATTACACATATACAAGTATACGAGCAACGAAATGAGGTTTGGCATCTCACCAGAAGTGCAATAAGCAGAAAGTGCTGTGCTATGTACAAAAGTAATTACAGAATTTACAGGTAATGTGAGATAAATAATGCTATAAATAGGAGTATAAGTATATTCTACAGATTATAATATACAGATTAAAATGGAGTAGACATGCTATGCTAGATAAGAGATAATATACAGAATATACAGAATATTGACAGATTGTACAGGTTAATAACTTATTGAGGGTATGAACATACTATACAGATTTTGTTGCAGTGGACAATAATACAGGTGGTGAGAGATGTGTGTGTGTGTGTATGTCCAGGAGGGGTGATGGGGGGGATGGTGGATGAGAGGAGATGGGGGGGGGGGGGGGGGTCAGCGGGGGGCAGAGTTCGTAAGGGAGACAGAGTTCAGGGTTAGGGGAGCAGAATTCAGTAGGGAGACAGCTCTGGGGAAAAAGCTGTTTTTCAGTCTGCTGGTTCTGGTCCGGAGGCTTCTGAAGCGCCTACCGGAGGGCAAAGTGACAAACAGTCTGTGGGCAGGGTGGGAGGAGTCTTTTAGGATGCTGCGAGCACGATGCAGACAGCGTTTCCTTTGGACGTCCTCAATGGCGGGGAGTGGGCACCTTGTGATGCGCTGGGCAGTTTTTACCACCCGCTGTAGCGCCTTACGGTCTGCAGCAGAGCAGTTTCCGTACCAGACTGTGACACAGCTGGTCAGGATGCTCTCGATCACACAGCGGTAGAAGTTGGTCAGGACAGCTGAAGACAGGTGGTGTCTCTTCAGTGTCCTCAGAAAAAAAGAGGCGCTGGTGAGCCTTCTTGACCAGACTGGCGGTGTTAGTGGACCAGGAGAGGTCCTCTGTGATGTGGGTCCCCAGGAACTTGAAGCTGGAGACACATTCAACAGCCATCCCGTTGATGTGAATGGGGTTGTGCGTGCCTCTTCTCTCTTTCCTGAAGTCCACGATGAGCTCCTTCGTCTTGCTGGTGTTGAGAAGCAGGTTATTGTCAGCACACCAAGCGGCCAGATGCTGTACCTCCTCCCTGTAGGCTGTCTCATCGTTGTTGCTGATGAGGCCAATCACCGTTGTATCGTCTGCAAACTTGATGATGGTGTTGGATTCATGTACAGGTCTGCAGTCGTGGGTGAAGAGGGAGTAGAGGAATGGGCTCAGCACACAGCCCTGTGGTACGCCTGTGTTGAGTGTGATGGTGGTAGAGCAGGAGTGTCCTGACCTAACATACTGGGGTCTGTTGCTGTGGGTTTGGTTGTTTTATGCGCCACCTTTTTAAAATGTTTCTATTTAGCTGATGTTTTTGTTTCCCATGTGGGTTCAATTGTACTTCTCATGAACAATTAGTCTCATTCTCACCATATTTGATGTGAGGCTGGCATGTTTCCTCAATTCGTTTGGCTACTGTCAAAGTTGCATCGACCTTTGCTCTGTAGGCAGCACACGCAGCTAAATGACAACATCAACAACAACATAAGTTTAATATCTGGTTAAAACGTAAAACACAAAGCACAAAATCAACTGTAAAATAAAGAACTACAATCAAACATCATCTGACATTAACCAGCAGCTAGTGTTTGCAGTCAGTTAACAGGCAGACTTCACCTGTCATACACTGACACTGTTCAGCCACACAGAGGCGCTGCAGCTTCTGCTCCTGGTAGGAAAATGGTTTGGTCCACATAGTTCCTGAGAGACAAAAGATATTCCACAACTATTTAAAAAAATATATCCATCAGTGTCTTATCTTCAAAGTCAGATGATTCAGGTCATTTTAATATGATGTAAAGCAAACAGATTTGGAGTTGTAAGGAGTTGGACAAACTTTTGTAGTTTCCCTGCTTTGAGTCTTTATGCTAAGCTATAGGCTAAAAGCTTCCTGGGCTTGTCTCTGTTTTCAAGGAACCTTTCATAAAGCTTTATTTTTCACCTTTCAACTATCCCTTATTTTCATTATTATTAATGAAATATATTATTTTAATGATTCCAACCTGACCCCAGGAATTTTTTTCTGGTGTAAATGGGCTTCCAGGTGTGACAAAGTGACAGAGTTAAATTAATAGAGTTCCTTCATCACACTGACTAACTGGGGAAGTGTCCCTGAAACAGAATAGAATTTACTAAAAGGAAGAAAAAAAGATAAAGACTTCCAATTCCAACATTCATACCAGGTCCAGACTCCTTTTTACCTTTGTCTTGAGGTTCATAAACTCTAAACAGCGACTCACTGTTACCCCATTCACTTTGTAATGAACATCCTTGAGGTGGGTCATCACAGAAACTCTCCCTCCTCTCCCTTTAAAGGGAAGACACAGTGATACAATATTCCACTTGTGTAAAGTTGGGGACTTAAGAGAAAGATACGCAAAAATCTGTTTCTCATCTTTATAAATCAATGTAAATAGATGTATAGTAAGTGCAGTGTATTTCCAGGCTAAAGGGTGGGGAGACTTTGAAAAGAAGATGACAGCAAGTTACTGGACGGCTTTAAAGATGAACTGGAAAGTGTGGACCCCCTTCCAGTTCATCAATATCAACTTTGTGCCTGTTCAGGTAAGTACTGTATTTTAATGGCATCCTGTCAATGAACAGATGATGAGTCACACATTGAAACTTCTTGTAATGTGTTCCTGTTTCTGTGATTTCCGTTCAGAGTGCTGTTTGCCAACATGGTCGCCTTATTTTGGTACGCCTACCTAGCATCTTTGAGGAAATGAAGCATCCTGCCTCGTAGAAAAATTATCTGGAGGAATCTGCTTCTTCACAGTGCCTTTAACATGATGTTTACTGTACTACTGCATAACTATATCTTAACATGACAATGATTCTCACTAACAGCAGCTCTAATGATGTCTGTCAACGAACCCTAACAATAGGGTTAAGCCCTTTTAACATGCTGCTATATTTGGGACACCTGACTGCTTTCCTTATCACTGAACAAAATAAGTCTACTAAATAAAAAAGTTTATAGAACACTTTTAAAATATAATAATGAACGAGGAAATAATTGAGACAGTCTCTTTATTTCGATATGAAGATCATGTTTTTTTTATTAGTTTGGTGCAACTTCACCTCTGCACTATAACAATAGTACACAGCATGAAATACAATCATGTAAGATCACATTGTTGATTTTATTACCAAGTTGATAGGCCTATAACAATAAGCTTTTGTGAAAATATAATTAGGCCTACACAATGTGCTGCCTTTAATTTTTTTTTATAGTCAAGGAAATATGACAAAACAAAAAGTAATAAATAGGCTACTTGACACAGAAAAATCTTGTTCAAAATAAAAACATTGATATAGCCTAATTCTTTAGCCTATGACATTTGTCCTTCACTTATATTGAATACATTTATATACAGTAACATGTGAAAAATAACGCTGATAAAACCTAAATGCTAAAACCAGAAGCGTCCTCAGCCTCCTCGCAGACGCATCACCATGTCGATGGTGCTGTGCTCTGTGACGCTGTAGTCTGAAAGTTTCCCGTTCATCATCTCTCTGCCTTGGAAAACCAACCTCTGCTGGCTCACAGCGACCCCCTCTCTAGCCTGGACTTTGACCTTGAAGTCGTTTACGGTCTCCTCCGGTGTGACGTCATAGGTGGACGACTTCCCCTTCTCGTTTCTGAGGAACACCTGGAAGGTCGGCGGCGGCTCGGTGACCAGCAGAGACACCCGGGAGCCTTGCTGCAGGCCGTAGGCGCTCACAGGCTTCAAGTCGTCGTTGAGAATAGTCCTGTGTCCGTTATCATAGACCAGCCTCTGTCTCTGACAGTTAACCCCGAGTTTGTCCTGGATCAGTTTCTTCAGAGCGCCCACCGTGACGTTAGGGTTCACCGTAAGGATGTGGGACTCACCCAGCATTACGATAGTAATTTCCATGATTTATGCAACCTGAAATGAAATGTAACAATAAATACAAGAAAAAAACTTCTAAAACAGCTTGTAAATAAAGAGACATAAACTTAACTAAGCGTTGAGGATCTTACCTTTTGTTAACTTGTAAAATTCCTGAGGGAAACTTCTAGAAAAGTCTGGAGACGCTGACAGGTATCAGACGATGCTGAGCAGTAGCTGTGACAGAGGTTTGAGCTCAGCGTAGTTTATATGGAACCAGCAGCTGATCGACACGCCCACTTTATTTAACATTCGTTTCCCTTCTTCTGACTATAACTTTCGTTTTCCAAACATGACGTCATGCTGCATGCAATAGAAGAAAAAAACAGCTGATAGTAGGAATGAATCACTTGATCACAACAACACAGGACTTCCAGTGAACTATCACATGGACTGATAAACTGATGTAAGGTTGAAGAAGGACTAAGTATAATTTCAGAAAGACAGGAATTGTAAATTTTTCTATAATTAAAGTTGGTATTGAAATGTAACTATTGTCTTATTTATTCTTGTACGTATTAGTTTTGGATTATTTTGTCTTCATTGTTGAGATTTATTATTACACTTTTTTACATAGAGAGCACAGTTCACTGAAGTCAAATTCATTGTGTGTGTGTGTGTGTGTGTGTGTGTGTGTGTGTGTGTGTGTAAGCATATCCGGCCAATAAAGCTGATTCTGGTAAAACACAACAGGTTGCCATAACACAGGTCACTTTCAATTTTAATGATATGAAACTGAAACCATAACTAGAAATAAACAGAAGAGAAAAAACAACACTTCAAATGCATGACAAGCACATTTTATTGTAAGACTTAAATAAAAAATTGATAAGAAATATCAAAGATTAATTCATAAACTTCAGAACTCTGAGTGTTTCAGTATTGCAGCCCTCTCAGCCCTTGTTGGTAGAGGAATATTTCCTGTGGTGAGAAAACAAATATTAGTTAAGGAGCCTGTAAAGTGACAGAATCATTTTTCAGCTTTCATGGCTTATATAAAATAAATACTGTGCAACTTGTCGTCAACTCAACTCTTTTTTAAATAAAGATATTAAGAGTTTCCTTTCTTACCTGGTGGTGCCACAAAGTATTCTTCGACTGTGTTTTTGGAAAGCTGAAGCAGTTCTTCTGCACAGTCCCCGTCTGTCACTGCATCGCCCCTCAGGTATAGTGCTCTGAATGTGCATAGACAGACATTTTGTATTCATTCAATAGACTTCCTAAAGCTGTAGCTCATATGTTTTCCCATTCAGAGTTGTAACTGTGATGAAAAGAACATGGAGTAAAGGAAAAACATTTTATAACTATCTGTACACACCTGTCCTCCAAAACAGAATCCATTGGTTCAATCCCAGCCGTGTCAACTAGATGAAGTTGATCTGCAAACCGTACAGCTTTCTCCAAACAATCTAGTCCCTGTTTGGTGCGGAAATCAACCAAGGCCAGTCGCTCTAGTTTATCCACTAGGTCCGCCGGGATCTTGGAGGGCTGTAAAATGTGCATGAAAAAGTACCCTTTCAACAGTCTTTTAAAAACTTTCCCTGCAAGTAAGCATTACATAAAGTCATAAACTCCATTGCACTGTCATGACTCATGCCCAATCATCTTTATCCTTTGGACATCTTTGTTTACGGTATTTGCATTCAAATGTTTTGTTCTGGTCATTGTGGGATTTTTTTATGCTTACAAAAGCAAGTGTAGTCTTTGTCTTAATAAGTTTCCCTTTTGAGTCAATAGACATCTGCTAAACAAGTTTAAAAAAGCTGTCAAGTGGGAACAGGTACTCACTTTAAAATACGCGTTTAGGCTTCATATTAGCAACATTAACCTCTGTCTACATCCACAACATCCACTGAAATATCTCAACAAAATCATTGTTTACTGGGAAACAAAAGGAACAGATACCGGTACATTAAATAATAGCGGTTCAAATTCACCTTAATGCGGTTATATGGCTTTTGTTTAAGACAGAGGTACATTACAATTAAGATGAGATTTCAGACAAATGTTTAAGTCCAAGAGAGATTTCAATGCATTGGGTCACCTGCATGAACCTGCTTCTACTGAGTTGTGTTCACATGCATTGAATTACCGGAGGAAGTTGATCCTCTGTCACTGGTTTCCATGTTGCAATTTTCGGAACCTATTAGACGTAACAGTGGGTTATCAATGCTTAACATACTGAATAATCCAACAACAAAAAAAGATTACAATGATTTACCTTGAGGTTATGCGTTTCAGAGTTCAGGTGGCGCGTTACTTGTATGATGTGGTTGCTTTTGTGAAAGTTAACAGAGTCTGTATTGTTTGCTAACAGGCTAAACGAAGGCCGGGTAACTTTCGATAACACGTCGAAGTATGTGCGTTTCACAGTGAGGCTTAACATCGACATTTTTCATGACACTTAGCTACCAAACATTGTCGGAATCGTAATGGGAGGATATAGCATTATCTCAATCTTAGCTAACCTCCAGAGATGTCAGTGCTTGGATATAAACAGGCTGTACATGAATGTAGCTAACGGCTTGCCGTAGCTAGCCGAGGGGAGGGCCGACGCGATGATTCCCTTCCACTTACTTCCTGCTTCGCTTGTGATCTTTTTGCAGTTTTTAAACGTAGTTTTGAGTGCCGTGGTTATAAAAGAACGTTTCTCTACGAAATATGTCACCGTCCTCAGCAAAATAAGTTCTTTTTCTTCTCTGGGATTTTTTCCGGATCGCAAACAACTTAAAGGTGCATACCGCCACCTAGCTAAATAACTTGATTTAAAAATAGCATTTTATTATTTTATCTCAATAAAAAACTGCAGTATTGACGTATGCCTACATTGCCTATGTATGCTTACAATAGGCTATATATGATAGCAGTAAATGCCATATAAGCTGTTGGTCGATGTAATGTAATGGTTTAAACACAATCACAGAAACAAGAGTTTCACTATATTTTCTTGCAAAAACTTCTCGGTATTATATTTCTGGCAATGACAAATTACATGTTTTACTGTTTCCTCTTATTGTCAACAATCATACAGACCTGATGGATATTTTACATGTGCATTGTTTTATTTAACTCTGTGTTAACTAATCCTAGTCATGTCATGCTGTGGTTGTTTGTTCTCTCCTATTTTCCTAATGCTTAAATTTCTCCTACTTTTTGCTTAATTTGCTAAAGATACCTTTATGTTCTTCTTCCCAAATCTTTTGCCAGGCAGACATAATTTTGCTCAGGATTACTACTAAGAAGTGATTCATGTATTTCTTTATCTGGTCTGCTTTGAGATGACAAGACTAATGATACCAATTAAGATTTCTTCTTTTTATGCTTCTTCTGTTTGTAATGGCAGACTACAAACCCCTGTTAATGGTGCATGCTGCCACCTTCTGTATCTGAAAATGCAACATCATTTCTTTATGAAGGATTTACTGTATATAAATGTTCTTGAATATTTGGGGACCCTTAGAAATGTTCAGTAAATGTTCTAATGTTTTTAAAAACTTTTGTTGCGAATTTGAGGAATATGTCTGGACCTCTGGGAATGTAAGTCAGACATTTTTTGGGAATTGTCATCCGAATTTTGGGGGAATTTTCCTCAGAAACTTCCAGGTAAAGTTTCATTAATGTTTCGGAAAAGTTGCACCTCTGTACTTAAGCATAATTGATGTGGATCAAGTAAAGAAGTCATAATGAGGGATAAGAGCATATACAGTAACTGGCTTGTTATGCAGCCAACCTGGATTTAATGAAGCCAAAATAACCATGCGTTAGTGGTATAATGTAACAGGTATCTGCAGAGACTACACAGTGAACCCATTTTATTGGCAGATTATGCAATAATCACACAGTTTGCGAAAAGACAAAACATGACATTTGAATGACATTTCCTAAGCTAAAAACATCTCAGTAGTGCAACTTTTGCCTTACTCTTCCTGATCTTCACAATTCTATATTAACTCCCTCTCAGTATAAAATCTATGAGTCAGGACAGCTGCCTAACTGCAGCTCCAGAGCAAAGTCCTCCAGGTTGGAAATGTAGTCCAAACACTCAGGAGAGCTACACTCTTTTGGCCACAGCTCCACCAGTGCCTCTGAGTCCAGAGCAAGACGATACCTGCAGCAAAAAAGAAAAGCACAACAACAGGTCAGAGTCACATCAAATGGTGTAAGAACTGCAGGTGAGAGAGTGGTGGAGGGACACTGACTTGAAGCCATGGTTTAGTGTGACCTCTGTTCCCCTGGCTCCCATCACAAGGTACTGTTTGTTTTTCTGGATATCAGCATCACTGCAAGTAACCTTTTTAACCAGGTCCACTTGTGTACCTGAACTCAGCGCTTCAAAATCTACAACAGACCAGAAAAAAGAAAGTTGTACAACATAAAGTGATGTAGCATTAGAAACACAAGCTAGCATGACCTGATGATGACTACCAAGGAGCTACTTTCCCATAATTTGGGGTCTAAATGACTAATAGGTCAGCAATTAAATAGTCTTCAATGGCAGCAATGTAATCCTTGGTGGTAAATACTCAAAACGATCAAAGTAGTATTTCGACTCAAAGTGCTTGACAGGTTCAGATTGTTTTTCCAACTGTCGAACAACATTACAGAAAGGATGCATTTCTTTGCTTTAGAAAGACATTTTATTTAAACAGTGGAGCCCTTTTTTAAATTATAAATAATTGTGACAATACTCTCTCTAAAACCATTGAAAAAGCAATCATTTTACCTTACAGAGCATTCAAAATTTCAGTCTACTGCTTTCCGATCACTTAATATATATTATTGTGAGACTTTGTTGTTATAAATCATCATCTTGCCCGACACAATCACAAAACCTAAATAATCTAGACAGTGGATGATACGTTGCTTTTTAAAATTTTAAAATTGAGGATTTCAGGTTTAAATAGAGCGTCTTACTCTTTGACCAAAGAGTCTTTCTCTTTCTGTTATGTGGTCAGGGAGGTTACATCACAACCTGAGCATTTAAGTGGCAAAAAGAAGCACTTTTTGGTGGACTTATTTTGAGCATATCCCTTTTTTTCTCAAGGATGATCATGTCGCCATGTTTCATGGCTGCAGGCTGAAGCATCTAGTGCAAGTCTGAAAGTTTTTGTATCTACTAGTCATTTAGCTCCCGAAATATGTAAACAAATAAAGGCCCAGGTTTAAAGTTGTGATGTTTTTTTTTTAATAACACATTCCTTGAACCCGTCGCTTTCCTTTCCACCTCATCTAATTGTTCATGAAAAATGTGTTGGTGTACCAAACTAATCAAACAACATATAGGTATTATACTTAAAGGATGAAGTTGTTTTTACCAGTTTGTGTGCAACAGATCAAAAATATATTTCACCTTTATCAGTGTTTTTCAGGACTTCCTCCACGGTGGCTGTGTAGGTCATAAAGTCTCCTTCTGCTGCTGAAGATGTCACAGTAACCCTATAGGCTGCAGTCAGACAAACAGAGAGTGAAAGAAAACATGTTTTTTATTGTGTTGTTAATTGTCAAATACCTAAAACATATTGATTGGCAGTTCTACATGTTTCCAAAGTAAACTATTAGATTTTCTTCTCTTTACTGAATGGTGTCAGATTGTGCTTTTAACTGAGCATCAGGACTTTTGTTGTGGGTTTGGTTGTTTTATGCGCCACCTTTTTAAAATGTTTCTATTTAGCTGATGTTTTTGTTTCCCATGTGGGTTCAATTGTATTTCTCATGAACAGTTAGTCTCATTCTCACCATATTTGATGTGAGGCTGGCATGTTTCTTCAATTCGTTTGGCTACTGTCAAAGTTGCATCGACCTTTGCTCTGTAGGCAGCACACGCAGCTAAATGACAACATCAACAACAACATAAGTTTAATATCTGGTTAAAACGTAAAACACAAAGCACAAAATCAACTGTAAAATAAAGAACTACAATCAAACATCATCTGACATTAACCAGCAGCTAGTGTTTGCTGTCAAGGCAGACTTCACCTGTCATACACTGACACTGTTCAGCCACACAGAGGCGCTGCAGCTTCTGCTCCTGGTAGGAAAATGGTTTGGTGCACATAGTTCCTGGGAGACAAAAGATATTCCACAACTATTTAAAAAACATATCCATCAGTGTCTTATCTTCAAAGTCAGATGATTCAGGTCATTTTAATACAGTGTAAAGCAGACAGATTTGGAGTTGTAAGGAGTAGGACAAACTTTATTTCCATTATTTGAGTCTTTATCCTAAGCTAGGCTAATCGCTTCCTGGGCTTTTCTTTGTTTTCAAAGAACCTTTAATCTTCATTAATAGACAGTTCCTCCATCACAATGACTAACTGGTGAGGTGTCCCTGAAGCACAAAATAAAACAAAAATCAGAAAAAGGCTACAAATCCCAGCATGCATAGCAGGTCCTGACTCCTTTTTACCTTTGTCTTGAGGCTCATAGACACTAAACAGCGACTCACTGACCCCCCTCACAGTGAACCCAATCCTGATCCGGAAACCGACGCACAGGAAGATGTCAGAGGGAACCTAGCAACCAGACAGGAAGTTATCAAAGAGAAACGGGCAACAGGTAATCACCAACAACAAAGAAAGATATCACTGACAGGCTAGCATTATAGTGGGCAGTTAAAGGAGGGAACATAGCAACAGGATGTGTATTTTTTACAGGGAAGCCCAAACCAGACAGTAAGTAATCTCAAGTCACTAACAATAGAATTTATCACATAGAAGCAAGCAACAGTAAGTTAGCACAGGTAATTTAGTCACAAGACTTCTATTTTATCATAGAGGAGAAAGTTTTTACTGGTCACCTAGCAACAAGACAGAGTTATCACAGGCAGCCTTATGACAACATATGAAATTATCACAAGGGAGCAATCAAACATGAAGTTATCACATCATTCATTTTTGTCTTGTAAATGAAGTAAACTCAATGAGGTTTTGATCGTCCTCATACACAACAAGAAAAAGAGTCTCCATTCACAGCTTTAACATGCAGCATATTATCAGGACAGGGAAAAGCAACATGAAAATAGCTATAGCCTATAGATGGAGTAAATCTGACATTTTGCACATCCGGTTGGAAGATTTCAGGTTCAGAAGGTGTATATTTCAGTGTTAGTGTTTATGTTACTCACAGCTTCAAACTGAATGACCACAGTATTTCCTTGCAGTTCATAGTGTGAGATGACGGGCTCGTCTGCATCTCTAAACTGCAAAACAACAGTTTAGTTCAACATGAACATATTAGTGTACCAAAATGAACTCCAGTGATACAAAATAACACACAGTTAGACAAGATCCATTCATAAATATTTAAATGATCACTGTATATTCTGGAAATGATCATAAAGTCTGTGAACCAGTTTGAGCTCAAACAACAGAAACATGTTAACAATGTTAGTTCCATGTATTAATGTCAGGAGGCGTGAAGTCTCCTTATCGCTCCACACAAATCTGATGCATTAATGCTCTTCAACTTAAGTCACACGCTTGAAATCGTAAAGAAAACATGTTTAATATAACCTGTCTCAGGTCCTCCAGGTTCGCTTCCACACCTGTTGGTAGCTGAATCTTCATCACCGTCAGAGAGGACTCTGTAGTTACCTCGTTAGGAGGGGGTTTATACCTGACACACACACACACACACACACACACACACACACACACACACACACACACACACACACACACACACACACACACACACACACACACACACACACACACACATATATCAGCTATAGAACATTTTGAAAACTTTTTATATCTATCTTAAATTATAGTGATTGTATAAAAAACATGACTTTACTGTAACTTGTTTACCTATCAATAAATATGGTTTGATCATCTCTACTCATTTACAATACTTGTTTGTTTGTTTGAAACAAGTGCATTTTCTGAAGTACTTCATAATATTGCCGTATCTATACTTGAATTATAGCATTACTTTTTTAGAAACAGTAATCAAATTTAAGAGGATAACTTTATAGTCTGAATACTGACTCAAAACTTTTGAATATTGTCCTTTAGACCTTTTTAAAGAATACTGAAAACATTATAATTAAAATGTTAATCTGTTCTTCTGAAAAGGCCTCCAGATAGTGTAGAAAATCTTCATTTTAAAAGCAACAAAATATCATTAATTTAAATGTCGTAAAAAGTAAAAATTGTGAAGTTTGGGTTGTTTTTTCTTACTTTGCGCAGGCGACCAGGTGAGGGGCACTTGTAGTGGGATCTAAGGAGGAGAAGAAGACATTTACATTGGTAGTAGACAGAGAGGTTACTAGTCTGTTTAAAAGAAACAATAGTGTATTATTTTCTCGTCATATTAATTTAACAGTTGTGCTGTAATGAATATTACAATTTAGCAGGATGCACTTCAAGTGACTGAGTGTCACTGTTCACCAAGTGTAATGACAATAAAGTTCTGTTTGAATGCTTACTGTTAGAAGCGCCTGGGCCTGTCACCTCTATTGTTAGGTCAAAGTTACATTTCTCTGAGGACGCCGTAGTCTCGTAGAAAACTGTCTTCAGCTGAAAACACAACAAAGTTTAAGGGCATTCTGGGAAATTTAAAGGCCCAGTGAACTTAACCAGCGGCAGGACTAAACCACACCCACCTTTACGTTGGACACGCCCCTCCCATAACCTGTCGACACTTTGATGGTTTCATCCTTCTTCACCTGGGAGGTAAAACAAACAGGTATTGGGAAAGAAAGAGCAGATCAGCAAGTGGATCTACCGTACTCCTCTGCACCTGTCTTTATCTCTCACTATCCTGCACCTGTCTCACCTGGATGGGCGTGGCCACAGGACGACTCTGGCTGAGCTTGACTGTTCTCAGCTCACCAGTCCTGCCAAAGCGAATGTTGATGTCCTGACTGAGGATGGCTCGAGGGATGACTCTGCTATACTCTGTGACCGCCTCCAGAGTCAAGACTGTGTCCTGAGAGACAGACAGGCAGAGAGAGACAAGTCAGGCAGAGAGGAAGACCGTGAGAAACAAGAAGAGAGACAGACAGACAGACAGACAGACAGACAGACAGACAGACAGACAGACAGACAGACAGACAGACAGACAGACAGACAGACAGACAGACAGACAGACAGACAGACAGACAGACAGACAGACAGACAGACAGACAGACAGACAGACAGACAGACAGACAGACAGACAGACAGACAGACAGACAGACAGACAGACAGACAGGTGGAGAGACAGAGAGAGACAGCCAGGCAGAGAGAGAGACAAGTCAGGCAAGGAGACAGACAGGTAGAGAGAAATACAAAGAGTAAGACAGAGAGACAATGAGAATAGGGAAAGGGAGACAGTGACAAACAAGAAGAGAGAGAGACAGACAGACAGTATAGTAAGAGATAAACAGAGAGAGACAGAAAGGGACACGTGAAGAAAGAGCAGGATAAAGAAAGAAAGAAAGACTGACAGAGAAACAGAAGGACAGAGAGAGATAAACAGGCAGAAAGAGGAAAACAGGAAGACAGACAAGAAAAGAAAGACCGGCAAAGAGGGCAATGACCAGAGAAAAGCAGAAGGACAATCAAGCAGAGAAACAGACACATAGAGACAGATAAAGAGGGACAGACACATAGGACGAAAGAAAGACAAGCAGGCAGCCAGAGAGAATTAAAGACAGGCAGCCAGAGAGGCAAAGAAGGAGTTATAGTCAAAGTGAGAGAGGGAGACAGGGAGGAACTGACATACAGAGGTTTGTGTGTATGTGTACCTGTATAGAGTAGAAACCCTCTCCGTAGTGCTGATCCTGAGTCAACCAGGAAAGGATGGGGTTGGCATATTGGATTCTCCCCTTTAACACAGAACAATACACGGTATAGCAGTTAGACAATCAATCATTTTTTATTTATAATACGTTTTTATTCATGACCGCTGGAATAAGCCATTTTCTCACATGCACTCTTATAGACAGGACAACCTGCCCCTGAAATGATCCCCAGTTGCTTTTTCACACATGTCCCAACATGTATCTCTCGAGAGAGACTTTCAAGGATGGACTGTTGGAAGACGTGAAATAGGAATGGTGCTGCTGAAGTCACAGTTTAATGTTTACAACATATCCAAGGTGGCAGACAAACCAACGGAGTCTTAAACCATATTAAGAGTTTTTGCCTTTATGTGTAATTGAACCGTGTTCACAGTATCAACAAACAAGTTGAAAAGAACAAACTGGGGAGCAGTAAAGAGTATGAGAAGCTTCATCAGGTGCATAAAGATAGCAACGGCCACAAATCGGTTACTTGATATAAACGTCATCTGAATATTCTTCAATTAACTTCAATTCAAATCAAATCAAATCACTTCAATTCAATTCAATTCAAATCACTTCAATTCAATTCAATTCAATTCAACCAGAGGGTTTAGAGTTGAAGCTGCAGCATGTCTATAAATTACGCCGCTTTAATCCTTCGTTTCTGTTCAAAAAGTCAACTTTCTGTCACAACTTGGGGACAAGAATTTACACATGGAACTTAAATGTAAATTTCTCATTGAGCCACATGCAAAGATATTTATACTTTACTTTATACTTTATTCCAGACCCATAGGTTCATTTCATCATAAAAAAGCACAAGACATTATACTCACTGATTCTCTCACTTTCTGAGCCATTTATAGTAGATATGTGTACACTCTCATATTCAACATGTATGACTCTGGAGAACAGCACAAATTATGTTTTAATTTCATTAAGTAGCAGTTTATGTAAGACATTCTTGAATAGAAATCAAATCAAATTTCAAGTTTTTGATGGCATATTGTACAGAATCTACAATCAGTACAAATCAGTGTGTGAAATGGGCATGACAACCATTCAGAGAAGAAACAACGTCATTGATGTAAACAATGAAGAGCATGGGACCTAAGGCTGAACCTTGTGGCACACCTTAATGAAAAATAAATGTGTTGACTTAACTGAACACACTGACGCCTGTGAAACAAGTAACCCTGAAAGCAGGGACATGCACTTTCATCCAACTCAATAGCAGATCATTTTGTCAAAAGAAGGTGGTGATCGACCGTATAAAAATCTTTTGACAGATCTATAAAGAGAGCAGCACAATGATGCTACTTGTCTAGTGCTATACGATGTCATTTGTCACCAATGTGATGGCTGAAATTGTGCTATGATTGGCTCTGAAACCACTTGGAGGACTATAGCCTCAGAACATGGGACGTGCTCACTAACAACTACTCAACCAGTGCCCCTAGATTCCATAACTTTGTCCAGACATATAACTTGCTGCATTCACTCATCGGCTAACTCTGACTTCTCCCAGAAATGTAACCAAGAGGCTGCAGAAAACAATACAGTATAATCTCTGGCAGTGCTGCAGGAAGTATTTATTTGTAATAAAAGTACAAAGTGTAATAACAAAACTGTAGTTCTAGTATCTGGAAATGGATGTGCAAGTGATCAAACACAGAAAAAATATGTAAATCAAGAATAATGAAGAGGACATAACAGCACCTTGAGCAGTACAGTCAGCAGGACATACGCTGTTGTCTCCACCGTAAGAGCGCTTGATTGGTCAGGTTTCAGCCAATCAGCTGTCACACTGGACTCCTGCCAGTACCTGAGCACAGCAGGGTTACCTACACACACACACACACACACACACACACACACACACACACACACACACACACACACACACACACACACACACACACACACAACATTCTTTAATACAAATTTTATTTCCAAACAAAAGCATTTTAAATTTGATTTTTTTAGATCAATAATGGGCAATATCAGGTCTTCTGACTTCTTATCCTCCTTTTAAGCTGAAATTCATTAATATCCTCATTGAGTCTCAAGCACAAATTGTTAAGAAAATGTTTAATGTTGGAATGTAACTTTTTCTATTACTAACTGTAATGTGCTTACTGGTGAACCTAAAGCCAGAACTTTGTAGGTATGATTATAATGACTCCTTTTTTTAAAGGTCATTAAAAAATAGAGTCATAACAGCAAAGACATTCTAAACTTGATCAAGCTTGAACATTTTTCACAGGCTTCTTCCCAGAGATCCTCACAAAATTGACAATTACTTAAACTGAAATTTGAACGAGTAATATGTTTTGTAAATCATTGTACCGGTGAAAAAATGGTCTATAATATGCAAGTCTAATTCATTTCTTCCAACAGGCAGGGAACAAACTTTCACTTTTGAATTTATTTTTAAGTTTATTTCTAAAGTGAGTATTCTCCTTTTTTGACATCTTTGCTCAAGAAAAATTCTCAGTAGAGATTGAGGTGCAGAGATTTTCATGGAAGGATTTGGTTCTGAATGCTAAAGAGCAACATTATCTTTTGATGTGTTGTTGTTGTGGTATCTTTCAAAGTAGGAAATAGATAATGAAAGTGACTGTTATTTTAATCGAAGGTAAAAAAATCAGGAATCTATGTCACTGTGGTAACTATACACCTGTAAAAACGCAAAAAAATGTGTTCAAATGACCAAATCAAAACTTGATAAATGTATTTTAAAGCACACAATGAAACAAATTGAACCCTGACTGTGACTGCAGATCAAATGAGTGTACCTTTCTGTCGGGCCAGGGTCTCCAAACTGCCCAGCAGGGAGGATGCTGTCAAACTGTTGGGGTCGTGAAGGGTCAGTGCGTAGGTCGCCACTGCACGCACATACACACTCTTCACACCTGAGGCATGCTGGGAAATGTAATTGGCGGCAGATCTCATGCTGTCATCATGGAACTGAGGGAGAAGGGTGAGAGGATAGGAAAAAAAAGAACATACAAGAAGGAGACATTCAAACAAAACGTGAAAATAGTATCGGCGAAGAAGACACTAACAATCAGAGTGGAGAAGAAATGAACAGATGAGGTAAGGTAGATAAAAAGATGGCAGGAGGAGGGAAGAATAAAGTGGTTACAGTAGGTGGAGGATAATGAACAACAGGATGAAAAGATGGTATGAGAAAGAGAAAGGCAGGAGGAGAATGAAAGATAATATATATATATATATATATATATATTCATACATATATGGTTATATAAGTATGTGTTTGCATATTAATGAATATTATTAACGCAGTTTTCATCCGGAGTATTATGTAATAATGACAAAACATTACTAGCTCGTGTGGATTAAAATGAACGGTGCATTTTTTCCGTTCATATCAACATATCGTCATAAATAATTCTCATAAACATATACACATTTAAGCTGTACAAAAATGTATATTTCTTTTTCTTTTTTTGTATTCCTTTATTTAACTCTTACTATTATTGTTGTTGTTAAACCTATTACTGCTCCTGTATTTTTTTTAAGTATTTATCACTGTTCATCCATTTCCTTTTTCCCTTTTGAGCTGGTGTTATGGGGTCATTTCCCTCAAAAGGATAGATAAAGATTATCTCATCAAATCATCCTCGGGTCATCTTTCCTTTTAAAAAGATGACTTAAAGCTGAGAAGTTGATAGGGGAAGAGGATGATGAAGATTGGGGAAAAGAAAAGAAATACTTATGAGGAAGAGAAGGTGAGACAATAAAGGGGAAGAGAAGGATGGCCATGTGCAAGAGTAAGAAAGGAAAGAGCAGGAAACAGGAGAGGAGGTATTAGAAATAACAGGGTGAGGAAGTGACAAAGAGAAGAGGAGGATAAAGATCAGAGAAGAGAAGAGAAGAGAAGAGAAGAGAAGAGAAGAGAAGAGAAGAGAAGAGAAGACATGAAAAGGTGAGGAAGAGGAGGTATGAAGATATGATATGGGCATGTGACTGGAAGAGGAGAATAAAATGGGGTAAAGGAAGAGAGGAGGGAAGAAAAGTTAACAGGCAGAAGAGGAAGATAAAGAAGTAGCAACACGAAGAGGACAAAGAGTTGATAAGTTTCAGAGAGCAGCATGAGGAAGAGGAAGAGCAGAAGGAAGAGGAGATAAAAGTAGGAGGATGAGGTTAAAGATATAACAGGAGGAAAACAAGAATATACATCAGGAGAGAGAAAAATGGAAGAGGCAAGGAAGAGGAGAAAAGAAGATGAGGGAAAGAAGAGGTGACAGCAAAAAGAGACGGAGAGGAGGCAGAAGAGATGACAGGAGGAGGAGTTTAGTAGGAGGTGAAATGCGGAAGAGGATAAGAGGGATCAAAGAAAAGAAAAATTAAAAGTGGAGAGAAAGAGGAGGCGTGATGTTTTAACAGGAGAAAACAGGAGCAAAAGGTAGATGAGGAGGTGACAGGATAAAGAGAAGTAAAAATATCAGGAAAAGGAGGAGGGAGGTGAGGAAAAGGAGTAGATGTGTTCTCACTCGAAGCTGCAGAATGGGGTCTTGGATCCTCGTCGCTCGGTGTAACCCAATCAGCACGAAGGAAGTCAAATACACTGATCTGTCTATGGCATCTGTCCCCTCAACCTGCAACAAATCAGAACGCAGAACATGAAGTCTCCCCTTTAGGATGAAGATTTGTCCTGACAAGACTTCATAAAGAGAAGAAGAAGAGGAAGTGATGCAGACCAGGACTTTGTTTGGTCTGAAGGAGGACGTGTCGCTGAAGGATCCGTCCGCCTGCTGTGTGCTGCGGATCAACCACGACACAGAGTCTGACAGAGACTGATGGTCCACTGAGACCACTGGGTCCACCATAGACAGGGTCTTCAGCATCAGAGCTGTGAGCCTGAGAGACAGAGAGAGCGAGAGACAGATGTTTTGATTTTGTGTGTGTGTGTGTGTGTGTGTGTGTGTGTGTGTGTGTGTGTGTGTGTGTGTGTGTGTGTGTGTGTGTGTGTGTGTGTGTGTGTGTGTGTGTGTGTGTGTGTGTGTGTGTGTGTTCTGACCAGGTGCTGGGTTCTCTCTTAATCCACATGCTGTAGCTGGAATCTTCACCTCGGAATGAACTGATACTGACCAGTCCTACACACACACACACACACACACACACACACACACACACACACACACACACACACACACACACACACACACACACACACACACACACACACACACACACACAATGGGTCAAAAAACAATGAATCAGCCTCCTCTCCTCGGGTGAAATGTCTCATGTCTCCTCAGTGTCTCACCCTCTCTGATCTTCTGTGTTAGATCTTCAGAGTTCTTCAGGATGTCTGCTCCCAGGACATCCCAGCGACTTGTTGTCTCCAGGTAATGATACACCTGGACTAGGGGAAGTAGTCCACCAAGCTCTGCCTCCGCCGACCCTGCTGGCAGGTTGACGAGCTGTCTGAGGCCTTCAGGGCTGTGTACCACTGACAGGATGTCACTGAGAACCTCACCTGGTCCATGCAACAAACACATCTCAAATGAGTCCCTTACAAACCACAGGGGGAGACTGAGGCAGGTTTAAATGAAAGTTTAGTTTCCTCCCCTAAAAATACAATGAATGATTATGTTTCTATGTCTGTTTACTTGAGTTTAGCTTTCAACTAGCATGTCCTTACGTAAAGCACCACAGCAGAGAGTGCATTCACAGTGATTGACTGTATGGATTTGCTTTTACTCACGTCTTCGAATTGACTTTGTTTTGACAACCACAGTAAGAATCCACTTTACTACATGACTCTCACATGTTTTTCCAAGCTGTAGCTTGGTAGCTTAGCACCACAGCACACCTGAACACGTCTTACCATTGATGGTTAGCATCCTCTCCACAGCTGTGTTGGGAACTATGTTGGCTGGCACTTTGTTCTTCAGCTCCACAGTTCTCTTCTCTGAGCCTATAGCAACAGAGAACAGAGTGACTGGCCTTTCAGAGCAGAATAGCTTCGATAACATCATGGGACATAAAGATCAATACAAAATGTCGATTAATTAGATCACTAGAATACCGTAGAGTCCCTGTGGGTCCAGTCTCCCTCCAGAAAAGCTTTCTTTCCTCAATCCTTCAGGCTGGAAAACACAAGGTGAATTTCCTGGTTTATGT
Source organism: Tautogolabrus adspersus (assembly GCA_020745685.1). Classification (NCBI taxonomy): domain Eukaryota; kingdom Metazoa; phylum Chordata; class Actinopteri; order Labriformes; family Labridae; genus Tautogolabrus; species Tautogolabrus adspersus. The sequence goes on from CM036534.1 coordinate 19,947,601, forward strand.
TTACAGAATATTTTACACTGTTCCCCTCTTCCACTCTTTCCAAAAAATGTATGAAACTTAATTTCACAAAAAGGTAGATAACATTATCAATATTATCAAGTGCACTACAAGTCATGTTTTTTCTATTTCTTTGTATTTTAGGGCCTTGTTTAAAATCCTTATAGATCTGATTATAGAAATGACAGAAGGAGTTACTAAAGCACAGCCTGCACTGATAATAACAGGTGGTATTGTAGCTGCCAGGATTATTCTGCGTAATTGGAAGAGCCCATACAAACCACAGTATACAGAATGGCTCAAACTTATGAACGAAACAGCTGCCTTTGAAAATATGATTGCCAGACTAAACAATGTCCAAAACAAAAGTAGCCAGATAGAGAGCATTTATGGGTTATATTAGGAATTTTACATCTTAGAGAGGGTAAAGGATGATGTTGGGGAAGATCTGTGTGGTCACTGTAAATGAATCTGGTTGCAAATGCGTCTTACATTGTATGAAATAACATAATACTGGGAGATATGGTTATTTGTTTGTAGGGCCTCTATGTATGCACATGTGTATAGGTACTAAATGTAAATATTTAGTTAAATTCCTTTTTTTCCCCTTTTTTTTTGCTGTTCTATTTCTGTGTATATGTCTTTGTGTTTAGTAGAGGGGTCTCCTTTGTTTAGTTTTTTAGATTTTTTTCTTCTTAACTTCTGATTCCGGACACTTAAAAACGTCAATATAATTTGTTTTGTTTGTATTTTTGTTGTAAATGATGCCAAAATTGATACAAACTTGAATTACAAAAAACAAAAAACAAAAAAACCCTGAAAATGAGTGATGCAGTAAAGTTTCCCCCGTCAGCCAGTCCACAGTCAGCACCTTTTTATATATTTTTGTAAGTATATATGATGGTTTTATGATTGTGTGAATCTACAGTTTGGACTTTTGGAGCCTTTTCCTCCTTCATCCATGTACGTACCACCACTCGTAGCTTCTTCTCCAGGATGTCTTTCTGTCCTCTGCGTGTCTTCAGGGTGAAGGTCAGGGTGTGCTCTCCGGGCTCTAGGCCCAGCACGGTGAAGGTCACTGCCCCCACACCACCTGCAGACAATAGGCTCCAAGAGCAGGCCGTCGAGTGTAGCCCTCCCCCCTCAGCAGCTGGCTGTGACTGCAGCAGGCACAGCGCAGGGCCGGCCGTCAGTGTCACACAGTACTGAGAATAAAAACCATCAACAATGTACTTTAATAGTTATTGTTTCAACACCTCATAAATCAGAATGTAAGACCTAACAGTAATGACACAAAACCATGTTTGAGAAAAATGTTATGGATGTGTATTTAAATTTGACCCATGTCCCATCTGTTAACATGGAGGAAGCAGGGTGTTTATGCTGCGGTCAGTCAGTAGGGGGAGCTGTCATGTCATCCATCTTTTTATAAAGTCTATAGTTGATACCTGGATGCTTTCGGCCTGCTGGTTGTACACGGAGCCTTTTAATTCCAGTTGTTCTCCTCTTACCACCTGATAGGGCAGCGGGACGTTCACACTGAGTGGCAGACTGACTGGCACACGGACCGGCTCTGCAACGCACATACCTGGAGGATACACACATCAATTAGTTCAATTCAAATTATGGACTGTGTACAAAGAGTAAACTGCAGTTATAAAGCCTCCAGTTTGGCATTTTGGCAGTTCTTGTTTTTTCTGGAGCCAGAAGTTAAAAAACTAGGAAAAGAGGGTGGATACATAGCTACGCCTCTGTCCTGGACGACAGGCCTCCATGGTAGCAAATTTGCTTGTCAATTACAGGGCAGCCACATCCTAAAACATGCCCTGCTTTATTTCCTATTCTCCCTAAATCGGACCATAATATACTAAATGAACATTATTTTTTATTGACAAATTACTTAAAACTAGTGATAGACACCTTAAACTCATAATGTGCACTCGGGAGAAGAAACTAAGAAATGAGTTAATGTCCTCAAATAGTTCCATACAATCAGAATTCTGTTGTAGTCGCCCCCTGCTGGCCAATAGAAAAAAATACAGAATTATATTCAAAACCCTGCTCAGACTTTACATGATCTGTTAAGTCATACTTCAGTGCCATTTATTTAAAGAATTATGTGTCATTATATTGATGTCCAACATAATCTGATCCACAGTTCATCAATGTTTTAAGACTCTGTTAAGGATCCCCTTTAGAGTTTAACAGGGTTAATGTTAAAAATGCCTTTTTGAACAGGTTCAATTATTTGGTTTGGTTTGACTAACTGACTGTTTATAGGGGTTGTATACAAATAATAATAAATACATTTTTGTATGTAAAGATACAGACTGTAAATGAGGACAGTCTGGCTATGCAGGACATATTTGAGTGCCCTTTGTTTGTTGTTTTACCTAATCTGACTGACGTCAAAGCAATATTTTCAAGGGATTAAACATTCAAATGTGTCCAGATTTGGATCACAAAGATTGACCATATTGATTCAGTGGTGTCTACAAGGTCTGCAAGGTGAATGGTGTTGTACGACTCAACACAAAACAAACCTCAAAAATCACAGTAGGAACAAATGCACAAGCACCCTGATGGAAATCAGAGCTTTCCTAACACCTTTCTAGTAATTTCATCAGTTAAAAACTTCTCATTTAAATCAACCAGTCATTCAACAACTTGAAGAAGTAAAAGCGATAATAGAAAGAAAGAGAAAGGGATGTTAAATATAAAAGGAAGAATAAAAGGAAGTAAAGAATCTTACCGTTCTTAAACATGCCAATGGCCCTGATCTCCCAGGTGGTTAGAGTGTCTGGTAGAGTCCTCATGGCAGATAATGTGCCCGAACTGAAAATGGACAAATTAAATAAGAAAGTCTCATCTTCTTCCAAATGCTCAAAAACCTCCAAATAAAAATGTAAATACCATAAGCTGAAATGAGTGCAGGTTTGTTATTTTTGTCGTCTGTTAGTGTATGTCTGTCTCTATCCATCTCTCTCTATATTTGTCTCTCCCTCTATCTCACTTTCTAGGGACATCCAGTCACAGCAGAAGGCGGCTCATGAGTGTGGTTCCGCTTAGAGGTTTCTGCCTCTCAAAATGACGTTTCTATCTTGCCACTGTTGCAAAGTCCTGCCCTTTATGTTAATTAACTTTGTTGTGATTTTGTCCTATAAAAATCTAAATTTATACATCACGTCACTACTGATCCTGTGTTTAAAAAAGAAAGTTAGCACTACAGACAGACTCTTTCTTTCACTCAAAATATGACAAGCAGATCAAGATCTTTAAGACACTTGGCATATCGTTTTTGACCACAGGGGCCGCCAAAATAAACACAAAGTCAGTGTACAGTTTTCCCTTTACATTGTTTAAGAGCACAGATATGAAGTAGAAAAACATGTAAACACTCAAGTAAAGTCACTATCTCAACATTATGTTTTTAATCTGTTTTCAATCTTTTTGTCCAAACAGACAGACAGACTCATGTGTGTGTTTGAATTTTTTCACCTGACGCGCTGCACCTCCCACATCCAGCTCTCTGGGAAAAAGCTCCGCACAAGAGAAGGAGCCAGGTCAAAGTTTGCACCCATTTCTGTACACACACACACACACACACACACACACACACACACACACACACACACACACACACACACACACACACACACACACACACACACACACACACACACACACACACACACACAGACATGAAAACAATTTGAGTCAGTCTATATCTTATTTCTTAAGATTAATTTTGAAAAGATGAACCTTTGACATGTGGGGATCTAATTCTTACTTAGCGCTTAGTAATTTTTTTAAGCTCATCATTCTGGACAGTGTAACAGCCTTGTGTTAGAACAAAACTCTGTAATGTGGGTGTATACATATGGACAACAAATGATCATCCATCAGGACAGGACAAAAGTTTGAGAGTAGGAGAGAATACATTCCTTCTTCTCCGCTTTTCTTCTTGTGCACTTGCTCTCCTGTTTCGCTTAGCTGACCAGCCAATCAGAGAGATTCCTACCCCCAACCGTGCCGGCGACTGCCGACGCAGATTCAACATGTGGAATCGGCCAAAAAAATGCCAACTGGGCCCGACGGTTAGCGACGAAGCTGGACACACCGCAAAAACTGAAGCTTAAGATGTTGGTAATGACGATATATAAACTTTAATAAAAAAAAAAGAAGTGCTTTGGCTCTGTGCACTTCCTGTCATTACCTGTGTGTCCGATCAGACTCAAGCTGTTTGTTTGCGCCCTACTAACGTTGTTTCCTCCTCTCTAGATCCTTGCTTGTGTTTTTCACCTTTATTTAACCAGGCAGGTCATTACCTGGTTAATCAACAAATTCTTATTTACAAAGACGGCCTGGCAAAAGACAAAAGCCTTTTTGGGGGGGGGGGGGGGGGGCTGAAAAGAAAGGTCAAGTAACGGCTGTACTTACTCTCTAATGTTCTTTGCTTTGAATAAAAGTTTCTGTTCAATGAATTATAGAATTGTAGAACAACACAAATAGCAATAATGGATGAAGAGTATGAGTGGAAAAAATGCAACCCTGGTCAGAAACAAATCCTGAATTGTTGAGCTTCCTCTGATAAAGGTCTGTAATATGTCTGTTTTATTTATGAAACCCATTGTAAGAAATGTCTGTGTATGTACAACTGGCTCATAATAAAACAATACATGTCGGCAACAGAGCTTTTCACGGCTGTTTGCTTATTATTACACAAAACATAATCATAATACATAAATGTATGGCTCATTTGTAATTTTTGTAGTTTGTTATGAAGCTGTCACATTTACCTGCTGTCCACATAGAGTGACATATGGTATAGATCTTTTCTAGAAACACATCCACTAAATGGTGTCCATGTTGTTCCCTCATCCGAACGTTAGAGCTTTTGAACAGAATAAAATGTAAGAACGGCTGATATATGGAAAGTGATCATGTCTTTTTTCTTTATGCAGACTTCATATGTTGCACAATCAGTAAACTGTCTGTGTGTTTTGCTTTGTGATGTGATGAGTCCAGACTGACCGTTGCGTCCCAGGATGAGGTCGTGGTTCTGGTCCAAGTGCTGCTGGATGAACTCACAGCAGGATCTGAAGATCTGTCTGCAGCGAGGGTGTTTCCGGATCGCCTGCATAGCAAACTGCTGGCAGGTCACACTCTTTGGGATGTACTTCATCCCCTGTTCACAGCACGCCTTCATTGGACCGTAACTCTGGGCTAAACATACAACAACACAGACTTTTATCTACCTGTTGGCTTCGGTTTAAATTGTGAAGTCAAAACAATGTGTCCGCAGCTTTATCTGATGTGATGGAGAAACTGGGGAAACAAAACCTTTTTTCCCACATAGAGTATAAAAATGCAAGGTTACTATCTTATATTAAAAATAAACAGGTACAAAAACAAGTTAACAGAGCAAACAGCAACACAAAACATATAGACATACAAACAAATAAACATCAGCAAAAACAAAAATGAACGCAAAAATGCCAGTAAGACAATTGAAAAAAGATTTATAAAAAACACAACACAAATATGAAAACAACAGAATGTCAACAAGTAACCAGCATACAACAACATGCTTTTCAGTGAGTCAAACAAAACAACATGGATAATCTGGATTTTGTAATCTTTGATAGTCTTTATCTGGATTTGTTTGAATCAATCTAGTTTCCTTTTTAAAAAACTAACTCAAAACTGGGTTCAGGAGGGAAAATGTAATTATAAAACTTTACAAAGATGAACCAGTAAGTGTGCTGGAGTCAGACACAACTTAAAACTGAAAGGACAAATAAAAGTTTCTCTGGTGGAGTCCTACCTTTGTTAATCTTCTCCTCTTCAGTCAGAGCTCGCTTTGGTCGCACAGCTGCAGTGCACACCGCATCTGCACACAAACACATGCTAGCATTCAACAACTTCCAAACCTTTCATCATTAAACCTCAAAGTATATGAATATTCACTGATCCATTGTATGCTTGATTGATTGACTGAAATACTGCTTGATGATGGTCTGGCGTTGGCGTTGGTGATGAATGTGAGGCCGGCCAATCGGAAGACGTCTGCGCTGTCGATGCCTCCGCCTCCTCCACAGCCCTGGTCGCTCTCCTCTATGTGACGAAGAACCTGCAGACAACCGTACTTCCCGTTACTGTCTGTTCATTGTAGAGTAAGTAATTCACAGCTTTTTTTTTGTAACTTAAAGAGAAAATAGTGACAAAAGAAAAGTCCTTGGGATGGTCTGAGAAGTTACCATGGTGACAGGGTCCCTAAAGTTGGGTCGTAGGTTGAAGAGGGTGGAGTCTATCGCAGAGAGAGCCACCAGACCGTCCTGATTGGTCTGGATGTTCAGCTGGAGAGGATGTTTTGGTTTGAGGACACGACCGCTAAATGACAGATCGGTCTAAACCCACACACACACACACACACACACACACACACACACACACACACACACACACACACACACACACACACACACACACACACACACACACACACACACACACACACACATACAATCACATCTTAATACCAAACATACTGTTTACAAAATGTATGCAGATAAATCCACTACATATTGTAGAATGTATTTCAGTAATTACAAAATAAATAAATGAACATCAACGGAGCGTGTGAATATTCAGAAGCATGATACAGTCCGATCACATATTGTTCGTCCATCTATTATTTTGGTTTAGATTTCAACAAGGGAAATCTAAAGCAAGAAAATGAATCAGGTATCTATCTACCTACAAAGGGTCTCGGGTTCACGTAGAACTAATGATGTTTCAAAACAAGAGTCCTGTTGTTTAAAAAAAATAAAACAAATAGGTGCAAAAGGTTTTGGAGCTGATCCAGATTGATTTGGCTAGCAGCAGCAAACAGGCTGTTATGAATTTAACTAAACCCTTAAGGCTAAATGCCCCTGACGTACAGCCAATAGAAGTGGAAGGGGTTTTTCCTACTGACAGGCTGAGATTCTTCTTTTAAGTGACGATTACATTACAGAAAGAATCCTTACTGAGGTGACTTTTTCATTAAAAAGTAAGACCTCTTATTCTTTTCAGAATCAGTCTCTACATTGCTTTCTAGATTTGTTTGTGTTTTGTGTGATTTGTGCGTCTTTAAATGGAAAGTTCCGATCCAATACTTATGTAGCACACATTAATTCCAACAAGAAATAACCAATCAAGACAATCGTTGAACAACAAGTCCTGTGTTCCTCAAGGTAAAATTGCTATTTCTGTCAGTGAAAACACAATGTAATTGCTGTGTCTGGTTAGAAGAACACATTTTATTTTAACAAAAACGTTTATCTCTGCAGGGATCCTTTTTTGTAATGCCAGATACTTAGAAAAAGAAACTTAGCTTGGTAGCTGCAAAAACAAGTCATTTTAGTGGACTTTTCAGATACAGTTCATTCAGATATAATATTTTCCCCTATGGATTAGATTGCAGCTTTACAGCCTGTTTAACAGTTGCCTGCAGAAGCTACCAACTGAAGGCTTGAAAATACGTAATACCTACATTAAACCCAATTACTGACTAATTCCCCTGCAGTATATCATGCAGATATCAGTGGCAGCACTGAGTCTACTTCATCTGAGAATTGGAGGGTTAGTCTTGACTTTCAAGGATTTTCACAGACAGACACAAATATGTGTTTTTGTTATTTCATACCTGGTTAACATCACATAACTTAAACTTATTTAAAAAATGTTATTTGAATTTTTCAAAACTATGAGATATGTTGGATCATGAAATTTGCACTGCATCGGTCCTTGTCGCCCGGGGAAACAAGGACTTCCTTTTGCCAGTACTAGCCTTTTAAACTACATTTTGTGTCCTGAACTTGCATCTGAGTCTTACAGTGTCTGGTATCATTGCTGATATAGTCCTTGTTTTACCTGGAGTCCGTTGACACACTTGTCTTTTACATCTAACCAGACGGAGTCGGCCACCAGCTCAGACGTCCCCTCTCCAAACAGGATGTAGTAGACCAGCAGCCTGATGGACGGGACCATGGAGGATGTCACCTCGAAACTAAGAGTCTGTTTGCTATCGCTGCTGGAGATAAACTTCTGACTGCCAAATTTCACCACCTTGCCTTTGGAGATCACCTGAGGGAACATGCAAGAGTGATGTCATGAGTTACTATGGAAACAGGACAAACTTTGACAACGCATCATCAGCTCTGTTTCCTTACCAGGTAGCTGATAGCTCTGACAGGCACATAGGAGGGCGTGGCTGAGTACACCTTGATGTTTGTGAATTGTCCCACTTCCAGGCCATTGCCAGGAAGTGGTGGGTCGATGTAAAGGTAACGACTGTTTGGGGAGCGATAGGCTGCCGCCTCCAGTCTCAGACTGGCCTGACTGGCTGCTGGGAGGGCAGGGTCTGCAGTCTCAAACTGTGTCACCAAAAGTAAACAGTAACAAGTAAACATTAACAAATGAACCGCAACAACGAAAGAAATAAGAGCAAAAGACAAAATCTAAAAGTTGACAACATGTAAAAATTGCAAAATCAAACTCTAAAATAAATAAATGCTTTAAAAGGTGAAAAAAAAGCTTAAAACAACATGTAAACAGGTAAAAATCAACACAAAAAACAACACAAGCAAATTGTTTCATTTGAACAAGTATAAAGACGCACTTAAACAAGTATAGAACAAAAGATAGACAACCTGTAAACAACAGCATTTTGGGTAAACAACAGTGAACAGTCACAGTACAGAGCAACATAATGACACAACAACAAGTAAACAAGAAACCAACTACATGTAACCATACAAAGGTAAACCAACAACATGGAAATAACTGGGCAAAAGAAAAGAAGAGATAGACACAAACACATAAACATAAACTACAAAAACTGGATGAAAAGAAACACCTCCTCCTCCTCCTTCTCACCTCAAGTACCGCTCTATTTGCTTCACTTGGTGTGTTACAGATGAAGATAGCGAGGCCGTCTGACTGGCTGCTGGCCCTGTCAGGACAGGAGAGCACCTCACTCTCTCCCCCCTGTTTGAACAGCTGTCGTTCCAAAATTTGAACCATTACCCGGTTCACCGGTTTGTCCAGGTGATCCTTCACCAACACCTGCAGAGAAATCATTAAATCAGTGTGTTACTATTGGATCCAAAGTTCATTGTTGAGCAGACTTTCTCACTATAAGTTTATTTAGTGGCTGAAAGGTGTTCCTGTTATGTATGTAATTATGTACTGTTGGCTAAAATAACAGCTAGCATGAGCACTAAATGCCCACTCTCCTTTATTTTGGATGTCACATTTTCTTGTCATCTTGGTCTTTTTGTTTCAAAGAAGTTAGAAGCAAGCTAGCAACATTTAAAAAAGTAAAATTCTCCTGTTTTCCGACGATTTTTCATTTTTCTCTTGGTAGCATAGAAAGAGCATTTTTTAACACATAAGTGTGCTGCTGTGGTGGCTAGCTAGTTAATCCTGAGTTTGTTTGAGCTAGCTGTCATGTAATTCAAACCTAGCAGCCAGTAAGGAGCTATACAGCTATTTTGGCTGACTTCTTTTTACACTTCCAACTGCACAATATCTCAGAAGCACAACTGTAATGAAAAGTAGCAACTGTTAAAATAATGTGACATCCTGACACACACCTGGATGTTGTAAGGAAGTCCAGGTTTGATGAAGGGGGGTGTGGACACCAGACTCAGTCTATAAGGTGACTTCACAAACTTTACCCCAGAAAACTCTGCTTCTTGAGTGATACCACCTGAGAGATAGAAACGAGAGGAAAATACATAAAAATGTGTGTGTGTGTGTGTGTGTGTGTGTGTGTGTGTGTGTGTGTGTGTGTGTGTGTGTGTGTGTGTGTGTGTGTGCGTGCGTGTGTGTGTGTGTGTGTGTGTGTGTGTGTGTGTGTGTGTGTGTGTGTGTGTGTGAATACCTGTGTCCTCTTTCAGCAGGACAGTAATGTAGAGGTACCTCCCCACCAGATTGTCAAGGTCTTTTGGTCCGTTGTGTTTGCTCAGGACCTTCTCCATGTTAACAGTCACGTCCACCTCACCTGTCGAGGACAACTGAAGGAGAAAGATATTTTGACAACACAATAATGGTACATCATTATACAGGATATTGCAGTTTATGATTACTTATTGAGTCACTTCTGTTGTGTCTGAGACTCACTAGTAAAATCATATATCTGTCGAGACACAATCAAGAGTTTATCATATTCTATTTCTAATACTAATATTAGATTTTTAGATCAGTATTTTCTAATACTGACTGAAGTCTGAGTCAAAAACTGTGGGAAATATAGAGTTAGTTTTCAACACTTGTTTACATGATTTTCTTATTCTTTAATATGATTTTTCCCCATATATAAGGCAAAGAAACTTTTGAGGACTGTTAGTTGAAAAAATGGGGGCCAAAGCAGTTCTGATACTATGACTTCCTTATTTTTAGAATTTGCAATACAAATTTGGCCTGGTTCTTCCATTTTAATTTTCTCACAAATTTGATTAAAAAGGAGAAAGCTTTTTTTTTGTAAATAAAAATGAGTCTTCGATAGGTAACAAAAAGAATGAGTCTTCGATAGGTAACAAAAAGTCTACATATCAAGCAAGTCAGTGTTCCTCAGGCAGATTGTTACACAATCACTAATACAGTTTGGTGACGACCTCTAGTGGCTTTAGTAAGTATTACAAGAGAAAAGATGGAAGTCAGGTACTAACAATAAGAAACAATAAAGTCAACGTTTACTTCTTTTAGATTACGTGCACTACATCACCTCAACAATGCCACTTTTGTCACTTAAACCATTTAAGTTTGGGTATGTCTTTAGAGCTCCTGTGAGAATTTTTGAGTTCTTTACGAGACAGACTGAAATTAATTGCGCTGCCTCTATAGGATATTCAAAAGCAAACAATACCAACAAAGACAACATTGACTATTGCCACATAGTAATTTCTAATGCCTGCAAAAGCTGTCATGGGTTAGGAGTCAGATGAGGCGATTAACAGCACGCTAAAGAAACAGCCTTTTATTTTTCTATTCTACAGAGCAATAATCACAATGACTGATACATTTGAAGGTTAAAATTAAGCAGGGTGAGATTTTTTGTCACAACGCACGACCTTAACATGGAAAAGATCAGCAAAGAGATAAGACTAACCACTTTGTCCAAAGGGGGCTCCAAAATTAACATAAACCGAAAGTTCCCCCCAGCAGCTTCAAACCAAAATCTTTAGCTAAACTTATCACATAGTTTTGGTGCCTAAACCTAAACGAACTGCTTCAAAGCATTAAAGCATTTGACCATAACAAACGATAATATATTGGGATATGTCGTCTGCTTTTATAGATGCTCCAAATTTAGGAGACAGGCTATTTGGTTGCATTAAGAGGGTCAAATTGATTGGAGGACTTGTTAAATGAAGCATACTCTTTTCTTGATCTTGTTTTGATTTTTTTTAGGAAGAATTCACAACACAATTTCAACTGATATCAAAAGGTTTGATAATATTTCAAAAAGTATCATATAAGAGGTCTCTCCAGTCTTTGTTTCTGACTCTTGTCCTAACCTGCATTTGAAAAGGACAGCGTCTATGTAGCCTCAGAGGTCAAACCAAGGGCAGCAAAGACTCTAAAATCACACTAAATTTAAGCTGGAAATAGGCACCCTACACAAACATAACACTTTTAGTGACTCTCTTCTGGAGTATGGTAGATGGACAGTGATGAGGTGCTGTTCACAAGACACCAGCTGTAACTATGGAGATAAGCAAGCATCCTAAGCCACAATATGACATTGGGTATTAGTCCTTAACCAAGAAGTAATGTAAAAGTAATGTACTGCATTAGAATTGTTCTGAAACTGGAAAAAACCCCTCTAAAATAAGCATGTAAAATGTGACCTAGCTTCAGGTAGTTGTACATTTGTGAGCTCTTGTTGTGTCTGTTGTGTGTTAAATGTGATTCTTAGTTTTTCTTACTCTCTCTCTGGAAACAGAGCTCGGGATGATTACAGGAGCATTCTTCCCTTTTACATAACCATAACGCAGAAACACCTCACCACCAGCCACTGGAGCTCCGTGCAGATACCTGAGAAAGATACACAGCTTTTTTAACTCGCAGCTGAATATTTACTTCAGTGTTTAATGTTCTGAAAATTACGTCAGCATGTTTATTCACCTGGCAGACACCTTGAAGTTAAAACGGGTGAATTGTCCGTAGCTGATGTGGTTTACTTCTGGTTCTACGAGGATGGAAAAACTGGGAAGAACTGTCAAATAACAGTAAATATTTCACATTTAATATAATTTTAATTAACACGACAATATCACAAAACAGTTTGGATGAAATTATGTCTTGTAAAGCAGATTAAGTTACCATATTCTTTCACTTCAAAGTCTGTTCTGGCTGTTGTGGTGAAATCATCAGAGTATGAGGCCTCAATGGTCCAAATTCCCAACCTATAATCACATAACACAATACATGAAAACATTTTGAACGCCTGGAGTAATAGCTGCAATACTTCAATCTGTCTGGAAACACATTGGCAACATTATAAAGACAAATATAGAAAAACATAAACATTAAAACAGCCTGGAATAATGTCAACATGACTAAAAAAACTTGAATCCCCGAAATTAAATTAAAGAACTAGACACCACTTACATCATTCAAACACCATGGATTCAAAGAAAAATAAAACTTACTGACAATTACAAAATGATAATTGGGCACAGCCTGAAATAGTTTAATAGCATTAGAAAGTGCCTGCAATTGAAGCTGGAGAGTGATTAACAGCCTGGAATCACAACATAACTTACTGCCTAATACTTAAACAGTGATACAAACGGTTTAAAATTCTGTACCAACATTGGAATAATCACAGCAATGTATCAACAATCCTAAATTCTCATTACAAACATATAGTCAGGGAATTTGATCAGATATTTGGCTAATCTGGGAATCATTTCCTGACATTGTGGTGCAGTATTCTTTTCAACAAGTATATTGATTACAAGATATTGTAATCAACAAATAAAGCTTCCTTTAAATATACGTACTGTACATGTAGAAGTTGGCGTGGCCGTTTTTGCACCAAAGAGTGGAATTTTTGCAGAACAAATGCTTGCAATGGATTCAGAATCCTGTAAACCCATAGTTTGGGCCACTAACACATCAGGGGATTGTTGGATTTACACATCAAGGAAGGGTCTGCCTAGGATGGGAAACAGCGCCAAAGAGATGGTCCAAAGCCACAGAGAAGGAGAGGAAAAATCTTGTCTCTGAAGTCATTAAGATGGAAGAGGGAAAATTACATGGTCAAAGCCGTGAGCAGACATCAGCAAGGGAGTTGGTCCACTTCGGAGGCTGTGACCAATAGGGTCCTCACATGAGCCGAAATGTGGAGGATGCCTTAGGCAAGGCTGAGTTTTCCTCTTCAGGGCCACACACGACACACGACCCCAGCCCCTGGAACCTTCACCTCTGATACGGCTCAGAAGTAACCTGCCAACTCTTTAAACCAAAGCTTGAGGCACATTCTCTCTGGCTGCAAGGCAGCACTGACACAGGGCTGGTACAGATGGCGGCATGACTGGGTTCTGTGCAAACTAATCAAAATACTGGAGACTCGCAGGCTGAAAGCAAACAGGGCCATCCCAATTACATCCAAGTGGCTGATCCAGTTTGGCAGGCAAGGGAGTGAAGGGCAGAGCTGCACCATGAAGGAGAGGTCCATCCTGTCACTAGGAGGCGAGTGGCAGATGACAGCTGACCAACATGACATCTTTACAGCCAGACATTGGGTTCTGGTCTACGTCCTCCAGAACGGTCCTCATGGCAGAGCTGACTGTTCCACGGAAAGAGGTGATGGAGGCTGCCTTTGAGAATAAGAAGGAGAAGTGCGCGGAACTGTCAGCCATATGTTCACAAGCTGGATGGAGAGCATTCCTCTCTAGTGGAAATCGGGTGCAGGGGCTTCACTGAATTTCGACCTAGTGGTTCCTGAAATCTATTCGCGTCAAAGGCCCCAAAAAGAGGAAAGTCCTTAAAATCTTTTAGAGGCGGCACAGCAGGGGAGCTTCTGGCTCAGAAGGAAGGACAAGGGCAAGGCAAAAGGATCCTAGGCCTGCACAATGGCACAGTCATAGGTGTGACAGGCAGAAATGCCTAGCAGGTGGAACCATGTGCTTACATCTTTGACTGGAGTGTATAGAATAACTGATGCACCTTTGTTTTTAAGGGGCCTTACTTTGGTTTGATTGGGATCTTGAAGGGGTTCTGCATGGACGGGATTCCATTATTGATATCAAACATCTCCACAATGTCCACTGTGGTCTGATCCGGGTCCTGTGGGGATAATAGAACATTGATCTGAAATCTTTGACAGATATCAACATGTTGTAACAAAACCTGTTTCACATCTCCCACAACTCTAAAAAATCATAGAAAAAAATGTTCATTAGCACACTGGGAACATTCATTGAGAAACACAACCTACTTTCCGTGAGTCAGTATGGATTCAGAAAAAATCGGTCAACATCACTAGCTTTAGCAGAAATCATTGAAGAATTAACTAATTCCCTGGACAATAAGAAACCTGCAGTTGGTGTATTTATTGACCTAAAAAAAGCTTTGGACACATAACACTCAATCATGAGATATTAATCAACAAACTAGAAAAATATGGGATGAGGAGGGTAGTATCACAGTGGGTCAGAAGCTATTTAAAAAATATTTTTTTTGTATTGTTTTTTTACATGTTCGAAATAAAATAAATCAATAGATCAATCAAATCTGTGACATACTGATTTGGTCCTGAAGGGGAATTACACTCACCTTAAAGGTCAGGAAGACGCTGCGATTTGCTGGCCTTAACTCCTGGTTCAAGGAAAATGCCCTCACCTTGACTGGACAGAAACACATCCACATCCACGCACACGCACAAACACACACGCACAAACACACACGCACAAAAACACACACAAACACACACACACACATCACACACACACACACACACACACACACACACACACACACACACACACACACACACACACACACACACACACACACACACACACACACACACACACACACACACATAAAAGGGCCAAATATTGAACTGTTTTTTTCTACTTACACAACATGAGCTGGCAATTGTCTGTTTTGTTTGTCCTTGATTACTTTGGGACTACATGATGTAATGTTGTAGTTAACATTGAAGCTGGGTTGTGCGTCATATCCAAATTGTGCTTGACAAGGAGGTGCTGCAGCACCATCAGCGTAGGGATCCTGATCTCATGAGATAATGTGTCTAATTTTTTTCTTTGGTGAATGCAATGCCCTTCCGTAGATTCGGGCCTATGTGCGTGAGAAGCATGTCTCTCAATAACAGAGTGTAAACCAGAATTTCCCTCAGGGATTAATAAAGTATTTCAAAAAATAATAATTGAAAAAATATATATATCAAAAATGATTTAGCTATTGATAGTGAGCTGAGCCTTATAGACTAAGTCTGATGCGATGGGGAAGAGCAGATATACCTTTAAATTCAGGCTGGTGCATTGTGGGTCATTAAGGGGGTGTAATATGTTGTATAAGTTGTTGACTCGTTCTCACCACTCTGGTGTGGGGTGTACAGCGGTTTGTCGGTCTGGATGAACAGGAAGCCGTTGGAGCGGCTGACAGGAACAGACAGGTGCTGGTTGATCTCTGCTGATTGGACTTGGAGAATCACATGGTTCGCTGTTTTATCCAGCTTACCTGGGTGCAGCTATAGAATGAAACAGATATTTGAAATCTCCCCCTAAGATAAAATGTGATTATTTTTCTGTTTCACTTTGTTTGCGATGTCTGACCCGGATTTTGGCGGCAGCCTGGTGGTGGTTTTGGGCATTGAGGGTCACGACTTCTTGGGCCAGAACCACATGTCCTGGAGCCATAGAGGTCTTCAGGAACAAGAAGACCCTCACTTCCTCTGTGAAACCAAACAACTGCAGCAGCACTGTCTCCACAGCGTCCAGACGCAGTGAGAGAGGAGCTGTGATCAGGTACCTGAGGGAGGAGGAGACATGTCTTAACCTTCTGTATTAGGTGTGTTTCATGATCAAACTGGAATAAACCTTAACATGGATCATTCTAAATCTCAGCTAAAGGTGGGCATGTTAGCATGAGGTCAAGCTTATGTTAAACTGTTAATTCCAATAAAGTGTTTGAATTGATTTGTTTCCTTTAAAGAACATTTAAAAAAGACGATATTTAACCTCTTAGCAGTGTTGGATGTTAATGTCTATCTGTCCACCACTCGGGTCCTTAGCAAATATTTCATCAACTTTTTGGATGGATAATGATAACATTGGGTTGTTTCTACTGTAATGGCTTTGGCTATTCTCTGACTTTTCGTCCAGCACTATCTTAAGGTTAAACGTTTTAATTGTCCAACACTTGGTTTATGAGAAAAAACCTGCAGAGCTAAAGAAAGCCCCATCAGAACAAGACTTTGTGCTAACTGCTAATTGACTTATTATAACATGCTACTGCTAAAGTGAAACCATAAATAAGTAGGCTAAACGTTACACATGCTAGCGTCAGCATTTACAAGGTGAGCATGTGAGCATGCTGCTCATAGCATTATGATACTATTTTTTATAACTAGCATTCTCCTACACTAGCTATTTAGAGTGCATCCACAATTTTGGGGGAAAAAAGCACGATGAATACCCACACATTGTAATCATAATGGTGAAAAAGTTGAGTGTGGAAAGTGGACTTGTCTCACCCTATATCTATTTTTTTTAAATATGTTATCTGTTTAGACCATAGACTGTAAATATTACAGTTTCGACCAAAAAACTTAGCAAATGTTCCACTTCAACTCTCGTTTAGGTGTAATTTACTTTTTTGTCTAATTCTTTCAAGTTCAACAGAATACAGGAAAATGTGTCCTTTCAAAAAATGTCAGGGAACAAAATGCTTATGTCTTGGTTTAACATTACCCTCGTTCTCCAGAAAGGAGTGGACATTTTTCTGGATGAACTTTCTTGCTGCTCTCAGTTTCTTAAGGCTAATCAGTGCCCTGTTTGATGGCCTGTTAGGATCAGTACCAGGATTTCTCTGATTGACACCAACTACTGTTGTTCTCTTTCAGATGAGAATGAATCTACCAATCCACACTTTGCCACAGCTTAAAATAGGTCTTTTAACCTGAATTTAACAGATATTTGTGCAGTTTAATTTACATGTACAGCTATAAAGAATGCTGAATTAACTACAGACATGTATAGGCCGACTTGTTTTTTTTATATGGAGTTTCCATTTAGCCTTTGATGTCAATTCAGGGCTTCAGGAAAATCTGACATTGATAGACTTTTGATGCATTTTCATGAAAAATTTCTGGCTAGAGATACAAAATTTCAGCACATTAAAATACAAGAATTATTTTGACCTCATGCTTTGTTTAATTGCTAGGGCCCTGTGACCAAAACATAATCCACAACAAAACTTAACAGCTGCTGCATTTACTTTAAAGGTGTTTTGTCACAGATTCATCAAAGTAATAGAAGAAAAAATCTTGACTTACGATCTGGGGTCAGCCTGTATCCTCGAGCAAAGAGAAAACACACACATAAGTAGGACAAACACCTTCATCCTGTAACGAGAACACACACACAAGCTCTGAAAACCCACAACTGGCTAAAAGAACTGACTGCCAGTAACAGAGTTACATTTTAATCGCTATTGATCAAGACCGAGTGGGAATTTCCTCTTTCTGTGTGTGTGTGTGTGCGTGCGTGCGTGCGTGCGTGTGTGTGTGTGTGTGTGTGTGTGTGTGTGTGTGTGTGTGTGTGTGTGTGTCCCAAAGTTGAGTTTACTCAGCCTGTGTTTTCTGATCTTACCTAACAGTGTGGACTCTGAGGTCTCCTGTTATCAGCTCATCAGTCAGTCATCACAACAGAAAGTTCACATTTGGTGGCTTTGCTGTTTTCTTTGCACTTTGCACTTTGCAATAATAAAACAAACAAACTTAAAATTAACCATAAAATGTCGTATAGGAATCAACACAGTCAGTACAGACCAATGCCCACAGGCTGATGTCCTTGAAGTGACCCCCAGAGGCCAGAACTCCTTAGCCATCAATCAACATCTGGATGAATTATTGCATAATATTGGGGCTGCTCTGAGCAGAAGTGAAGCTAAAAATCTAAACTTGTCCTGAGGAACGGGCTAGAGGATAGATTTAGAAGTTGTTAAAACGTTGTTAAATATTGTTAATGAAGATATTGAGACACCAGAAAGAGTAGCTACTGTTTAATACAGATGTTAATAAACAAACTCACTTAATAACTAACCGTACACTTTAAAAAAGTAAAATGTAGTTAGCCAAGAAATTAGACAAATCTGCAAGCTTGTGATCTTTTGCCCTAACAAATGCATGTGTTTCCCCTGCCTTAGATCAAGTATGGAACAGTTTCATGTTTGATGCATTTTTAAACAACCAAATTGACTGCCACTGATGTGAAATGTTCCGGATTTGCTATTCTTGTAGTAAAAAATAAGGCCAGTATAGTAAAAAATGGTCAGTATTTTGAGCTTAAAAACAGAAGTATAAGTTTAAAGAAGGAATACTTCTGTTAAAAGTAAGAATTATGAGCTTGAAATCGGAATCTCGAGTCATAAAAACCTTGAGTTTAAAATCAGTAGATATCTGGGAATAAAAGTTAATCATTTGTGATCAAAATGGTCAAAATTCTGAGAAAAAAAAGTCCGCAGTTGGAGGATAAAGTGAAAAAACTGTAAATTAAAGCTACAAATACGTAATGGTATTTCATTACATTTGATTTACAATGACACATTTTGATCATTACATGTCAGTAACAGTAACTGTTTTTTTAATACATGTGTTTCTTATCTTTGTCTGTCAGCACCCTCCTTCATATTTCAGTTTTTTGTGTTACTTATCAGATCTGAGTCGAACAACTAATCAAGGTAAGCTTACTGGCCAACCTCTCTGTGAGTGAAATGTTTGGGTTGCTTGGCAACAGTCCAGTATTAAGCTACCTTCATCAGCTCATGTGTTTTTGTGCATCGGAATATTAATGTTTCTTACGGCCGCTTTAAGTCAGATTTTGGGTTTAAACACAGAATTAAAGGTAAAAATGAATTCAGAATCCTGAAAATAAATCGAACTCTGAATTTAAACACACCTGTTTTCAAAATGAAGTAAAACATCTGTGATTTCAGTTTTTGGACATGAATGTCAGCTAGACATCAGCAGAGGTTATAGACATACTTTATTAAGAGTACTTAAGGCTCAAATACAGACTCAAATACAATGTACTTTATTGAAGTCAACATAGCAAACTTCATATACTGATACACGAGTCATATAAGACCTTGTACATATACTTATACAGAGATAAAGTGACAGTTGAATTATATTCTGGGCATTAGGCATATGTTATGTTTATATTCACATTCTTCTCTTTGACAGTTTGGAGCTTATTTACAAAAAGGCTGACAGACATCTGTCAGCTAAAGGGACGCATCCATTCTTCACTTCTACTCTCGTAACTTTGATAATTTAGCAATATTTTAAACAAAAATCAGTGAAAACATTTACAAAAATTAGAAATGTTGATTCTGATATTTTCTTACAGTTGTCAACATAACCTGCCTAAGACCCAATTTGGGTCTCAACTTATAGCTGAAGCACAACAGACATTAATAATATAATATAATAATAATCATAACAATATAATATCTTGAATATCAGGCTCTGCCTTTCTAATAAGTAATGAGCTTCTTTACAGAAATCCTGTGTTTTTTTTTTTTCATTTTTACTGATTGGTCAGTAAAGCGCAAAGTTAGCATGCAGCTAACAGTGAATATTTTTTCCAGACCTTTTTACCATGCAATTGTATACTCATGCTCCAGATGCTAATGATACTGTAAGTGCATGGTATGGATGGAAACTATACTATACTATAAATCAGAAACAGGAAGTATTATTTCACTTTTAGCAAGGAGCCTGCTAACCCAGCATCATAAATGCTAACCTGTTAGCATAATGGAATAGTATAAGTAGGATGAAGCACTAGAAACTCAGGGGTTTCCTCTGTAGGGGCCTTAGAGCCATGACTGTAGCACCTCCCAGTGTTCAACACACACATTAGAACCTTTTACAGAAAATCATCTGCATGCAAACCAACGCACAACACCATCATTTCAAAGATACTTGACTTATATGAAATAATAGGATAGAGTCACACAGTAACACTGTCGCATCTTTCAAATGATCTATGAAAATGATGAACCAGTGTGTGTTTTGTACAATACATTTGTGAGTGCATGCATAAAATATTAAAGCACAGTCAGCACAATTCATCTGACAACCGATGTAATTAGCAGACAATTCAGCATATTCCTCCATAATGGAAGTTGCTGTTCCTGTTTACAAAAAGTGCCTGTCTGCTTTCCTGTCTGATATTTTATGTTTATGTCTGTCTGTCTGTCTGTCTGTCTGGTTTTTTTTTGTCTATGGGTCGGCCTTTCTCACAGCACCATGGTTGGAATATGGTGAACCAGTGATGCAGGGTGAGGCATAGCTGTAAGCTGTGGTGGGTGAGAAGGAGAGTGGGCCGAGTGGACAACAACACTCCCTCCTGCAGCCCCTCCATCTCCCGTGGGCCGATGCCGGGCGCTCTTTTGGTGTGCCCTCAGCCCGGCCAGCTGTGAGTACGCCGACTGGCAGACGTGGCACTTGTAAGGACGCTCCCCGGTGTGCAGCCTCACATGGTTTCTCAATGTGGACGACTGGCTGAAGCGGCGGTTGCAGAAGCGGCAGACGAAAGGTTTGTCCAGCGTGTGGATGCGCATATGAGAGCGCAGATTGCTGCGGGAGTTGAATCCACGGTGGCAGATTACACAGCGCATACGACCCAAACTAGAGGAGGACGAAGAGGAGGAGGAGGAGGAAGAGGAGGAGGAGGAGGAGAGGGTAGAAGAGGAGCCTTCACAGGTATGGAACTCATCTGGGAGGAGGAAGAGGAGGAACGTGTTAGTCTGTTTGTACAAAGTTTGATCCTTCCTTTTTGAAGGACTATGGAAGAAAAATAGAAGAAACATTTTAGGCTTAAAATTGACTTATTTTTTCAATTAAGAGATTTCAATTTTCTGATCTGCAAATAAAGTGATACATCTGTTATTTTATTAAGGAATAACTCACAATAATGACCTTGACGTTTTTTTAACTATTTTTTTTTATTCCCTTTGCAAAATGTAGATTTCCAAATGTAATATTATAAGTCAGACTTTTAAATTTCATTTGATTTTTTTTATTTACCATCTTCAAAAAAAGACAGAACCCTTTTCAAGGACAACATTTCGAGTAAAGATTTTCTTATTCAAAACTGGAAATCTTTTCACTCTCTTCTTTTACAAATAGTCACA
This sequence comes from Tautogolabrus adspersus, assembly GCA_020745685.1. Lineage (NCBI taxonomy): Eukaryota > Metazoa > Chordata > Actinopteri > Labriformes > Labridae > Tautogolabrus > Tautogolabrus adspersus. Next base: position 19,969,048 of record CM036534.1, read on the forward strand.
GTTCCAGTTAAAAACAACAAAATTACAACCTGAATCAAAAATTTCTATCGTTCAGTTTTCTTATTTTATATATTTTCATTTCTGAATTTTTTCATTTTAAAAATAATTGTGGTATTTCATTCTTTGCCCTTGACCTCTTCTGTAAAGAGTAAATCTGATGACATACCATACTTTTTTTTTCTGATGTTAGAATGAGAATACAATTCTCCACTCTACTATCCTCCTCTGCTTTGTTTTGCTGCTATCCTTTGTTAAGCGTCATTGAGTACTTCGAAAAGCGCCATAGAAGTTGAATGCATTGTTATTATTATTAATAATAATTCAGCATCAATAATGAAAATTATTTACCACTCTTGCTCTTCTTGGTCTGTTCTTCATCTCCCCCTGGAATTCCAGGGATTCCCAGAAAGGTGTTGTGGGAGTTTCCATACCAGACCAGCAGTTCCTGATCCGGAGGGATTGTCTGAGGAGAACAAAAAGAGGTGAGTCATATGTCTCAAGGAAATATGCTTTTTTTAAAATAAATAAACAATTAAACAACAACAACTTTAGAAATATGTATCTGGGAGATTGAACTCTCTGCTTAAACACTCCTACAAGTAATTTGAGTTTCAGTTGATTGGGTAAGAGACAGAGGAGGACTGGAACAGGTTTTTTAAATCTCTGATCTTTGAGCCAGCAGAGGGCGGCACACACCTGAACTTTTCTTCAATTTTGACTGCTGGAACAATAATTTGTTTTATTCAAAAAATGTTTCATTCTATTTGGTTCCTCTAGTTTTCTGACAGCACTTTTCAAAACAAGAATTTTCAGATCTATATAGTTAAAATCAGGACGTTGCCGGTAAGTTAATATCATACATGCTGTGTCTGCATACAGAAATGATTTCATTTACTGACCTCCACAGCCTTGTAAAAGATGCTGCTGCCAATCTGAACCACCTCCAGGTTCTGCTCCTGCTCGTTCCTCGCACACTTTATGTACGTCATCCAGCTCCTCTGATCCTCCTGACTGGCATCGATGAAATACCGAACCGTGCCATCCTCATTAAACACCTGAGGTGAAGGGGGGAACAAATCATGTCATACATCATATCAAGTTTAAAATGCACAGTCCTCTGGTTGATGGGTGGTTATTTATCAGACATCACAGTAAACAAACAAACTAACAACAACAACAAAAACCAGTGAGCGACTTTGTATCAGATGGTAGTCACTAATAATAGATCAAGTTAAAGGGTCAGTCAAAAGTTATTGGTTAAGTTTGTTTGTTTGTTGAAAGTCAATCACTCAACCAGTTCAAAATGCCAGCCAGTCATGTTGTTGTTGGATCTGTTAATAACCATGAAGATAGATAGCAGCTGTAAGTTACAACTAGTCTGTCGGCTAAACAAATTTTGTAGAGATACAGGACATCAGCCGGCCAGTTAGTACTTGAGCAGAACTGCAGCTAACTATCCAGAAACATTTAACTTTACTAACTCACCACTGGCCAGCTAGTCTCCAAAAAGCGAAAATAACATGTCAATAATCAGCTTGTCATTTACTTAGTTAACAAGCTTTAGGTTAGCAAGTGAAGCATGCAGACGCTCAGTCAGATTGTCTTTCTGTAGTTAGTTAGCTCTGCAATTAGTACTTTGGCCAGCTAGTGTAATGGCTAGTAGTAATTAATGACTCAGGGAGTTGTTTAGCTATACGCTAGTTATCCATGAAGCTATACGGCTCACAGTCAGTTGGCCAGTAAATTACAGATAATTGAAAAAATACAGACTCAGGCTTAAAGCTAAAAAATGCATGGGTTGCTTTTTACTTGTTTCACTAATAGGTAGGCTTGTGATCTTCAACTTCAACTTCAGTGATGGCCTAGCTCCTAGATTACAAAGTAATAGCTAAATGTCTGCAAGCTAAATATAAATGTAGGGAATATAAATCACAGTTAACACTGCTCACCTCCCACATAAGGTTGTTGTTCTTATACAGGTCGATGTGTTCAGGGGAGATCAGGCGTCCGGTGAATGGTCCCATCTCTGTTCCTGCTTTGATCCACGTTTTAGAGAAAATTCCCAAACCTTCACCTGCAACATAATAAAGACACAAAATACTGTTACTTCAGGGGTATCATCATATGCTGATTAAATATTAAACTCAAAATGCACTGGAGCTTATTTATACAATACAATTAGCTGACATAACACACAAAATAAGAGTCAATGTTTAAACTATAAGAGGCTAGCCTATATGATATGAAGTCACGTCTTTTTTTCTTTTCTTCAGATTTGATTCAATTGTTCTTTGTCCTTCAGTTTGTTCTCGGCTTGGAGGAGAAAATTGCTGGGAAATTTAGGATCCAGGCCAGAAATCAATTTAAAGGATATCAATACAACTTTTAGTTACCTATTTTGACAATATTATCTTATTGTGACAAATAGTCTAGATCAGCGCATATGAAAGTATTTAAAATATAAAATCCTCAATAGATGATCGGCTTAATGTTGAATAAATCCACACTTAATTATTCTGTTTGGCTGTGGCTAAGATCAAGTTGGACAGTTTGAACTTGCTCAGTAAAGAAGACATAGACAGCAATGTAATAAACAAACACACATTTAAAACACATGCAGGAAAAGAAATAAGGACATTTTACCTGGGACTGAACTCTGAGCGATGATCACCTCGCTGGGCAAAACCAGACTGGACAACTTCTGCACCTCTAAACACAAAATACATTTATTAAAGTTCATTTTTGTAGGCCTATTAGTATTTTCTCTTAACAAATGAAATGTAATGACTGAAAGCAGAAGACCTTTTAAACAAAAGCAACAACAACAAAAAATCACCTGATTGAATCTCTTTTGAATATTTGCAGTTTTGACATAAAAGCTAAGACAGGCGGACTACAGCCCACTTTTCTGAGTTTTATAAGAAAATAACGCGATGATCAGGACGCTGTAATATTGAAGTTTCCCATGAACAGTGTAAGCAGCAGGAAAATGATCAGAAATGCAGCATTGACAAAGACAAATTAATAAGGTTAAATGCGCATTTTCCCCTTGAATAGAGGCATTATGTCTGCACAAGTCCCCTGCTGTCCGCTGAGCCAAAGACCACAAATCTTGATTCATGATGGTTTAAAGGAACCAGAAAGTTTAAACTAAGAAAGACTTTACTCGAAGAAATCTCCCAGTTTGAGCACTGACAATCAAAGAAAGGTCGAAACTCCGGACTGGATAAGTAAAACAGAAACGAATGCAATAAAAGTTTAAAATAAGAGACAAAGTGAGAGATGTCAGGGAGTGTTTCACGCTCACGATGAAGCGTGAAACAGCTCGTGACATTTAGGAGAACAGAGATTTAAATGGAGATAAGAGTGCTGCAAGTTGATCCGCATTAAAAACTACAGAAGAAGAAAAGAAAAAACTCATAAATGCCATCAGGAGTGAAGAAAATGTGCAGCGGATTGTGTTCACACGACGCAGAAAACCGGATTTAAATTCCTGCAGAAATAATCCGTTTAAAATGAAGCGGGAGGATCAGACGAGCAGCGGGTTCGAGCTCTCACGGACTCTCTGAAATTGTTCCGAACGAATTTTAGCAAAAACGAAAACGAATTTCACATAAAAATGTTGAAAAAAAACAAAGAAACTTTTCAAAAAGGCGTTAAACTCCGCGCGTTTTGGAGCTCCTAATAACGGACATAAAATGCGTAAATAATTTATCATCATCAGCGACAGTTCAGAAATGTCATAGAAACCAAAAGCAGGTTGTATTAAACTATGAATTGATTGGAATAATTTTAATGAGTGTGTGGAGATTTGCAGGCGTTGCGCGCATGTGGAAAGACCCTGATCATCTGATTTCACGGCGTTGAAAGAGTTTGATCAGCTGTGGTTAAGGGTGATTGTCTAAATACTGAGCAATAGGCTACTTAAATAAACGTTGCTTGTGAAGCTACTATACATTAAACATTATTTAACACATTTTTAATCTCTCAAGCTTGAGCCCTTCTTTCTGTTTGACTACACACAGCCTCCAAAAGAAATGGATGAGTCACTATATCGAAACTAAAGGCTCTTAATTAAAGCAGAGGCACTTAATAATTTTACCAAATGTGAATAATTTGTGTCATAATCTGTTTTTTTTTTTTTTACTTTTTGGTTCGATTTGAAAACTAGGCTACTTGAAATAAGATATTTCACGTTGATTTCACGTAATCCAACATTAACTTCAATCAAAATATCCAAAAAGATCAGCATCAAAAGCAAATGCATGATACAAAAATGCCATAGGCATACTACAACCGTGTCTTTAGATGTAGGCCTATGGATAATTGAGTGTTCAAGATTAGGCTATTCCGATTATTTCAAGATAGAAAACAAAGACTTTCATCTGATAGACTATGTGATTAAGGAAAGTTTAAAATGTATAGGCTAAATATAAATAGAAGTAGCCTATGCAATTTAAAATTAAATAAGACATTGATCCTCGCAGGAGAGGTAATAATTAGATTTAAGGATGAGATCATTCGTAACTCTAAATTGGGTTGCGTCACTTACCTCCGGAGAAGGACTGCGCGAGCACCTCAGCAGTAAACGCGGTCTTGGGGCTCGCGCTCGGGGCGGTGCGGTCCTCGTGCTGCAGGTTATGCTGGTGGGGCGCGTGGTGGTGATGCTGCTCGCCTAGCACGTGTCTCCAGCGGCCGTACAGGAAGCTGTGCAGGATGTCCGAGGTGATGATGTCCGCCAGAGAGAGCGGCTGCTGCTGCGGCTTAAAGCCCGGCTTCAGGCCCAGAGAGGAGCCGGGCAGAACGGAGCCCATGGCGGGGACCAGAGGAAAGAGAACAGGGGCAGGGGAAGAAGCTGGAGCTGGAGCACCAGGAGAACTAAAGTTTCAAAAGTCCTAAAAAAGGGATATTCTGCAATAAAAACTCCACTTCTTCCTTTGACCTTAAAAATAAAACAATCTGAGGTTAATGTGGCTGCAAGTTGTTTGTTTTTTCTATTGTTTAAATAGAGTTTAAATCATCAAAATAATAAAGTGCTAACAGAAGTTCTGAGGAGCTGAAATAAAGCTTACAGAGAGGGTGAGGGTCTTTATAGACTCTGTAATCACCTCCTCCTACATCTCTATAAAGAGAGGAGGAGCAGTGTGTGAATGTACGTGCGTGCGTGTGCGTCTGCGCTGCACGCGCTGTTTGCTCCGTTTAGCTCAGGCTCATGACACCGTAGATACACCCAATTAGGAATTAATAAGAAAACAAAAACAGACCTCAGAGCAGCAGACATAGACCCGGCCGCGGTTCATAATGTTTGGATTTTCTCTGAAGCAAAAACGAAGAAAAAGCAGAAACAGAATCTGTGAGATGGTTCAAGCATAAAGTAGTTACAATGTGAGGTCAGAATCTTTACATTTAAAAGGAGTGGTCAGACCAAAATGTAGAAGTCTATAGGCTAGTTAAAGTAAAAGTATTGTAATTACAGTATTAAGCATCAAAACTTAGAGTTATGATTATGCAGAATATACTTTAGATAACTACTTTGAATAATCGACAAAGTATATCCAAAATAATCAGAAAAATGTAGAGGAGACAACGTAGGCTATAAGATACCAGTAAATAGCACATAATGCAATACTTGGGTTAAAGCTCCTGTTAGGAGGTTTTTGCTGGTTATGAAATAAATATCAATGCGTATTTATAACCTACAAAAGCAATAGAGACCATCAGTGATAACATTCATTATTTCTATATTATTTTATTTGCTGGTCACATCTGTCACACACTGGGTTTCAGAGGAGGTGATTAACAGCACTCTGCCAAAACAGTCATTTTACAATTTGTACATGCCAGAGATTTATTTTGTGTTTATGTTAGACATTTAAAACAAAGAAGGATGAGCTTTTCGTCAGAAACACAACTGACACATGTACAGAAAACGATGAGCAAAGAGAAGAGATTTCAACTTTGTTCACAGGGGGTGCCAAAAGCAACACTACTGAAACTTCAGCATAGGAGCTTTAAAGTAGTCTTTGCTCTGATCCCCCCTGGACCTACCTGGCAGGAACGCGGGGCCTCTGGATCCCCAGTAATTTCAGTAGACACATCAACATCTCTATTGTTCTACGGCAACTTTAAATGTTTTCTGCAGTTAAAAGAAGAGAAAACAACATATTTCACCTACATAAAATTAGACAGTTAGAGGTTAATGTGGCTGCAAGTTGTTTGTTTTAATAGGCCTAAAGACGTTACCATTGATAGACATATACAAAGTGAAAAATGACGATGAAATAATTACTAATGGTTTGCATAAAGAGGGACGATGGGTAGTTAAGTGAGAGGAGAAGAACAGCTCAACTCAAACTAATATCAAAAAGGAAATATCAGTGTTTATGTTTAATCAAGAGTACAATGTCCATATGAACTATTGGTTTCTCCTTATACTGACTTCACACAGAGCTCTTTCATGTTGAGGATTTAGATATCTCAATAACTCAGCAGAAGCAGAGTCTCTGTGATGAATCTTGCGGACAGGTATACGGTCTGTCTCAGGTGTTTCTGAACTGAGCCTGCTGCTTTCTGTTTGGATGAGGAGGAGCAAAGGGGTTCTGTTTTTTGGTGACTTTAAGGTTCAGAGGATGGCACATAAATTCAAGTCAGAGATTTAAGGAGTAGAATATAACAAAATTACTCACACTGTTGTGGCGATGTTGGAATATTCACAAACATTGTTACTGACTGGGAGGTCAAAACAACCGCTCAAAGTGTGTGAGGAAATTTGATACACCACTTGTCAAGTTGCCACATTTGACTAAGAAACATTTTGAATTAAAGCAAATGTCTTTATGGCAAGAAAGGTTCTGATTAATAAAATACAGTTGTGTGTTCTGAATATTTCGACACAAAGCTTGTGAACACACAAGCTGGAAAGCAACATCTCAATCGGGAAAAGGACCTTCAGAGAAGCTTGCGAACGCAGCACGAGTCATGCATTGGTCTCAAACATGTCCAGTGTTGAATAAGTACATTTACCCAAGTAAGTAATATAAACATAATTCAAGGTATTTGTGGTTTGATTGAATATTTGTGTTAAATGCATCATTTAACTTCTCCTCCACTACATCATCTGTCTGACTGTTTTTTTCACCCGATTCCAGTCTAAAAATTATGCATCTCCAAGTATGATGATTTGAAATGTTTGTGATCATCTGTTAGAGTTTCTTTTAAATATATATTTAGACAAAATTATTCAACTTAAACTAAAAAATGTGTTTTTACCCTTATGAACTGTAACATGCATTGTCATATAAAGCAACACATCAGATGATGATCTAATAGATCATGTGCATTGCTATAGATTAAAGTTTAAAGGGTATAAAAGTGTTACATCTTTCAACATCTATGGCAGTTAAAATTAAACCTAAACATAAATATAGCAGTAATCAAATCCAAACACATCAGACATCATAAAACACGGACTGGTCCACTTCACTGTAAATGCTTGGAATTTCACACTGCTAATGCTTTAGTATGTGCTTAAGTTACTGCAGGACTTTAACCTGTATTAGAAAACTTTTAGTATCAGTTCTTAAACTGCAGTATAGCAGAGATTGTTTTTTAAAAATATTTAAAAGGGCTAAAAGTCGATTCTGCAGCGGTGGAATGTGAGTTGAAGGGAGCAGGAGAAGGAGAAGGGGAGGAGGAGGAGGAGTGCAGCAGTGTGAGTGACAGAGCAGGAAAACAGATTAGAGGAGAGATTACCAAGACAACAGCTGCTTTCTTCATCCCTCTATTCAGCCTCCTCCTCTGCCTTCTCTCCACACGATCATTATTCTCTTCTTCACTCTGATCTGTATTTATGAGCTTTTAAACATTTATTGTTGACACTCATGAGCGCGAGACACACACACACACGCACACGCACACACACACACACACACACACACAAAGTCCTATTGTCATCAGTCTGTCAATTGAAACACCAGATTGAGTTTAATTTGATTTTAAATGGAGAATGTAAATGTGGCCGAAAGGAGACTGCAATACTTAGAAGAGCATTATTTAAAGAAAAAGCAGATATCATTCTTAATGATGGCATCTGAATTCAGCTTTCACTGACAGTATAAGCATAGCCTTTATAATACATGTATGTTTACACACGTTTACACTTGGTGCTTCCTCGTGTACTTTCTGATGTGATATTATACCTGATGTCACTTCTCTGGGGAATGCTATATTTGAAGATATTAAAACTGACATTGGTAGAAAATTGTTGGAAATTATTGAATCTGTCCTGGTATGCCAAATGTGTTGTTATTTGCAGTGTTATATTTATAATGACTCTGTTATATTAACGATAATCTTTATTTTAGTTTTTTTAAAAGGCTAAACTTGTTTCTGTTTAAACCTGTGTTCTTAGTTTGCATGCTTCTGATGTTATAGGCTGAGCAGATCCAAACTAACTCTACCTGTTGATGTTTGACTGATGGACAAACATTCAGACTTTCACGTGCAGAAAGAAACATGTAAGAGTGAACCTTCTAGAGATATAATTAATTACATTTAAACTTCTACTGAATGAGTACATTTAAATGCATGTGAAAGTGTCACAGTGTTTTTATGTTTTATATTTATTGTCTCAGATTGTATTCCCCTCTCCTCCTTTTTTCTCATTTATTCCCTGTTATTCCTATATTCAATTATACATTATACTGAGTACAAATAGAATACATCAATGGCCATAGTAAAAATAAAAAGTACAAACAGATATAGCCTATTGTATTGTAGTATTTAGAAGACAATGTATTAACTTTTGCCATATTTCATGTAACTCCTGATTAATTTAAAACGTTTAATTTTCTTCTGCGAGCTTTCCTCGCTCCATCGAAACTTCTGGCGGTTCGGCGTTTGTTTTTGCCGGCTTTCCGCCCTTTCCCCCGGGGCTTCCACCCTGGCTCTTCCCCGTCAGGCTCCCCGGAGCTCCGTGCGTAACGGCTCCGTGCCAAACACGGAGGCTGCGCGCTTTTGTCCCGAGAGACAGGGGAGAAGAAAAGGAGAGAAAATCCTAGAATAATGGCAGATTTGCAAATGTTTTTCAATTGATTTGACTCAATGAACGCTGGATTTTCTTTTTCTTTTCTGTCTCTTTATTTCTTCTGGAGGAGCGGAGGAGAGTTTGGCTGAAGCCGCTACGCACGCGGGCCGAGCGGGAGTTTATTAATGGAGAGTCGCGTCTTTATTGAAGGAGGACACGCTTTAATGAGCTTTTTACAACAAAAAGCTCTTCAGTGAGTGTGTCCCGGTGTCCTCTCCGCCTTTATACTCGCTCCATACGGCCAATAAGAAACCACTTTAGCCCCGAAAAGACGACGGGAAGTCAGGAGGCGGAGGGAGCGGCAGGTGACTGGCACGCGTAAATACAAGAGGACAACAGGAGAGAGGAGGACACAGACAGAAAGAAAGGAGGAGAGAGAGAGTCCTGCGGGTGAGCTGAGGATGGAGGGAGGTGAAAGGAGAAGAAAAGAAATAAGGAGGAGGAGGAGGTGGTGGGAATGAGCCCAAATGGCGCACTAATATTGTTCCGTTAACGTGATTAGCGCTGTGTTGCAGCCTCATCAGTATTCATGCTGGCCGGACAGACGTTAATAATCCTCCTTTAAAAAGCCTTTTAATGATCATCAGCGGCTGAGAGGAGACAAGCTGTCAGCTGCTCCGGGATCAAAATCAAACGCTCCCTCTTGTTGTTCAGGGTTTCTCTTTTTTTTCAGCAGCTTGTTACCGTTTTTCTCACCACTCTTCATCATTATCATCATCTTCATCAGATGCTCGGTAAAGCTTACACAATAAAAATCCGACTCTACACTTCAACATTTGTTCATAATTAGATATTTGCACCGGGGGAGCAGATGTGTATAAGGAGGATTGAAACATGAAATAATATGACACTTAATGTGAAACATGTAGACATAAAGAGATAATAAAGTCAAGATAAAAAATATTTGAATGTAAATGAAAAATATATGAATGCAACTAAAACTAAAAAGTTAAACTTTGAAAAGATTGTAAAGTCATTGATCTGTCCTGGGTTAATCACTAACTGAGGACTCTGACTGACAGCTTCATTAAATGTCTGAGGAGAGAGACTTTAACTCATCAGTGAAGAAGAAAGTACCCACAGTACTGATATCACGCACTTATTATTATTTAGTAAAAGTTAAAAGTCCCACTCTAAAATGTAAGTTGGGTAAAGGTATACAAGTATAATCAGAAAAAAATAGTTCACATATTAAAAAAGAAGGAAAATGTTTGCTTTAATAGATATTATAATTTATTCTTGGGACAGCAGGTTTGTACCTGGGTATTTTTGATCAAATACATGACACATCAGTCTGACTTTAGACAAATTCTGCTTTACAACACACAACATGATGCAGTGCACCGACTTTTAAAGAAGAAAAGCAGACTCTTTTTAACATTGGAGACTTTTGTTAATGTTTAATCTTTTTTTGTAGGTGGTGACTAAAGTCTGCTATGGCTTAAGGGTCAATATTTGGTGTAGAAAAACTTGTTTAAAGAGATCAATCCTTGCTGTCAGAATCCGGTCCTGCATGTACACCAAAACATCTCTGAAGTGTATTTGGCCAAACTGATGAACAACAAGGGATAACTATTCTGGAGCGCAAGGAATGTCAATCCCAAATTTCCCAAAAATGTCTCCTGTGTAATCTCCTGAATATGACTTCTTAATTTTACTGTTTTCCAAATCTAATCTTTGGGATATTTTAACAGAAATGTATTTTGGGATTTTCCATATAGTTTTTTGGTGCCAGAAGTGACCATTCTTCAACACTAGAGAGGAGCCTTGGATAGGTGCATCCATAACCATCATTCACCGTAACTGATTTTACTTGGACTGTAGTTAGCTTTTTTGTTAAAGCCTTTGAGACAACCAAATCTGGACACAAGTTGTATGTTTAAAAAAACTGTGAGGGGTTGTGTTATTAAGGCACCAGAAATTCTTCATTAGGTTTTACAGAGAAACTGTGTCTGAGTTCATGTGAAAAAATAAAAGTGAAAACTTTGGACATGATTTGTTTAAAATCTTTCATTGCTTAAAATAATTTGACTTAAACTTTGGTCTCCTGAGCAAAAGTGTTGTGTATTTTAGATCCATAAATTGTACGATCACAACCCCAGCAGATCCATTCTATGTTTATTAAATGATTTTAAAAAAAAATACAAAATGCCATTGGACTGTATTGGGCATCAGATGTCTCAATGCTCTGATGCTTTGTGTAGTATTGTATGAGTATTTCCCAAAAAAGTAAAAGTAAAATCCTGCAATATATAAGATGAACTTAAAATAATTTTAAAATGTTAAATAACAACATGAGGTTTGTGTAGCTGCCTTTTTATACTGTTTATCTGAATTGTCGACAATACAACCTTAAATCAGATTTTAGGTAGACTACCGTCAGATTTGCTTCTCAATGAAATGATCCGTTACTAAATTCAGCTATTAGCTAGCAAACAACAACATTGCTAGCTAAGAGTACAATGCTAATCAATTCCAGCAATATCAGCAACCAATGATTTCCCATCACATATTTAATGCCTTGTTTTTTTTATTTAAAGGTAAGGTTAAAAAAAAAAAAAAAAAGCAAAAATACAAAGTATAGCATTTTCATGCATGCAGCAACTCCATTATGACAACAGAAATAAATATCATTGCAGCCTGAAAAAAAAAAAATCAGTTTTCATTTGAATAGCTGCACCTTCATCGGCCTATGGGGTGTGAATGCCTTAAATACTAATCTTTTTGGATTCATTTAAGGCTAAGAGTTCTGCATTATTAGGGACGTGGCTGATTTGACTGACTGGTGGGAGGCCTCCTCAGCTGCACCTGTTTGTTTCGAGGTTGACTGAAAGTTATAATGAGACAACATTTGCAATATGGGAACTGCATTCAATGGGCTTCAAAACTCCAATTCCAAAACCAATGAGTGACATTACTCAGACTATGTCCATGTTTCTATAAAGTCTATGGTTGCATGTTAAAGAAATCTGTGTTTCTCGACACAGGATGTCAGAAGGAGCCACAGGAGCCATATCACAATAAAAGCAATAGACCCCATGATAGCTTGATAGGTAGTGTTGGAAATGTACATCATTTTGTCTGTATTTTTGTTAACATCTGGTATTGGAGGGAAACTATGTGTCTGCTCATGTTGGGGTTAGCTCCTGCAAACGTTAACAAGAACTGTAAGAACATCTGTGGAGTTCTACAGCAGGATTAACATGCAGGGAAACACTAAGAGCAGTGACGTGGATGCTGTTAATGAACACAGTATCACTATTGAATGTACAGCGTGTGCTCTTAAAAATGTGCTCAGCTGTCCACAAACTTTTGGCCATGAAGTGCAGTCAACTGACACGGACAGTTTATTGCTCCTGTTGGTCCCTGAGCATCATGGGAAACATTTGGACTCGATCCAGATCACCATTACCTTAATGTTTAATCAGGTCTGACATACATAGTTCATCTGTACTTACCGAGCTCTTTCCTGTACTTTATGACCACTGAAACACTACACCGCAACACGCCCACATGCACAAAGACACACACAAACACACCCACATGCACACAGACACACACAAACACACCCACATGCACACAGACACACACAAACACACCCACACCCACACCCACACACACACAGACACAGACACACACAAACACACCCACATGCACAAAGACATACACAAACACACACCACACACCGTGCCAGTAAGAGTGGACTCTTTAGTTCTTGTTGTTTCCTATCTGATTTCTTCATCAATAATTATCACTCCATCATCCCCATCTTTATCCCTAACCTCCTACATTTTTATTAAGAGCACTAGTACGGCACTGTACTGTTTCAGATAATGCTGCCAAAAGTGGATGTAGCCACCATGATGCTCTTGGTTAATGGACTACATATTTAAGGCGTTTTCTTCTGCAGCAAGAAGTAACCATTTTTGGACAAAAGAGAGTTCAAGGGGAGCCATAGGGTAGTCAATGCTAAGTTATCAGCTAACAGTTAGCTAGCTTGATTAGCAAGATATACTCATATTAAACAGCAATATGTATCTGGATGCTCATTTTTTGCTAGCAAAAATAGGCTTTAAATAAAATGTTCTTACCAGGAAAATGAACTTCTGGTCCCTTGCAGTATCTTTAAATAGAAACACATTTTTTAATAAATCAAATGTGTCAGACTTTATATGAAGCAGCGGAAGCTTCACATACACACAGTGCTGTTCTGCCAGAGATCCCGTCCCGCCCCTGTAACACCTCTGTTTCTACCCCTGATGCTAGAACAGAGGTGGGACGACTTGGTTTTATCATTACGCCTCATTTACAATGAAGGCGAGACGTTACAGCAGTGTAAACATCCCGCCATGAACTGGCAATTCTAGGAAGGATAAAAAGCAATTTATAAACAAGGGTTTAATAAGGCATTCTTTTTGGGCAAAGGTCATGTCCTTTCCCAAAGTGGACCCCTCTCCAACCTACCCAACCATATTTATACCATGTTCAACCTATTGAAAACATAATTTCAACAACTTCAGTGTACGAGTGCAACACTAATAATTTGAGCATTATTTTGTACAAAGAAGAACAGTTTTCTGGAAGTTAGGATTTATTGTTTAGCCAACAATCCATGCATATCATTCACTGTTGTTTTTAGATTCTGATGCTAAGCACATTAATTATTATGACCTCAGTTCAGATGTTGAAGGGCAAACATTTTGGCTGGCTCCTTGGAAACCTCAAAGTGACTACAAGTAACTTATTTTGCAAGAAATGGTTTGCACAAAAAAAGTAAGTAAAATCATTAAATACTGTACTGGTTTTTCCATTAAGTGTTCTTTAATAATAGATTAAAAACCTTTTTGACAGTCTTAGTTTATTTTTTAAATCACTATTTTACACACTATGAAGAGGTTCAAAAGGATACATTGGCATAAATAACAATGCCAAAATATGCAAATATGTGGAGCCCCTAATGTCCCAAAGAGTTAACATTAGAATATAATAACTTGTGCACACAATATAAATAACTTGTCCACATAATTTTTACATTGTGTGCACAAATTAGATAACTTGTGCGAACAAGATAATTTTGCACACAATATTTTTTTTCACGAGTTCAGTTCAAAAAGGAATTATAATATGACATTATTTCATGTATTCTGAATTAATATTTAGTTATTTGGTTTTCTTTATTTGACGTTGCTAATATAACAACTCTTGACAGTATAGGCCTTATTTAATTTTTTATTTTCTCATCTTGTTTTTTGCAACTTTGTTCAAAGTATGTTTCGCACATCCAAAAACTTTTTATTTATTTAAAAAAATCAAACAATCTGTTTTTCTGTACCTGCTCTTCTCCCTCAGTGCAGCTTCATTCATCCCTGGAGGTCTTTAGGTGTGTGAGTGTGTGATTACAGTAATGTCTTAATGACAGATGACATCACACTAACAGTCAGACCATCTGTCTCTGCTCTGGGAACATGAATAAATGATAAATCCCACTTTTCATGTCAGGACATGAAGAGATGCTGTGACAGCAGCTTAGAAACACATTGACCCTGAGTGTGTTGGATATTATGTCTACATTAAAGTTTCTATTAATCAAAATAGGGGGTGCCAGTATGGAGCTATTATTGTGGCTCTCATTGGAGCTTCGTGAGCTTCTCATTATCAAAATAAAATTAGCATCTGATCCGCTCGTGACTTTGTTTTTGAACTACAGGGTTATTTGTGGAGAGGCACGCCTGAATTGTACGCAATGGATGATTTGTGTGTATTTTCAGGACGAACAGCAAAAAAATCTAACTTTTCTGCCATTATTATCAGTAAACATTTTGCAATTGTTATATTTTCAGTACACACATTTGTGGATCTATTCACACATTTGTGGATCTGTGTACGTATTTTCAAATAGTTTTGCCACAATAATAGCTCCATACGCCAGATGGACTAGTGGTTGGGGTGCGCCCCATGTATAGAGGCTGTAGTCTTCCAGGCGGGCAGTCGGGGTTAGAGTACGACCTGCAGCTACTTTCCTTCCTGTCATTCCCCACTGTTTCTCCCCGATTTCCTACCCACTGTCCTCTCAGTAAAGGCATAAAAGTCCCCAAAATATATACAGTATATATATACACACACAGTATATATAATTAAAAATAATGTTTAGATTAGGAAGAAAACATTTCTGGCTTGCATTAAACTTTAAGAAAGTCATCATTGACACCAGTTTTTAAGTGAACTACAGGCAACTTCATGTTGTTTGCACACTGTAGTGAGTTAAAGGCAGGGTTGGAAATTTTCAAAAAAACTAGCATGATTTTGAAAGTAGCATTCCCTCAGTGCTCTGTCTGCACCCACCCCCTCTCCTCTGTGCTCCCTCAAAAGCCACGCCCCTCACTTACATGCACAAGTGCTGTTCCTCCAGAAGCGGACCTCAGCCTATGACCTCAGCTCATCCCTTGCATTGTGTTAAACTATGCCGTGACGTCTCATGTAGCGGTGAGTAAACACTAAACTTCATCATAATACATGTTAAAAAAAACTTGACTATTTCACTACTCACAACGACAAACTCACAGTACAAACTCAGTTATCTGTGACGCGCTTTAGTGCACGCAAAGGGTAGAGAATGTGCGGGAAATAGGGAGGCATGATTGGTTCATCAAATTGGTACCTCGTGGCAGACATTGGTCGAAGTTTTTACATCCTGACAAATATTACAAATGACAGATTCTCTTCGTTCCTTTTTCTAAAGACAATTTCGACCAAAATCTTAAAAAGTGTATCTGGAGAAAGTTACCAACCCTGCCTTTAAGCAGTTAAAACAGCTATGTTGTAAACTGAGGCTGAAGTGAGGCTGAAGTGTCTGGCCAGGCTAGCACACTGACATATTTCCACTATTTTGCTAGCAATAATATTAGCAAACAAGCAAGCTAAGGCTAGCTAGCTAGATGCATCTTTGCTACATTGCGTAGATCTGAAATTGGATGCTTTTTAAAGTAAGCTGTAAAACATAATTTGCAAATGGCAAGCGAGCCAGATCACAAGCCAAATCAGCCAAAAAAGTTAGATAGATTAAATGGCATCATCCACTTTCTTTGTTAGCACTCTATCAATTTGTCAAAATGAGCAAGCAAAATAAAACACCAACAATTCACAGTTTCCTGTACACAAACAAGCAGAGAATGAGGCAGAACCGTTTGTGGGAGTATTGCAGAGCTACGCAGACAAACCAACACACAAGTATATAGTGCTCACAACGGCTTACATTCGACCCAGAAGCATAAACTGTGTTTTACATTTTAGAGGAGGTACATGTCAGGCTACGTACGTAGGCTTCTGAGTAGGTAGACGGCTACCACCTGAACCTATGGCGTATGCTACGGCGTAGATTGACACAGAAGTCTAGAACAGGCTTGAGAATGTAAATAACTAGTCTGTCTCAGTGAAGTGGGGAGAATATTTCCTAAGCAGTGATGCTTAACCTCATTAGCTGATTTTGAAGTTATAGAAAATCGCAAATTCAATGTTTGCAATAGAGCGGTCCTTTACTGAACTATTGATTAGTAAGCCCTGGTGGTAACGACCACAGGGTTCCCACAAGTTATTGCTCAAAGATAATACATAATACAAATTAAGAGTCTTAAATCTACTTGGTAAAATATTCATTCATTAACAATAACCATGTTACAAAAATATTTCCAGACTTTAAATAAATTCATAAAATAACCCAATGTGTTAGGTTTCAGGTTTACAATGCACTTATAGTGACGTTATACTTGTTTTGCTTCTTAACGCATTTAATTGATCATTTTAAATAACTGTAGTTGTTCCTCTTGTTTGCTGTATTTAAAGTCAGTAGTGAAATAGATTATGTATCAGGATATAAAAACACAGTCAGTCAGAAAGAATGAGCCTGTTTATTAGCCCTCATGTTAAACATCATAATCATCCATCTGCCTCTTCCTCGGCCATCGACAGTCTCGTGGCTCGGGTTCGTACACAACTATCTGTCAATACAATCTAATAGAAAAATCTGCAGGTTACAGTTAGGACGTCTGTCCATTAGAAAAACAACAGAAACCATGAAACCAAAAAGCTCCCTGTCACCCCTTCAGGACGAGGGGTCGGGACTAGGAAGATCTACACTGGAGTGGACAGGTGATGTTGTGTCCAGTCCTGATTCTGGGACATTGGGAGGCTTGGTGTGACCCGGCTAACCAGCAATTGAGTTACTGGTTTAGACCCATTGCAGGTTCTAGCGAGCACTGAGCCTGTCCACTCCAGTGTTTCTTAAAAATTATTAGGGAAGTAAAACCCCCAACTACAGCTCTCCTCGCCTCGGAGCCGCCACGCTAACCAGCTGCAGGACCGTTCAACACGCCTGTGACGATAACACAAAGCTGTAATCACATGGTCCGATTACAGACGCGTTGAAAATGTACAAGTCCAATGAACTTTTTTAACGTGACGCCATCCAGACAGAGACAGAAAGACAAGGAGAAGAGATAGAGACAGTTAGCCTAGCAGTCTTGAGACTATATATAACACATACTTCTCTTTGTAAATCGGTTAGACAACATGTGAATTTAACAATTTCAAGGATAACAAAGTACATTTTTAACTGGAGAGCACCCGCCAGAGTGTGGAAATTTACACAAACCATATTATCTTATCAACAAACTGAATATTCATAACTTGATGAACAGATTTAAATAGACCCCTGTACAGGAGAACTCATTATTACCATCGTCATTAATTATTATAGTCATCATCATCGTCACACATACATGAAGCAAAACCACTGATTCAATATTCAACGCAACAGCCAGATCTCCCTCATCAAGACAAACCTCTCTGTGGTCCGACACGCACACCGTTAAGCTAACACGAAATACACACCACATAACACACAGTGCTAACAAACCTTTCGCTCAGCTGGAATTACACTTCTGCAAAGACTAACAATGATTTTCCATGATTTATGCTAGTGGCTATCTGTAGGCTATCTCACAAATCATCAAAATCTAGTTAAGTGTTGAACAAGCTAATTAGCAGATCTAAGCTCCTGTGGGAAGGTGGTTTGAAAAGGTAAAGCAAAAAATAATATCTCGTTCAAACATGTATAAAATTGCAACAAAACAACACGCATGTTGGAGAACCAAAACCTAGCCTCAGTAGACAAACAGCTAACAGACACAACACCCAGTGAACTCGCACACACCACACTCACACATTAAGCCGATATAAACATGTAAATATAACCCAAAGTATAACTAACTAACTGTTTTAGAGGTAACACATGTTCAGCATCTTCAGCTATATGCGTAGTTTTGCCAATAAACAAACTAAAGCTAACCTGTTCATACTGCCAGCTAAGTCTTGAAGCCATTCGAGGATTTGGGATGATTTTCTATGCAGATATAATTGACTGACCTTACTAGCTGTGAAGTTTTAATAGAAAAATGTATTTTAATGGCAGTTTGTTAGTAAATTTAGAAGTCAACAGGGTGAATTATATTTTGTATTGTTTATTTGATCTAATCAAAGTTTTTTAGCTTCCTCTTTCTTAAAAAGGGGGTAATACCTAAGCTGTACAAAATTCACACCATCTACAACTTAGAGGCTGATGTGAACGTTTTTCATTCGGTTATTTACTGTCTATGTCGTGAGTGCGGTATATTGAAAAGTTAACTTAGCGGAAACAGCGACACATTCAGCAGACCCACATATTGTGCTCACACTAGACACCAATCAAACACTTCAGCCACAAAATTCATTTAACTAACAAAAACAAGTAACTTGCATGTTCAGTAAAAGCCAAATTTCAAAGCCAACACCTGCTTTGCTAACACTAACACATCTTGTCCAGACAACACAACTTTCAATGAACCTGTACATTAAGCTAATAAAAGACAGCTAACAGAATCTATTCAACCACATTCATTCAGCTAACACACAGTTGAGGTATCACACGTCTTTTTGCTTACACACGTCTAGCTAACTTGCGCATTTAGCCAACACGCTTGTTGAAGCTAACACAATCCTCAAAGAATCGATAACTTCATTGTTCAGTTCCTAACACTTCTTGTACGAAAAAATCGGCAAAGTAGAAATGCAGAACTAAGATACAACAACAATAATAAAGTTTCACTCTGTAAGAAAATAGTCAATTTCCCCACTTTGTAATGACATTTGAGGTGGGGAAACGTGGTGTCGGCTGGAGGTTTAACCCTGTGGAGGACACAAAGTGTTTGACCACAGAGAGATCTGGCTTTAGACAACGCAATATAAATCGGCATTTATTCATCAGTACATCATAAAAACTAAAGAATCACTATAGAGATACAGGAATAAGAACTATCATCAAACCAAAAGAAGACAATAAACGCGTCATTGCACCTCCAAGATGGCGACTTAACAGGTAAAATTAGATCGAGAACAAACAGACCCAGCGAGCACAAATTTAGTACAAAAACAGTTTTGTCTCTGACGGTAAAACATTAAATTTCCATCTGATGCTATTAAAATATTTCTATGCCAAAAATAAAAAAAATAACTGAGAGTCAACACACAATCTGACGCATGCTTTAAAACATTATCATAAACAAAATAATAATAATAATATCTGATTTTCTTACTCAAGACTGCTAAGCCTTATACCGTTTTCTTATTGGAAAATAAAACTAGACAAAATATAGATTATACTGGATTTTTTTGTTCAAAGCCACACTGATACATCTTTAAGTTCAAGTTTGATAAAAAAAAAAAAGAAAAAACAGGTCTACACTGTGGAGAGACCAGAGGCTAGTCCAAAAAAATCTGCCTGACAAAATATCGACTTTGTAAGGTTAAAAAACAGAAAGAAAAGAGTTCGTGATTTTTCAGTTAATCCTTAGTTTTCTCTACAAAAGGAAGGAGGAAGCGGCAGAGCGTTGCAAGGAAACCCTGATTCGGTTGCCTTCGATGACCATCCGAGGCCTTCACCGGTGAGGGAGGAGTCTCTAGTGATCCTAAAGACACAGGAAATGACATCATCGTTCAGTGTCGTTAACAGGGTGTAGCAGTGATTACGTTTATAGTCGTCCCTGTTTCAGGAACATTTTGAAAAAAACAACAACAAAAAAACAGATTCCTGATCAACTTCCTGTGTTACCTGTATCTGGGCAGGGTTCCACAGGAAGGGCTGCTGTCTGTAGTATTCTGCTAACGCTGCAGTGTAGTCTGGCACCGAACTCTGCTGAGACGACTGACCTATTGACATGCACACACACAGACCAGGACACAACGCAAGTGTTACTCCAACTAGTAACACTAAAACACCAGCAACACTTTTTAAATAGAAATGCAGAACATGCTAACAAATAGCTGCTTATTTCAACATGTAGCAGCCACAGAACAAGACAATCCATTAAAATTGGTGTTTGAGACCTCCTGAAGTTTTATACTTACTTTGTTTTAATCAGGACTCAACACTTAAGCCGTTTTCACAAAGGCACTCCTGAAAATATCTAGAAGATTTCAGTTGTACTGCTCCTGAAATTCTCCTGAGCTGGCTGTTCATGTATGCACCTCACAGCAGGAGACTATCCTGGTGGATAGGAGAGGGGGCAGGAGGGTATCCTGAGGTAAGACGTGACGCGGAAGTAGCGGACGAAGCAACAGACTATGCTATTCGACGCTATAATGAGAATGTCTGCCTTTATTTCAATGCTATGCGGAGAACAACATACTGGAGAACAGTCAACGTAATGCAGCTGTTTAATCTTGGCACGGAGATCGGAGCGGTCACGTGCATACAGTCTATGCACAGTGCAGTGGTCACAGGATATAAACATCACCACCCTCTCCCACTGACAGAGTTCTCCGGATTATATCCTGCTGCGTTTTCACATCAGCTTCATTCGGAAAAAATACAAAGATTTGACAGGAGAAACTCTGAGTGAAAGATTCGGCTGTTTGTGTTTCACACATGCAGCTCCTCCCACAAATATGTAGTGTGACAGCCCTATGACAGAGCTGTGTTGTCACAAGAGAGAATACGTGATCGGGACAAATCGAGACCTTCCTCATGACTAAAGGATATTTTGTTTTTATGTGTTATAATCCAAACATTGATGGAGCTAGCAGAATTTCCTATATGAACTTCTTTGTTTTTGTTTCAACTCACTTCACCTTCACAAGTGATCTCTTTTGACCTCAGCAACTTTTAACCAGAATGTCTGCATCTCAAGTTATTAAAGAAAGTGTCTTTTTGTAGTTCACTGATATTAGTGTAGCTTTATCTCTAGTTGAGCAGAGTGGAAATATTTGATTCCCTCAACATTTGAACTGTTTTTTTCAACACAGGAAAGAAACAGAGTGAAGAAGAAACACATTTTTTATTCTGGTTGGTTTACATTCTCTTTGTGATGGCAAAGTGTGTTTTTTGTGTGACACCTAGATGTGAAAAGACATTAATAGAAATGCACTAACTCTGTTTCTTGTAGTAGTCCTCCCAGGCCTTACTGTAGTCCGTCATCAAGCTCTGAGGCTGGTTCTGCTGACCTACAAATACATTTAAACAGTCAGTAAGTCTGACAGTGTTTGTACTGAACTCACTGGATTCAAGTTCATCAAGGCCCAAACCATTCCATCAACATTATCCTCATCATCAGCTCTTGAGAGTCAAGCTGGGGAAATCTACTCAATAGCACTTTAATACTGAAACAAACATCAACCTTAGGATATGTTCTTAAAGACTATTTCAAAACACCACAGCTTGAAATGAAGAAACACAGCCACTGCTTCTGTAAGGCCAGGTACCATAATGTGTATAAAGTAGTTTTGTCAGGCAACATAGCTTCAGAAAGTTTATACCAGGAATGGGTTAAAATATAGAACATTTTCTACTGACTGTGGACTGGGCCCTGGTATCTAGTGTTACTTTGACACATTCCCCAGTTAGCTAAGCATCTTCAGAAGTTATCTGCTAGCGGAGCACCAAGCAAGGGGAGTAAGTCCTAGAGCTCTAAACAACCCTCACAGACAAAAGAGCGGGTTACCTATTAACCAAGTCCAAGCTGTGGTAATATGGTAATATTTTCTCATTCATTCAGTTAAAGTGTAACACGTTCCTTCATTGTGTTGCTCTTTTTTCAAGCAGTAGGTAAAACAATATCAATCTACAGAGTCCTTATGTTCATTTTAAGAAGGAGGACATGCACACACAGAAAGAAGCCATGTTACATTTTTGGCATGCAACAGTTTTACATGTTATCTGTGTACAAAGTTAACCCCCCCCCCCAGAACAGTACAGAACAGCAGGCTCATTTTAAATAAATGTAAGTGTGTGTGTTACCAGGGTCTTGTTGTCCAGGGTTCTGCCAGCTGGTCTGGTAAGTGTTCCCCCAAACACCAGTCAGGAAGGTCTGCCCGCTGCCACAGCTAAACACACAAAATAAACACAATAACCCTTTTACACACATGCACTCCTAAAAACGTCAAGAAATTATCAGGACAGCCTGTCCCTGAAATCTGCCAGAGTTACTCTTTCACACAGGTCCTTCATAGTGGGAGATTTTCACTTTCCAATGGGAGGGTTTGAAGAGTCAAGACTTGACATAGCAGAAGTCACATCCAACATGGTGGACAAACCAACCAACAGTCTATTTTTTTCCTTTACAGCATCAATGAAAGAGTGAAAAGAACATACCAGCGAGCAGAGAAGAAGCAGCTTCATGTTTAACAGTAGAGATTTGTGTGTGTGTGTGTGTGTGTGTGTGTGTGTGCGTGTTCGTTCGTGTCTTACTTCTGGTGTGTAGCAGGGCCCTGGGTGAAGGGACTGAAGCCAAATCCTCCGTTACTCATGATGCCTGAACCCTACAGAAGAGCCGACAGACGAAGCAGAGTTTAATCTCCTTCTTTCAGTCCTGACATTCAACACTTTAGTTCTGCTCGCATTTTATACAAATTCATCATTTTTGAGATAATAACCTTCATATAAACTTCATGTTAACCACTTACATCTACCATTCTTCTGGGTTAATGTCCTCCAGGTGTGTTTTTGTTGACATATCTGATTTAAGGCAAATTGGTGATCACTGCTTATTTTTCTCAATATTTGCTTCTTAATTAATTAAAGAAATGTATTACTGTCCTTTAGCCACGTTTTCATTAATTTTATAAAAGATCTGCCAGTAAGTTGCAGAGTCATTTGGACAGAGCTCCTTTAGACTGGTCTGCTGTTTTCAGGTTTGTCTTTCTGCTGCTAAGAGATCAGTCAAGTTAGTGAATGAAACTTAGAATAGAGGCCGACTTATGCCCAGCCCCAAAGTGTAGCCAGATTTAGCTGACCTGTTGTACTAAAAATTAAAAGGCCGAAAACATGGCTCGCTTTCTGGGGAGTTGTTTTTGTCTGCCAAGTAAACAATTTTAAGTCGATGTCTTTGATACTGTAAGAATTCTTTCTTCATTGTTATACATTCTTAAATGTGTTGCCGTCTTTCCATTGGAACGATCACAGCATTTTTTTTTTTTTGAACCTTAAGAACTCATACCATTTCTGATAAAGTGAACAGAGCAAGCAGTCTGAATCCATGTCCAATTCATTTCGATTCCATTTCACTTCAATTGTTGCTAAAATCAAGTACCATGTATGCAAAGGATGCATTTAGACGTCTATTTAAACTTACACTTTGACTGGCTTGGGTCTTACTTACAGCCAAACTCCTAACCCTAACCCTATGCTGAGTGAGAATAAATCTGGATTATTTTCACTGGTGTACTAACTGAGGTTTGTTTGATTTATAACTCAGCTTAAAGTCAGTAGAAAGTTGAATTTTATTCTGGTGAGGTGTGTTTGTTTTGCATACCCCAATCTTGTCGTCTATGAGCTGGCGGGCCAGGTCCATCTGCTGGGCGGTGCCTCTGATGGTGAAGACCCGGGTGTTGGGGTCAGTGGAGGGGGGAGGGTTTCTCTGCAGCTCCACATGAGCCCCAGACTGCTGGTTAATACTCTTAATGGTTTCTCCACCTACAAACAAAACGTTTTTAAATCACACAGTCTCACACAGAAGGATGGAGTCACATAATGTTCAAAGTGTTGTGTTTATTTTCTAACTGGCTGACAAAGGGCAGATTTTCACTAATATGCCGTCCAGTTCTGTTTTGTTCAGTGTTGATTTCAGGCAATTAATGCTTTTAAGTCGATGTTCTCGCCATTCTTTCCTTGGATTTCTTTCCAGGTTCAACACTGGTTCACCTGTGGTAATGTGACAGTAGGGAATGTTGAGCAGAATTTCTGCTTTATACCACCTCATATGGTGTTTTAGGGCTGGGCAATTAATCGAAACCGACATTCAGAACCTCTAGCCGACGTAACCATGCCCATGTCGATTATTTCGATCATTTTCAGGGGAGAGTCACGTGACGCCATGTCCGTCGTTTGGACACATTTTGTCTTTAGGGAAAACAACACCGTACGAAAAGAAGTCAAATGAAAACACTGCAGAGAAACTATTTTCTACTGTTTTAGAGAAGTTAATTTCTACTTTAAAACTAAAATGTGTCGTTTTCATTTCAAGCGATGCTTTGATTTCAGTTTGAAATATTCAATAAATAACCACAAAATAGTTCATCAGATATCAGCACTCTTTCATTAGAAACAATATCCCAGCTTTAATAGTTGAGCATATTTACAGTAGAGACCATGTCAGTGAACTATGAGGGCAAAAACCAAAAACGAAATAATCGTTCATTCATCGTAATCGAGGTCAAATGTTCAATTAATCGTGATGTTGATTTGAGATCACCCAGCCCTATGGTGTTTGTATTGTGAAACACCCGTATACATGTTGTTTTGATCTTAATGTAGAAACAGTCACCATTACTAAAGACTCCTCCTTCTGCACGCTCTACCTAGCTGCCCCCCCCACACATACCACTAACATCGACTCAAACTGAGAATGTCCAGTTGTGAGAAAGCATCTGACAGTGAAAAATTCCTGCTGTGAGGTGCATGTGTGAAAGGCAAATCTGGAAAATATGAGGTCCTGAATGGTCTGAAATGATCTAGAAAATGTGATGAGTTCATGGGTGAAAAGGACTGAAGAGTGTGCATCCTGGACAAATCCTCCTCCTCCTGCTGCAGTTCAGCAGAATATCCTGAGGTCATTAACTCTTTGTTAACCAAATGAGGAGACCCGTAATGGACCTTTTATGAGGTAAAGGGAAGGGGAGAGAGTGAATAAATCTCCATTTTGTTCAGACTCTATCCAACATATATTGTGTTCAAATTCAAATCCTAAAACTCTTCTATGCTTTAGAGTTCACCCTTTTAGTTTCAGCAGCATTTCAACATTATACTGATTCATAATCATAATGTAGAGTATTTGAAGTGTCGAATATGTTTTCTTATATGCCCTATTGAAATATTTGCCCACTAAAATACATTTCATTTTTTTTAAATCTTAATGTTTTTCCTACAAATTAAAAAATGTTGTTAAATGACACTGTGTGGCTGTGCGTGTGTGTGTGTGTGGGAGAGTGTGTGTGTGTAGACAGTTGCACATTCATTGGTATTGTCCAATAGAAAGTCCTGACAAACAATAGACCACCAGACACAAACAGGCCATATGGTGCCTTAACATTGGGTACTTGACATTTCTTTTTTTCTGCTAATTTTTTTTTTAAGCTGCTGCTCAACCCTCTTGACCTCCCCCCGCACGCGCACGCGCACACACACACACACACACACACACACACACACACACACGCACACGCACACGCTGGTGAATGGATGTTGTCTGTAAGTGGTTTTAAATAGAGTATACTGGTAATAAAAGGCACTGATGGAGCCCTCATCCTGAGGTTTTCACTTTATTCGCTGCTGAGATCATAAAGGGTCAAAAATAAAGACCAAATCTAAACTTTTGATCATTAGTTGCACCTTTTGTTTAAAACCCATTTTGCAGTAATTAGCCCACTGGTGATATTTGAGTTGCATCGATATAATGCCAAACACCAAACAGACAATAGATAGTTGCAGGAAATAACAACTTCTTAATTCAAAAGTTCTACAAACCAAATTTCTTTCTGATATTTGAAAATGATAAACGAAAAAGGTCTGAAAAGACGTTGTCAGACAAAAACAGATGTCATTCCTACCTTTGCCGATGACCAGGCCACACTTGTCAGCAGGGATGGTGTAGGTCACTTCCTGTAGCGGACCAGGAGAGCCCATAGTCCAGTCACCACGCCCTCTGACCCTCCCACCACGCAGAGCAGAGCCAAAACCATCACGCTCCTAAACAAAGACATAATAAGAAGAGTTCAGTGAAACTCCTCCATCTGTGTTTGTGTGTGTAGGGGGGGTTGTTTCTTTGTTACCTGAGCAGTCTGGATGAGCTCATTGATGAGGTGGACAGCATGCTGACAGCGGTCTGGCTGACCCATCACCATAGCAACACGCTCTGGGCTGATGCCATCATCTGTAAGAAACACAGAGGTCAGAGGGTGGATCATCATTCTGTGATCTGGACCATCCTGTCAAACACACAGGACCTGGTATCTGGGTTAAATAAGTGCAAACATAAAAGTACCTCCTTTAAGTGTCTTTAAACTTGAGTTTGTATCCCAGTGTTAATGGACTTTTTTTGAAGTTGCATTAAACAGACTGTAACAGGCATGCTTTTTACAGACAACTGTTTCTTTATGACTGGCTTATATAATGTTACTTTAAACTTGTTTATTCCGATGACAAACGTTTTGATTCAAACCGCTCTGCATGATGTGGATTTAGAGGTGTAAAGAGACCTGCTTTAAACTGGATTCGGACCCCGGCATCATTTTGGATCTTTTTTATCATTTCTCCATTCCTGCCTATCACGATTCCCACAGCAAACCGGGGAACTGGAACCTGCAGAGGGACAGACTAGACATGAATGTTTCTTTTAAAACATGGTTTTAATGGACCCTTTTCCATGCAAGCTGCTATAAATCATAGTAGTGTGTGTTTGTCTGTGTATGTCGTACATCCAGGCTGGCTCCACCAAGTCGAGCGCTGAAGTCATTACGCCCTGACCTGAAGTCTCCATCCTTCTCCCGGATCACCTCCAACACCAACTCTCTTGCTGCCTGCAGGATGAGGAGAAAGGAGACATAAGAGGATATAGACATTTAGATGTCAGCTTTCATGTTGTTCGTTTTTCCAACGGGCTCCTGGAATATTCTGATGGGAGTTCTCATACTGAGGTGAGCCTTGTGACCTGTGACTAATAAGACTATTATAGGGGCGCCGGTAGCCTTGTAGTTATTTCTGACTTTATCCACTGTCTCATCTCTCAATAAAAGGCATAAAATGCCAAAAATAAACCTTTAAAATAAAAAAAGGCATTTTGTAGATGTGTTCTCGTCTCTTCTTGTGAACGACCTGACAATGCATGAATTCAGACTTCTTCAAGTAAACAGGAAACATAATGCAGCAGTTTAATGATGTGCACAAAGATCGCACTAGTCGTGTGTATACAGTCTAAGGATGTGCACCAATGCAGGGACTTAAAGTCACCAACCCCTCCCACTCGCTCGAGGTGAATTATTCTGATTATATCTCACATCAGCTCACTCTGACTTTCTGCAGAAAAGAAACTAGAGGGCTGGCAGGAGAAACTCCTGATGCAGTCAAGAGTGAAACATTTGGTTGTTTGTGTTCACACATGCTGCTCACCCCGAGTTTGTGCAAGTGTGAAAGCACTAATGGTCAAACTTGCCAGTGATAATACATGAAGTCTGCTTTGCTTTCTGTATAAAAACAGATTCAAAGAGAATCCAACCGGATCACAATAAAGCTCAACCGGGCTCTCTTCCTTGTCAATGAACCGTCAGCCTAAATTAGTTAAAAGGTAGAGAAAGCTTGA
The DNA here is from genome assembly GCA_020745685.1 of Tautogolabrus adspersus. NCBI lineage: Eukaryota > Metazoa > Chordata > Actinopteri > Labriformes > Labridae > Tautogolabrus > Tautogolabrus adspersus. The sequence continues at coordinate 19,997,011 of CM036534.1, forward strand.
TTTGTGTGAGGACGAGGATTTGTGGTTAACCTAGGTTAACCAGAGACACCATTTCTAAGCCAGTGTGGTCATAACCGTCTTAGCTTAGCACGATGTGATTAGAGCAGGTATCAATGTGACCAGCAGAGAAAGAGCTTGAGGGACCAAACATGCTTTTTTACCTGCACTTTGTATGGATCTCCAGAGATGCGGAGAGGTTTATCTGCTCCTGTTGGCATCGGACCGTCCTGGATCATCATCATCTTCACCCCAGCTCGCTCCTGTCATTCACACACAAACACACAACATAGATGAGACGTGATTGTTTACACTCACATTACCCAGCAGTAGGTGCACTGATCTTACCTGAAGCTGCTTGATGGTGTCTCCTCCTCGGCCAATCACCAGCCCCACCTTGCTGGCTGGGATGAGCATCTCCTGCACTGAGGCCCCTCCTTCCCCGTCGCCATGAAAACCAGGACCATTTCTACAGCGATCCACTATCTGGACCAGAAGCCTCTTTGCCTGCCTGTAAACACACGTAAAGAAAGTGAGCAACAGGAGGGGGTGAGGAGGAGACTTTTTCATTTAAGGGAGAGGTGGATGTTTTGAAACTCACTCAATGCTCTCTGGAGTTCCTGTCAGGGAACATGGTCGCTCCATCAAACCACCGCTGTCTGTGCCGACACATAAACAACAGTGTCATTTTGTGCAACACAGCTCAACAGACAGGTTTCAACTGTTCACCTGCAGTCAAAATACGTGTTTCCATGCTGTTTTCTACATTTTCCTCAAAATGTATCCAGTTGGTTGGTTTTGTAAAGTGTCTAAGCTTCTGACTTTGAATTAAATCATTTTCATAACTCTGATTTAATCAATAAAATAATTAGAAGAGAAAAAAAGGAGGAGTCTCTCAGTTCAACTAATAAGTATGAGGAGAAGAAGTGGTCTTCGAAAGCATGTTTTAACAAATGAACATCCCCAAAAGACAAGCAGCACAACGTTAAAACGTTACATTTACAGCTGAAAGAGAAGCATGAAGATGAAAGATAGTCTCACCAGCAGCGATCTGGATCTTGCAGCCAGATTCCAACTGGATCCTGGTGATCTGTTCACCTCCTCTACCGATAACTGCAAGAGCAGAAGAGGAGAAATATACTTTTTCAAGACATCTTGGAAAGACCCAACAGAAGTTCATGGTCATGATGTCTGTTGGCTGCTTTATCGTAAATGTTATGGAGCCAAGTTTTACATTTCCTAAACCAGGTTGTAATCTGTGTCGAGTGAAAAGGTTTTAGGTCGAGGAAAATGTTCTTCAGATAAAAGGGTTTCCAGAGGCATAATGGGTGCTGGGTCAGTATATAAAGAGTCAGCTGGTAATTTAGAAATGGCTCTAAGCCAGGTGAAAATGTAGGGTTTTGTTAACATCTACTATAGATGAGGTAAAAGGAAATATGTTAGCTCAGGAGAATCCATTCTATCTAAAGTAAGTGTTGGTTTAGCATCTGCTTTAAAGCGTGCAGGCCAGCAAGATAGTCTGATTAAGTTTTAATGGTAAGGACAAGGTTCTTGATTAAATCGAGTTTAAGCTAACTTAAAGGTTTGAGGTGGAAAGAAATGCCTTTTGATTTGTTTGAAGGTTCGAGGTCAGATAGATTTTTTTACTCTAATGAAACGCTCTCGCTCATTGAGGATTAGGCCAGGACACGTTCTTCGTAAGACCCTTTAAAGACAAGTGGATGATTCAATCAACTCAGCTGAGAGGTTCTTGATCAGGGTCAACATTATGGAGGGTGCTAAGTCAGCTTGGAAGCTCTTGATCATCTTAAAATGCTTCACTCTAAATGTAAAAGAGAGGAGACATCTGAAGTGATGGAATGTACGACTTTGGAATGGAATGGATGGAATGTTCAACTCGACATATTGTAAGCTCAGGCTACTAGTTAGCCTACCTTAAACACACAGAGGTTCATAATACAAAGAGCATTTATCTTTGCTTCATAATAACACTCTGTATCCCGATGTTTGTCATGTGATGCAAGCCAGGAGCGATAATTGCAGATCAATCACAGGGCTTGCAGTCTGCGTTGTATCGACATGTAGTTACATTTTTGAGGAGGTGCACGTCAAAGGCTTCTGTAGGTACAGGGCTACTATAGAAGATCCTATGCAAGCTTACATGCTGTTTGCCCCATCCATAGTGATATGACTGCTATTCACGACACACAAACTGTTGCTGATTAAAACGCAACGTGAACTTGCAAAAAGGTGAACACAGAGATGTTGTATTATCGGGCTACAGTGCACATTCTGTCTGTTGCAGTTGTATGCTCATACACCGACGCTTCACCTACTCTTTTACTTCACAGCAGGGCGCGATTCTGAAAAGGAAATTGTCCCTAAAAGAACCACATCTAGGTAATAGGTTAAAGACCCCCCAGAGACAGCATCTTAAACAGTATGCTGAGTGTCAAACAGCGAGGAGATCAGACACATACAGTTCGCAGAGGCATCTCTAATCCTGTTGTCTTAACTTTTATTTTCAGTGTTATTTTGCTCTCTCTCATTTTTCCAAATTAGTAACAAGCCTCTCCACATTAGGACCATTTGTTGTGAGAATGAAACGATGTTATGAGAAGGAGGAAGGCGATGATATGCGCGAGGTCCGGAACTGGGTTGTTTTCATTTTGTTTCTACAGTATAATCATTTATTTCAATGCATTCAGTTAGAAGTGATGCCAGTAAGCACAGTATTTGTGAAACGTAATAAGGGGAAATCATTTTGGTTGTTCTGGTATGTAACTTGCAAATAGGTTTGATGAAAAACAGTCCTGTTACATCGTCATCGTGATCCTGCCATAAAAAAAAATCGTGAATCAACCAAATCAACCACAACTATTCCCAATCTAGTAAATGCTCGAGTCTGAATCTCAGTCCAAGTCATCAGTGCTCGAGTCTAAGTCCAGCCACAAGTCTTCCGAGTCCTGGACTCGAGTACATCACCGGATCTAAATAGTAAAAGGCTTTGTGTCTGGTGACAACTATCAGATTTCTATCATAAAAGTTGTGCATTAGGTTAAAGGATCCAGATAGAACTTTTTATTAGGGCTTTCACACTTGAAAAACTCTGGATATTTCCTGGAGGAGTTGAATATGTGAACACAAACAGCCACATTTTTCACTCGGGCATCACCCGAAATTTCTTCTGCCAGACCCCGAGTATTTTTTCTGCAGTAAGTCCGAGCGGGCTGATGTGAGAAAGCAGCAGGATATTCTCCGGAGAATTCACTTTACATTTTCTGTCCGCTAGTATGTTGTTCTCCGCTCTTTTGTTGATGTTGGCATTCCGTTGGACTACACATAGCATTGATATAAAGTCCAATAGTCTCATTATAGGGTCGTATAGTGGACTCTGTTGCTTCGCCCGCTACTTCCGCATTGTTTTTTTACGTCACGTCTTACCTCAGGAGACGCCCCCACCCCCCTCCTGTCTGACAGAGATAGTCTCCCCCTGTGAGAAGCATGTGAACAGCTAGGTCAGGAGAATATCCGGAGCAGTCCTCCCTAAATTATCTAGATATTTTCAGGATTGCATATGTGAAAACGGCTTATGTCATGAATCAGGTCAGTATAAAGCTGTAGTTTAGACTTCTGTGTTGCAAAAAGGCTGAAAAAGTTTAGGTCAAAAGAAAAATTCAAGCGGGGGAGTAACTGAGGAAAAGTCTAGGCTCAGTGGAAAGGTTCCACATTGGTTTAAAGTAGGGATGCACCATTGTATCCGTTGAACATCATCATCAGCCGATATAGGCCCATAAGAAACTAATATGGCATGCACCAATGTGTATTTGTTGTGTTGCAATTAATGATGGCAAGATAGTCAGAATTGTTTTTTATTGTCAAGTAAGTCTATCCAACTTCTGATTCAGAGTAGAGGATTTTCATTGGGCAGAATAAGTCACTGATTTCTTTTCATGGTCAAACATCAAAGAAAATGTCGACAGTGTGGTAGTCACTGGACCAGCCTAAGTATTTTAAACATCGGTATCGGTATCAGCTCTGATTTTGGCAATTAAATGAAAATATTAAAGCCACAATGATGACTAGGTCCTAGTCCAAGTTTAGAATCAAGGTTAGGAGCAAAGTTTGAAAGAAAGTTCATGCTTGTGATAAGCTGATAGAATTCTAGTTCAGGTTAAAGGTATTAGGTTATATAGCATAAGAAAACATGATACATAGAAACATATTATAGTGTTGATTGGACAGAGGAGCCTTTAAACAAATAATCAGCAGGAGGAACTGAAAGGTTGAAGCTCATACTTACTGAACCCCACCATTCTGTCAGGGACCTTGTAATCCTCTGTGATTACCCTGCTGACACACACACACACACACACTCACGTTAACATCCTGTTCACACAATAAACCCACAACCAAACTAAGAGTGTGTGTCTATGTTTATATACTGTATGTGTGTATGTGTCAATAAGTGATTATGTTTAGGATTAAGACTGTAAGAGGACAAATCTATAAACACTTATCTGCAGTTACACCCTGACCCCCACACACTGATGTCTATTTGCAAACAAGACTGTGATGTTGAACACTCGTCATTTATCTGTGCTGCTGTGCTCTGTGTGTGTATTTTTAATCAATATGAACTGCTGCTTGTACCTTTGATGCCCCATGGCTGCTAGCTGGTTACCAACTGAGAGAAAAAGACAGTGATTAGACATGAAAACACTTTTTGGTCCAGTATAAGTGATCTGATGGAGCTGTTGACTAAAACTAGCAGTGATTATGGATGGACAGATATTTTTTTTAACACAGGAGAAGAACAGCACATGGTTACTGCACCAGAAATATTTGAGAATATCTCATTGGAGGTTTTTAACATTTTCAAAATTGAACTTTCTATAATACCAAGTGTTTTGAAAACGATACATTCTGTTATTTTTAATGAGTGACACAACAGAAAAGCAGGAAAGCTAAAAAAAAAAAAAAAAACTACAGATCTTTAGTCAGATTTTTAATCATAAGCTGTTGCTAGCAAAAAAAAAAAGAGCCATGTTTAAATTACAATACTGAAGATTTGCCAACGGATTTGTGCAATTTAGACTGCAGGAGTTTGCTAACTCATTCAACAAAACAAGAGAAATGACCAAATATTGTGTCTAGAACTAGGGCTGCTGGATTATGGAAAAATCATAATCACAGTTAATTTAAACGTACAGTATGTAAAATCCACCGCTAGGGGGCTCTCAATCAAAACAATAACAAAAGATGACGTCGAGGCTCGCAGGGTATCATGGGAGTGATTCTCTCTGCTATGGACACTGAAGCTTCACTTTATCTCCTTTATCCCTTCATCTCCAATATTTATCCTAGTTATATCACGATTCTGCTCGTGAGCTTATTAGAAACATGCTGAGGCGATTTAGGTCGGGTAGTAGGGGTGCAAACGAGTACTCCGGTAAACGAGTAATGCAAAATCTTGCCCTAAAAGTTAGGTGACAAATGCATGTGGAGTTTTTCTACACATGCTCACCTCCACAGGTGCAGCCAATCACTAATTAAGACCCTTTACCTGCTGATGTAACTGTGAGCATGTCAAGAAGCTGCTACACAAGTGGGCTTCAAACTTCTAACAGCTTGTAGGCTATATAATGTAAAAGTATGGCTTACACATCATCACACATCAGAGATGATAATTGCATAATGTTCATTATTACACAATGTCTGACTAGATTCTATGTTTGACTTTTTTGTCAATTGTTTTTTAATTAACCAATCACAGCTTCTGAAAAAATGTGTCATACCTAGCAACAGACAGACTTAAAGCTGTTTGTTTGCACTTACTGACATTGTTTCCTCTTTTCTAGATCCTTGCTTGTGTTGTTCTTACTCTCTGATGTACGTCGCTTTAGATAAAAGCGTCTGCTAAGTATATTGTAGAATTAAATAATTGTTATGTTTGTGTAAATTAACCCTTTTATATCGTCTTGTGTAGAAGACCACTGAATAGATTTGCTGTTTTCTTTGTGACTTAATATATGAACAAATGTATCATCAATAAAGAGACAGAGTGTACATTGTCACTATATCCTATTCATGAAGCTAGTTTCAAATGAAAAACAAATACAAGGAGTATTAATGTCGATTGGCATATACATTTTTTTTAATATATTGTCCTCCTCACCTCCATCCTCTCCGGGTCGTTTCTGGCCAGGGTAGTACAGTGAGGGCTCAACACTTCCTGAGGAGCTGTTGAGGTGGGACATGGCTTCTCCGCCCATCTTTCCCACCATCTGACAGAAAAACAAATCAACAGAAACAGCTGTAAAACCTGGATATAACAGACTATAGCCCGGATGGCTACGTAGCTCAATGCTAACACGGGAGGGAAACACATTTGCAGGGCTGGGTGATAGAGCAAAAACCAGATCAATATTTTTTTAGCTGAATTGCACACAAAAAAAGGCATATATACTGTATATATGCGTGTATATATATCTCAACATGTTTTCTGTACAGAAATAACAAAAACAAAGTCAGTTCTGGCTCAAATTCAAATGGGCCAAATGTCATACAGGCACTTTTATTAACAAAAAAGTGAAACACTTGATATCATATTGTTTAATAATATATGTCATAATGGAATCATTAGAGAAACTTTAAAACGTCGAATTCGACTCGTATCAATTTGAAGACTTTATCAAAAGTACTGCTGATACATTTTGTCAACAGAGCAGACAGACAGGCAGAGATACGGAGAGGCAGCTGTGTGAGTGAGTTTGTGTGCGACATGATGAAAGTAGAGTCATTTATTTATTTTAATGTTTTCAATAAACGACCACAGAGAGTTTAAAATGGGCTAAGGCTCAACACATATTTCAAAAATAAATAATTGATGCAAATCATGTTTTTTTTACCGTGTGAAGGCTAAAATCGTGATCCCGTTAAAAATATAAATAATTGTGCAGGCCTAATAATCCATATATAGTTTTGTACAAAATCTTGGATTTATTGAATATTTGTTTCTGGTTACATTTTATTTTGCATTTAATAATTTCAACATACTCCAGAATGTGATTAAGACACATGGTCATGCAGTGAAAAAGAGGGGTCATGACAAAGTGTGTCAGACACAGAGTGATACTAACAATAACTCAATGCGCGCTTTATAGTTTATGTTATTTAACCTTTATTTATCCAGGACAGTCCCACTGAGATCAGAGATCTTTTTTTCAAGGGAGACCTGACCAAGACCTGGCGTGTGCACTGAATGCGAGGAGAGAGTCTTTGGGTGCATTCGGATTGTCCCTCCTATCTACTTTCACTATCCACTTTACCTTAACCCCGTGAAAACGTCACGGGGTTAAGGAAAGGTGTTAGGAGAATTCATAAAGGACTTAGGGAAAGGCGATCGCGTTGTTTTGACAATCCGACCACATTTCCACTTAATGTAACGTAACTTAACGACGTAATAATGCGACGGCGGCGGAGGTTAGTGACGTGGGTCTGCCATGGTGAAACTACAATCTTACGAAAATGGACTACTAAAAGCTCATCTAAAAATCTTTCCCCTGTGCCTTTTTACCGGTGAAATAATCCTAATAACCACGAGGTTGGAATTAAAATAAAAAGAATATAATCTACCAGGATACTTTCCCTTTGATGGTTTTACAACATCAGCATCACGTTCATAGTTCACCTCTGGGCTTAAGATTGTTCAAAGTTGTTCATATTATTGCAGCTTGGTAACTTCCATGATCTGCGTCCCTTTTCTTTTTTTATTAACAATGTTTTATATTAACAATTTCTCGTGTGAATCAACATTAACAGCAAAGCATCTCCACTAAACATTATTCACCTTCTTCACCCACACATAATATAAATAAAGAAATAAGTCAAATCAATAAATAAACCAAATGCAGATTGTCTCCTCATTTCTCCTCCAACAGATCGTTAGTTTTCGTGAACGGTCGGATGCGCGAGTCGCTTTAAAAGTTGCGGCCGCAAGGAATTGTGGGGCGGCATTATCTCATCTCCTTTCGTAAAGGATGGTCCAGTGGTTCCTATGCTAAAGGAGGTTATAAAGGAAGCATTGACCCACCTTTCCTTAACTTTTAGAGAATTCGAACGGCTCTTATCATGGCCGCCACTTAAACGCTTCCGGGGTTAAGGAAAAAAGAATAGTGAAAGGAGATAGGAGGGACAATCCGAACGCACCCTTTGACTCAAATCACTTCAAGCAGCATATAAAGTCATAATTGACACCGTCCTCATTATACTGTTCAAAGAATATTTTTTTAATTAAAACAACCAAGGTCAGAACCTTGCTGATAACATCACCTCCCCCCTCTCTCGGTCTGTACAAATGTTTATCAGAAGCACCTTTTATAAAAAAACACAACTTAAGTTCTGAAAAGTTTCAGGCCCATTTCGTTATCAGAGCATGTGACATAACAAAACTAAGAGAGTCAGGGCCTGAATTTCGATTCAGGATTGCGGGAAGCGCGGAGAAATTAACAAATTCAATCTGACTCTTATAATGCGGGAGAATCTCCCCCACACATGGATATCATGGCCAAACGTCAAACAAAATGTCAGCAGTGGTCTTGTGCCTAGATCAGGGACAAATGGCATGTATGACATGTTCCAGCACCATTTCAAGTGGAGGGTCTGCTATAAGGCTGCAACAACAAATCGATAGAATCGATTACATCGATAAAAATGGACAAAGCCGTTACGTTGGCGCGCTAAAAGTAGATCTTTCATCGTAAAAACTCAGACGAAACATACGTTTTGTTTTTCGGTTACGAGAGCAGTTGGGATTAAAATGTTAACAGTGGGCTGTTGGACACGCAAAATCCATGATATATTCCCCACTGTGCATCATAGTCCGTCCAAATACAAGCATGAGCAAGGAGAGATGTGTGCTGCAGGCAGAGCAGGAGGAGCGACGGTGTGTCTGTGTGTTTATGTGTGCGTGACGTCGTCAGTGAATAAGAGTAACGGAGAGATGAGGAGCCGACAAGGCAACGAGCCTAACGATAGCCTGACCCAAACAAAGCAGTGAGTTACTCAGTCTTTGAAGACTAAAACCTCCACTGTTTAATAAGTTATATCTATACTTCTTCTGTGCTAAAATGCAGGCTATAATAATAAGTAATACTGCTCAATAATAGTAAACTTTATAGCACTTTTCTTAACACGGTGCTTCACCAAAAACACAGAGATGTAAGGAAGGCAAATGAAACAACAGAAAAATGACAAATAAAGATACAGGATTTAAAAGACAAATACTACTGAAGATGAAATTAAGAATTTAGTGCCCCACTAAACGTAAAAGTCCTTCATTCAAAGTATCTGAGAGTGAGGAATAAAGTAAAAATATCAAAGTTAGCAGTTAGCATAAACATGCAAGAATGAGTTGATTGATATGGTTTGAAAATGACAGCTGCGGACTATTATCTAGTGCTACCCCCTTCTGCTGCCAAAAATAAATCATTGATGGCTTAAACTAAAATCCGACAGACAACACAGATCAAAACTCAACACCTGTGGCTTTCATTTGTTACCCTAGACCGAAATATATTTTTGCCCACAGCCATTTTATTAATTACACAATACAATATTGAGCAGGATATCTAATTCAAACCCAATAGAAGAAGGTTTCCAGAAACATATATAACATCATATTGAATTATGATGAAAACTAAAATGTTATACTGTTTAGATGCCAACTTTCACTTTTATCAGACCCTCTTTCACATAGTAAGAAGGCTTCGAGGACTTGGGTTTCCAATGGTTTTAAAAGTCATATATATCATGCAAAATACACTTTACCATGGTTTTCTAACACTTACATGTATCCCTTTCTACAAACCAGCCAATTTAGAGAAAAGTCAATCCTTGCTGCCTGCTCCACGTTTAAGAAAATGTGTGCTCAAACAGGCTGTTTGGTGATTTTCCCTTCATGACATCACAAAGGGCACCCCTCCCCAAGGTGGGTGACACACCCACAACTAGGTATTTGTTCTGCCCTCTGAGTCTACCTTCTCACCGTAAACAATAGGGCATGGGGCAAGAAAGCCCAAACTACCAAAGCCCTTTGAGAGGGGCGTGGTCAAATACAGCTCACTTGCATTTAAAGCTACAGACACAGAAACAGCCTGTTCTGAGCAGGGCTGAAGTAGAGGGGTTTATGGCCCGACTCGTACAGCGGCCTGAAGCTGGGTCAGGCCAGGACCCCCCACTTCCAAATGGACGGGTCGGTCTTGAGGTTATATATAAAAGGCTCTTTTTTTTTAAAAGAGGCTGTAAGAGTCTCTGTAATAATCCAGAGGCTCAAGCTAAGGGAACCAAACACAGAAACAGAAGAGCGTGGAGCGGGAGTAACATACCCACGCTCACACACAAAGTTCAACACAGGGAAACGGGAAGCAGCAAGTTTGGCAACAGGGAAACAGTCCACTTTAGCAAACAATCCAAAGTGGAAAGGCAGAAGACAGGTCAAAACCAGGCAGAGGGTGCAACCGGGCAGACACGCTTGGGAGCAAGCGCAACAACACATGTAGAGACACAGCTAAGTGTAAAGGTACACTCACCCTAATCACTGCTTAGAAATACAAAACAGCCCAGGAGACGAGAAGACAGTTTGTAAAAAGAAATTGTTTTTTAAGGTGTTTTAATCCGTTTTTTTGGGATCCTAATAAATATGTCGTTTTTTATACAGTATGCTTCAGTGTTGCGCTCATTAAAAGTTAACCTGAACACTGTCACTTCTGTCATTGACACAACTTAACACTTGAATAAGGCTTATAAATGCCAACTTGTTTAAAAAAAAATGTCAGGTTTCAGTCGGACTCTGGCCCATAAATAAAGCTAATTGGATGGGTAGGGCCGGCTCGAAGAAAACATGCACAGGCTCGGGTTGGTTCGGACTGGATTCTCTGGGCCCGATCGATGCTCTACTTTAATATCACAGAATATTTGTTTTGGAGCTGCTTTTCAAAACAAATAAGCAGTGATAGAGAAATGTTTTTTTGTGACTCTAATTAATAACCAAACATAATGCACAACAGTAAGTCCCACAAACAGTTAGCATAGTTTCAGGTCCATGCTAGCTGTTTCCTCCTGCTTTCAGTCTGTATGCTAAGCTAGGCCAACCACATCCTGCCTTGATGTCTCTACTGAACATACAGGTTTAACATCAAATCCTTGCAACCACTTAACATCTTCAGCTTGTGCAATTCCAATAACAAAACTGCATGTCTGCTGTTAACATTTCAATTGCGGTGCAGAAATGAGAAATAATGATCAAGAGATAATACTTTCACATGGTTGTAAAGTCCTGTACTTTTGAGCATATCTCAATCCAATTGAATAACTTATCATGTTTCACACCCTGTCCCAGGCTACTTCAACACAGGAAGGGTATTAAAACACACATTTGTTGTGAGCTGCTTTTCAGAGAAAATAAGTGTAAACTAGTTTTTGAAACTGGTCTATCAGAGACAGACTGAAGGGTTGTGAGGGGCAGACGAAATTATATCTTTATAAATTAAAATACTAAGAGGTCACAGAGGGACAGAAACACCTGCATACACCAAACTTTATCTGACTTATCAGAAATAACCTGCTCACACACAGACAGCCTGCTGGTTCCCACTGAAACACACAGAGGTGAACAAATGTCCTGTCTGTGTCTGACTACCTGTCTGTCTCTGTATAGGAGGCAGACACACCTCCACTCGGCTGTATATGGCTCTGGGGCTGTTGCATAACGCCAGCCTAGTTTCTAACCAACTTACAGTAAACAGCAGCCTATAAGGGGAGGGGAGGGGGTCCAACTCTCATAATAACTACTGGAAAGCGGATGAGGCTTAAACACAGTATGAACACCCTTAATTCACTGCTCTCCCCCCGGCCCGTTTAGGACGCTTTGTGGGCCATTAAAGCAAAGTAAAAAGTGTTGAATTGTGTTCCTCCCTCCGTGCCTTTTGACCGTGTTTCTGTCTCGCAGCCCAACAGGTTGTCTGCCTAAGTGACACGTGTGGCCAAACTTCTGTCCTGCTCCCCCCCGGTCCCAATGCGCTCCCCTCCGGGTGACAGCTCCGCAAACTCCCCATAAACTAAGTCCTGAACTATGTCAGCTCGGATAAAGTGTGCAAAACCGGTCACAAGTCCAACTCCAAACTGCTTTTCGAGCTAGTTAGCATGCTAGTGTGTTTCTGTGTAAGTGTGTGTGTGAGTGTGTGTTGACGAGCGCATAACTTAGGATAGCAGCAGCACAACACGGGCGAATTCGAATAAAAGTGCTTTGGCTCGATGTAAACGACCCGGTTCGGCCCCGAACAGATATGTGCTGATCCCCAGTGGAGTTGTTACCTGCCGGGCCCTCTGTAAAACATCGGCAAGGCCGTCTGACTTCAGCCCCGGCTGGTTCATCGAGGCCTGTCCCTGCACCAGCTCCGCCATCATAGCGCCACTAGCTAACCGTTAGCTGTTAGCTGTTAGCCGGATTAGCTCGTGCTGCTAGCTGAACTGAAGCTGCCGTCAGAGAGCTCTAAGGTTCAAGAGGTCTCACTCAGAAAGCTTTTTCACAAACCAAAAGAAAGTCGTGGTTTTGAACTGCAACTCGGTAGACGGGGGGAGGAGGGGTAACGCTTGTCTACATGAAAAAAATGATAATCAAGATTTTGCTGAAACAAACTATATGTTCCACCAGCCTACAACTTTCAAAAACATTTTTTTAAGGAGTTGCAAGATATTTGTCAAAAAATACTTTTTAGAAAATAAATAATTAAGCAAATAAAAAATGCAATAATAAAAAACCCTCCATTTAAAAAGACAAAGATAGAGTCTGTAGAAAAAGATAAAATACATCGTTGATTCTCTCTCACATACACTAATGCAGTTGAAGTGTTCCACTCTCTCTCTTAATGAGAGAGATGATTGATTTTTAAATCACGTCTGGCCCATGTATTTGAAACACAAGAACACCCTTGTTAACAGCAGACATGCAGTTTTGTTATTGGAATTGCACAAGCAGAAGATGTTAAGTGGTTGCAAGGTTTTGATGTTAAACCTGTATGTTCAGTAGAGACATCAAGGCAGGATGTGGTTGGCCTAGCTTAGCATACAGACTGAAAGCAGGAGGAAACAGCTAGACTGATAGATTGATTTTTAAATCAATCGTCTTTGAATATCTCTGGGATGTGACACGAAAAGAGTACATGTTTTACACTCCGATAATATTTTTTTCGGGTCTATTCATTTGCCTAAAGGCACATTTATCTTTTTATAATAAAGCGGTTTGTAGACCGCCTGGGTTATTTTTTTATACAACAGAGTGGTTCATCTTATTTATTACAGGATCTCTGCAGCTGCTCAGCTGTTGGCATCTCGTTGCTCTATTTCCGCTTCCGCGTTCTGTCACATGCTTCAGCCAGCTCCACAGGTGGAGAGCAAAGTGAACTTGTAGAAGAAGAAGAAAAGTTTCAGAAGTCTTAAATGTTCGAAGTTTGAATCAGCTGATATCAGTCATAAACGGCCATTTTCTCTCTGAAGTCACGGATACGTTTATTTCGGTAACCTCCTTGTGTATGGCTGTGTTGTGAAATAATGTTTTGAAGCTGCACACTGTACACTGTTATCGATAGCCTATACTGAGTACTAAAGTTATTTAGTCCATGGTACAGATGTGACCTTTCTGTGTTTCAGGAAGTGTGTCCTCATCAATTCATCTGAATATTATAGCCTGGTCTAACTTCGTCAAGAAATATAAAATATAATACTCAGAGTTAAATCATTAATTGAATTAAAGTTATTTACCCTGACATGATATAAAACTGACAAGGAATTGTTATCATAAACATCTATCAGAAGGATAGTTTTTATTTATCATCGGCTACATGTTTTACTTTCCTTGTAGGTAAACAGAACAATTCTTGGAAACAAAGAACACAAATTAAAATACAGTAAGGCTCCAACAACAAGAACAATCTTAGTTATATTTTTGGCCAATTTTTGCCTTTATTATAGGACAGCCAAAGAGAGACAGGAAATGTTAAGAAGAGAGTGGGGGAGGACATGCAGCAAAGGGCTGAGGTTGGATCCAAACCAACGGTGGCTGCAACGAGGACTATAGCCTCTGTACATAGGGCGCGTGTCATAACCGCTAGGCTATCTGAGGCCCGACAAATCTTTTTAAAGAAATACCCATTGTTGTTAAAAAAAAAACAATCACATGGTCTTCAGGATGGAGACCTAAAGAGGAGGAGACAAACAGCGATGTTTGACTGCGAAGATGAGGCAACAACTAAATAAGTAAATAAGAGTTGTTCAGAGTGAAAGCATAGTTTAGCACAGAGGATCACTGATAATCTGCGATGACCCTGTGACCTCACTGAGACCTCTGATGACATCAGATGACCTGTCTGACAACACACACACCTGGCAGGTGGTGTCAGATGGTCAGGTCCACGATGGAGCTGAAAGAAACTGGGAATAAATCTTTGTAAGATCCTATTTCGTAATTTTTAAATCTTTCTGTGAGTGATTCAAATTCTACTGGGTTTCTTCTTCTTGTGTTGAGGTAAAATCAGCGTCAGGTCTAGTATTAGATTCAGAGTCATCAAGCTTCATTCTTCCTGCTGGGGAGAAGAGACTGATTAGAAGATCATTGCAATCACAATAAGGCTGAAGGACGATGTACAATACGTACAAATAGACATTACTACTGCGATGCCCCCCATTAGTTGATGGACTCTCTTTTGAAACCTTGAATTTGTCAGTACAGCTCTCACCAAGCGGGGGGGGGATATAACCTTGGTTAGGTTAACAATATATGTCAGGTTACGAGAGCCAGCTTCATGACACAAAAAAATTTGGTAAGAGGCTCAACATATACCTCCCCTCCTCATAGATCTTTAACACCCCCCAGTTCTTTTTTGATGCACATTGAGGAGGTCAGAATATTTGACGACATTTTCATTGAATTATGATCATATAAACTTGTTGGAAAATGATAATCATGCCCACTTGGAGAAAGTGCAGCAGCTCTCTGCACTGGAAGTAATGCTTTGCTCCTGCACAATGCCTAGAGTGTGCGTCTGGTGTCAGAGACCTGTCAGATTATCAGTGCAGGCTCACTGACCCTCCTCAGGATCGGGTAATGAAGTGGGACCTTTCTAACAGTCAGACTCACATCATGCGGTTGTGCATTAGTGCTGAATAGGTATCATACACTGATTTCTGATAAAGAGTCCTAGAGGATCAGATATGACTGAAATGATAAATAATAGGATGTTTTTTTGTTAATGTTTAGATAAAAAACATTGAAGGTTAATTCTTGCTAAAACTGCCTTGATTTGCTTATACAAGAAAAACAAAAACTCTGGTACATGTGTAGAACAAACAGGTTAATTATCAACTGTGAATTTAATAAGTGGCTGTACCATGTTTCAACTGTGTAAAGTCTGATCAGGATGATTAATTTGGAGTTTGCATTAATCTCCTGAGAGTATTCACATATTTAAATGACTAAAAAAAACTGTTTCTTTAACAGGCACATGACTTAAATGCACACATTTTTTTGGTAGAATGTCCTTTTGCTTTTCTATGATTAAAAACATCTTTTTTAGATTCCACCTGTGACTCCTCATGGCTGAATGCGCAACCTCTTCTGTCTGTCTGTCTGTCTGTCTGTCTGTCTGTCTGTCTGTCTGTCTGTCTGTCTGTCTGTCTGTCTGTCTGTCTGTCTGTCTGTCTGTCTGTCTGTCTGTGTGTGTGTGTGTGTGTGTGTGTGTGTGTGTGTGTGTGTGTGTGTGTGTGTGTGCGTGTGTGTGTGTGTGTATAAAGAGCTCTGCAGAGTGGAAAATGATGGCTTGAAAAGAGCCTGTTGTTGGACATCAACAGGAAACACTAACAGCCCTAAGTGGCGTTAAGTCCCACTGGAAAGTGTGTGTGTGTCTGTGTTAGTGTTTGTTGCTAATAATGGGGCTCCTGTCTGATGGACCATATGGGGATATTCTCTCTCGTAAAAATTTGGGCAGCGTAATAGACCATATAGAAGCAACAATGCTTACCTGATAAATACTCAGCTAATTTACAGGTGTGCGTGTGTGTGTGTGCGTGTGTGTGTGCGTGCGTGTGCGTGCGTGTGCGTGTGCGTGTGTGTGTGTGTGTGTGTGTGCCTGTGCGTGTTGGAAGGGAAGCCGGAATCAGAGTTTTAACTAATCTGGTTTATTGCCATTTTGGTTACATTTTGATGTAGTTCTTTATTGTTTTTAACAGAGTTAATGACAATGTTCTGACCAAATAATATATGAGGTCAGGGAACAACATAAAAAAAACGTTTTTCAGAGCTACGAGGCATTAATACCAACATTTTCAGTGTGTTCACTATTAGTTTCAGTTTCAGTCTCCTGACAGAGTGGGCAAAATGATCTGGATTAGTGGTTCAACTGGTCAAGCCTCAGGACACAGGCCTCCACTTCCTTCGTGACAAATCACAACCCAAATTTTTGTACATTTTCAAATACCCAAAGTTATTTAATGAAAAATGGTTGTGAGGAATGGCCACTGAGCAGCTGGATACCAGTGTTGAAGGCAGAGGCAGAATATGGTGCAAACCAACTGTTTTTTATAACTTCAAATTCATAAAGCATAGCATGAAACATAGGATTTGCTCACGAGTGGGCTTCCACCAGCAGCAACAAAAAACCATCCCCAAAGACCACCTTAATCTGAATGAGTCACATAGAATCTGATCGTCAAACTTTGAACATAAGTCTGAATGTTTCATCTTGAGTTTGGTCTAAAACTCAGGTTTAAACCCTTTTTTTTTTACTTTGTGTTTCTTATTTTTACAGATGACCACAGGTTTCTTAGATATTGACTCGGTGAGATCAATAATATATTTCCTGCATATACGCACATGGTGAACACACAACAGAAATAAGCAGGATTATCCTTTAATTCAGTGTTGCCCTGTTCATTGTTACTTGGTTCAATAGAAACAAGAAAAACAGAAATTATCCACATGGTTAGATGACAAACCTGCCAGAAACACACACCTCACCCCCTAACACACACACACACACACACACACACACACACACACACACACACACACACACACACACACACACACACACACCAACACACAGGCTTTCAGTTCATGGACCATTTGACTCTAATACATGCTCCTCTTTATCTTTAACCCCTGAGCGAGCCAACGTCCCCCTGCTGAGCTTTGCAATAAGATGCATTGACACACAATCTGAGCTGCTGCAGCTATTTATTTAAGACAGAAACAAGTCCAAAAGGTGAGTAGACATCTCTACACAGGGTTGGTGTGATTGTGATACTACGTCCAAAACAAGTCCTCCAAACTAAATTACAAGAAAATAGTTTTTGAAAATAGTTTTTTGAAGCTGTCGGATAAGTCTTTAATCTGACTCCTCTTTTGATCAGCTTTGTTTTTTTACTCACTCAAAGTGTTTGGAGATTGCTGACCAATGACCACAACAGAGGAAAACCAACGTTTGCACCCAAAAGAGGTGATGTCTTTGGGAATCACAAAGCAACACAGATGCTTGAAAGGTCTAATGACATTTTCCATGTTGGCTGTGGTTCATTTTCATCAATGTGCCTTCGAATCATGTTCTCCATTGCTATACTGCCTTTTACGCATGTAAACACATTTGCAATTTAGTTTTTAAAGAAAACTACATAGATGAAGTTATTAAGAGTGAAAGAGCCTTCATGTCTGAAAGGCAGCGCACAGTGATGCAAAGTAAAAATAATGGATAATTTCCCTTAAGTGAGTCGAAATTAAAGAATCAAGTCTGTCATGCAAAGTTGAAATGAAAAAAGTAAAGATATAATATTAAACATTTTTGTGGAATAATCTTGACGAAACGATTAAACAAAGTATGAATATAATGCAATGAATGTAAATCTCACAGATGTTAATGGTGCCTGTTCATTTTTTTTCATTTTTTATTTTTTTTTGTTCTTGTTTTGAAAATGAGCTTTGAGCTAACTCTGGTACAATACATAGTGGTGACTTTTATTTTTAATACTGTACATTATCCCTTTGCAAATAAACAAACATAATAAAACATTTAATAAAAAAAAAAAAAAACCTTTGCGTTAAAATGCCATAAATATCCAACAGATACCTAACCATTCTAAGACAGACAGACAGACAGACAGACAGACAGACAGACAGACAGACAGACAGACAGCAGCAGCCGCCAGTAATACACACTCAGACCTCTAAATATCACAGGTCTGTCTGTCTGTCTGTCTGTCTGTCTGTCTGTCTGTCTGTTTTAGGCTGAGGATCCTCGCATAAAGGCGACAGACAGACAGACAGACAGACAGACAGACAGACAGACAGACAGACAGACAGACAGACAGACAGACAGACAGACAGACAGACAGACAGACAGACAGACAGACGGACGGACAGACAGACAGACAGACAGACAGACAGACAGACAGACAGACAGACCTGTGATATTTAGAGGTCTGAGTGTGTATTACTGGCGGCTGCTGCTTTTAGACAACTCATTACTGTGACCTCCTGTAGACTGAATCCATTACACATTACAGACAGCAGAGACACGCCCACTCTCATCCCAGCACATCTAAATGTATGGCGCTCAAACTTTCCTCATTCAGTCCACTGAGCACACTCAGAACACACTGCATGTTCAAACAGGAAATACAGCATAGAAATGATGGTTATCAGAGGGACACAGTTTCTGCTGGAAACAGAATATCTAAAGGTGTTCTGTGCTCAACAACATCATTTTTTATCCTGAATTAGCCATCAACATCAGTTTTTGTGGAAATATGATTCAAACTAAGTTTCAAAACACCTCTGAATGCAGCCTGGATCAGGTCTAATCAGGTTAAATTATATCATTTCTCTTTTTCTATCCAGACTTTCAGAGTGAAAGGGGGAAACGTTATGTCAACTTTTAAACCATATAGGAACATTCTGATGACAGAATAATTGTGGGATGCAGATTGTGAGGTGGTGAATAAATTGTAATGACAGATTATCATGAAAAGTCAAAGCAGCTTGGTCATTTTTTTGTGTCTTTTTTTTTCAAATGAGCTATGAGATACGTCCAGCGTTTGTCTAATAGGTGACTTCTCCTGCCCAAAAGAAAACTTCATTTGGACACCTGAACACACTTGACAAAGGTTCAGAGGGACCGAAACGTTGTGATTTTTTCTAATGAATTGGTCATGCTTAGCAAGAGTAGCGTGAGGGATTGTTTCTTTTCAAAGCCATGGTTTGATGTCCTATGCACCTACTTCATAAGATAGTGGGATGTGCGAACACCTCCTTTAAAACAAGGTATACTAGCTTGCCAACATTATATTGATGCAAAACAACAGATTTTCCAATGGGCCAATGTCTCTCAATAAAATAGTGCTTTCACTGTCCCAATGAATGCCCAGGAGATGAGGGAGACTTAATGAAAGACTGAAACTTGCTCACAGGCTGAAGCTGCATGAAACATGCATTACTAAATTCTAAAGTGATGCAAATAATGTGGACGAGTAGCCAATAAATTCAATAAACACATCTTCAATAATGTGTGTAAGTGTTGTGAGAAGGAGAACAAGAAAACAGCAGAAGATAGAGACAGAAGAAAAGAAGATATGATCTTCTGAAGAGAGGGGGAGGCGGAGATGAAGAGGAGTCATGTTTATCTCATGGAAGTCAAACTGAATACAAACAGCCTGATTTCACACAGATCACACCATCAGAACTGTCTGCAGCACACCATCTCTGTAAGTGATATTAAAGTGCAGTAAAGTCTTTACCTCCTGCTGAGAAAACACAAAATGTCATCTGTCTGCTCTCTTTTTCAATCTCCTCCACTTTAGATCAGATCTGCTGCTGCTGACAGCTTCTTTGACACCAAAACAAGAAAAACAACATTATTAAAGCATCCACACACTTCTCTGTCTGTGTCCTTTTGTTTTTGTCCTTTCAGTGCTTTTATTTTTTAATTTAATTTATTTGTCGCAAATGGGCAGCCGACACCTCTGTCACACAAGCAGAAAGCATGCTGAAGCTACGCGACATCATTGGGATTCCATGCATAGGAAGGCAGGGTCTTGGAACCTCCCATTTTAACCAGTGGGGGAAGGCAGATGCCAAGGAGAAGAGAGCCATGATTCAGGAGGAAGTACGGAACCTGGAGGAGGAGGGGCGACGATCAAGGGCTGTGGAGCTAGCATCGCAGGGAGCCTGGACCAAATGGGACCTCCCAAAAAGAAAGATTTCGTGGGCGGATCTATGGAGGCTAGAACCTTTCCGCATCTCTTTCCTGCTGCGATCTGTGTATGACACACTCCCGACTCCGACAAACTTGCACAGATGGGGCATGAGAGAGGACCCACTGTGCAAGCTCTGTGGAAAGAAGGGCACCATGGCGCACATCTTGTCAGGGTGTACAACAGCACTCACCCAGGGAAGATACAGATGGCGCCACGACAAGGTGCTCATGACACTCGCTAACACCCTGGAGCAGGAGAGACGAAAAAAACGCCAAACACATGGGAAACCAACACCATCAATTAAGTTTGTGAGGGAGGGAGAAAAGCCATCAACCACAGCAAGATCAAGAAACAACCTGCTACAAAAGGCCCAGTCATGGGACATGAAGGTAGACCTGGGAGGAAGGCTGCAGTTCCCCCAGGTCGTCCAGACAACTCTGAGGCCGGATGTGGTTCTGTGGTCTGAGGAGGGGAAAAAGATCATCCTGATCGAACTTACAGTCCCATGGGAGGAAAATTGTGACCAAGCCTTTGAAAGAAAGAACGCCAAATACCAGGACCTGTTGCATGACTGCAGGGGGAAAGGGTGGCAGGCATGGCTGTTTCCAGTCGAGGTAGGCTGCAGAGGATTCCCTGCCCAGTCTGTGTGGACAATGCTCACAGCCATTGGAGTGACAGGAAAGGAGAGGAAGGCAGCAGCTCGCAGGATGGGGGAGGCAGCAGAAAGAGCCTCTTGCTGGTTATGGAGCAGGAGAGAGGAGCCAAGCTGGAAGCCAGGAGGAGGAGATGGGCAGTGATTTGGCCACCACTGTCGACCCGCCAACTGGAGGATGTTACGGTTCAGGGTTGAAACATCCAATGAAGGTTGGACACCGTCTGACGACATCAACTCCTCCTGGCCAAGGCTACATTCACCTGAGGTGAATGAAGGGGAAGCATCTTTGGATGTAATTATAATTGTGATTCTCTGGGTAACCAGTGACTTCCAGGAAAGTCTGGATGGCAACCGAGGAAGTTTGGTGACTCTGGAGAGACAGATGACCTCCAGGAAAGACTGGCGTGGGTGCATGAGGCCAGCAACCTTATGCACAGCACTCGCAAGAGGGCACCAACCAAGCTACTGAAAATTACAATGAGCAATACCCCCAGAGTCTCCCGAGAGGGGGGGAGGATGAGAGACTCAACAGGACAGACACAAAGGTAACGGCCAGGAACGACTTATTGACACAGAGACGGCTCACCCAAACAACATTAACTGGGGAGGTATTGGAAATACAGTGTCACTGCGGAAAGACCTGTAAGAACACAAAAGGGCTGAAAATACACCAAGCCAGGACCAAGTGTGGAAAAGAGAGGCCACAGGCACAGCGCACAGGCGTAACACCTGGTGAGACGCAGGAGAGCTCCTGTCAGGAAGCACCCCACAGCACGGGAGATCTCTCAGTACCTCTGTCACCTCAAGTCCACAGGAGGGGCCCACCCAATACCACCCCAGAGAGCCAAGCCCAACCTGCGAGAGAACGAATCAAATGGCCCAAGATGAACGACACTAAGGAATGGCACCAACTAGACGAAGACCTTGATAAAATCCTAGAAGTCACGCTAGCAGGAACAGCCGAGCGGAAAGCCAATACCCTCACAACAATCACATACAATCTGGCAAGAGAGCGGTTTGGAACAGAAGAAAAGAAGGTTAACATTAAGCCCGAAAAACAGCCAAGCAGAAGGGAGAGACAAATCCATCGCTTGAGGGAAGAAATCAAGGCTCTCAACAAGCAATATAAAAGAGCCCCTGTCGATGAAAGGGAAGGTATCAAGGACTTGACAAGTCAACTGCGGGAACGTCTCTGCAGTCTCCGGAGAGCAGAAAGAACCCGGAAACAGAGAAAGGAGAGGGAGAACAGAAGAGCTCAGTTCACTAAAGACCCTTTTAGGTTCACCAGAACATTGCTGGGCGAATCAAAATCTGGGAGTTTGACCAGCCCCAGAGAAGACGTAGAGGCGTTCCTGAGGGAGACCCACAATGACACCTTTAGAAATGAAGCCCTGGATGCCAACCCAAATGTCGGTAGAGCTGAAACACCTGGAAAAGGGCTCAACATCAGCGAACCATCCTGGAACGAAGTCCAAGAGGTGTTGAAGAGGGCCAGAACTGGATCTGCCCCCGGCCCAAGCAGTATACCCTACAAAGTATACAAAAAGTGCCCGATGCTCCTTCGGAGGCTTTGGAAGCTTTTTAGGAGAATCTGGAAAAAGGGCACTATTCCATCATGCTGGAAGAAGGCGGAAGGATGTTTTGTCCCAAAGGAAGAGAACTCCTCAACCATCGACCAGTTCAGAACAATCTCACTCCTTAGTGTAGAAGGCAAAATCTTCTTTTCAGTATTGGCGAAAAGGATGACCTCATATATGACTGAGAACGGATATGTTGACACCTCTATCCAGAAAGGTGGGATTCCAGGCTTCTCTGGATGTCTGGAACACACTGGAGTCCTCAGCCAGATGATCCGGGAGGCCAAAGCAAACAAAGGCGACTTGTCAGTGGTCTGGCTAGATCTAGCCAACGCCTATGGATCAATTCCTCACACCCTCATTCACGCAGCACTGGACCACTACCACATCCCTCTGCATATCAAGGGAATTATCACCAGTTACTTCGGAGGCATCCAGCTACGATTCAAAACAGCCAAGTTTACAACACACTGGCAAAACTTGGAAAAAGGAATTGTGACTGGCTGCACAATCTCCCCCATCCTCTTCATCATGGGAATGAACCTCATTATTACATCTGCGGGAAAAGAAGCCAGAGGACCAAGAATGGATTCTGGCATCCGACAACCCCCAATAAGAGGGTTCATGGACGACCTCACTGTGACAACCACAACCCATGTGGAGGCGAGGTGGGTGCTGACAGCTCTTGACCATATGGCAACGTGGGCCAGGATGAGGTTTAAGCCTAAGAAATCTAGGAGTATGGTGGTAAAAAAAGGTAAAGTAACAAACCGGTTCAAGCTGCAGATACAGGGTGAGGTCATTCCATCAATAGAGGAGAATCCTATGAAATGCCTTGGAAAGTGGTTTGATGATTCACTTACTGACAAGAACAACATCACCACCACCGAAAACCAGACAGAGGAATGGCTGAGGAGGATAGAAAAATCAGGACTTCCGGGGAAATTCAAAGCGTGGCTTTACCAACATGGCCTGTTGCCGAGACTCATGTGGCTGTTGACTGTATACGCAATTCCAATGACAACCGTGGAAGGAGTGGAGAGGAAGATAAACAAACACCTCCGAAGGTGGCTGGGAATCCCTCCAAGCTTCACTTCAGTAGGTCTCTACATTAGATCAGGACAGCTCCAACTACCCCTGTCATCGGTGGTGGAGGAATTCAAGGTGGCAAAATGCAGAGTCGTAATGACTTACAGAGACTCCCAGGATGCACAGGTCAGACAAGCAGGGGTTAATACACGATCAGGACGCAAATGGGCAGCCGACACCTCTGTCACACAAGCAGAAAGCATGCTGAAGCTACGCGACATCATTGGGATTCCATGCATAGGAAGGCAGGGTCTTGGAACCTCCCATTTTAACCAGTGGGGGAAGGCAGATGCCAAGGAGAAGAGAGCCATGATTCAGGAGGAAGTACGGAACCTGGAGGAGGAGGGGCGACGATCAAGGGCTGTGGAGCTAGCATCGCAGGGAGCCTGGACCAAATGGGACCTCCCAAAAAGAAAGATTTCGTGGGCGGATCTATGGAGGCTAGAACCTTTCCGCATCTCTTTCCTGCTGCGATCTGTGTATGACACACTCCCGACTCCGACAAACTTGCACAGATGGGGCATGAGAGAGGACCCACTGTGCAAGCTCTGTGGAAAGAAGGGCACCATGGCGCACATCTTGTCAGGGTGTACAACAGCACTCACCCAGGGAAGATACAGATGGCGCCACGACAAGGTGCTCATGACACTCGCTAACACCCTGGAGCAGGAGAGACGAAAAAAACGCCAAACACATGGGAAACCAACACCATCAATTAAGTTTGTGAGGGAGGGAGAAAAGCCATCAACCACAGCAAGATCAAGAAACAACCTGCTACAAAAGGCCCAGTCATGGGACATGAAGGTAGACCTGGGAGGAAGGCTGCAGTTCCCCCAGGTCGTCCAGACAACTCTGAGGCCGGATGTGGTTCTGTGGTCTGAGGAGGGGAAAAAGATCATCCTGATCGAACTTACAGTCCCATGGGAGGAAAATTGTGACCAAGCCTTTGAAAGAAAGAACGCCAAATACCAGGACCTGTTGCATGACTGCAGGGGGAAAGGGTGGCAGGCATGGCTGTTTCCAGTCGAGGTAGGCTGCAGAGGATTCCCTGCCCAGTCTGTGTGGACAATGCTCACAGCCATTGGAGTGACAGGAAAGGAGAGGAAGGCAGCAGCTCGCAGGATGGGGGAGGCAGCAGAAAGAGCCTCTTGCTGGTTATGGAGCAGGAGAGAGGAGCCAAGCTGGAAGCCAGGAGGAGGAGATGGGCAGTGATTTGGCCACCACTGTCGACCCGCCAACTGGAGGATGTTACGGTTCAGGGTTGAAACATCCAATGAAGGTTGGACACCGTCTGACGACATCAACTCCTCCTGGCCAAGGCTACATTCACCTGAGGTGAATGAAGGGGAAGCATCTTTGGATGTAATTATAATTGTGATTCTCTGGGTAACCAGTGACTTCCAGGAAAGTCTGGATGGCAACCGAGGAAGTTTGGTGACTCTGGAGAGACAGATGACCTCCAGGAAAGACTGGCGTGGGTGCATGAGGCCAGCAACCTTATGCACAGCACTCGCAAGAGGGCACCAACCAAGCTACTGAAAATTACAATGAGCAATACCCCCAGAGTCTCCCGAGAGGGGGGGAGGATGAGAGACTCAACAGGACAGACACAAAGGTAACGGCCAGGAACGACTTATTGACACAGAGACGGCTCACCCAAACAACATTAACTGGGGAGGTATTGGAAATACAGTGTCACTGCGGAAAGACCTGTAAGAACACAAAAGGGCTGAAAATACACCAAGCCAGGACCAAGTGTGGAAAAGAGAGGCCACAGGCACAGCGCACAGGCGTAACACCTGGTGAGACGCAGGAGAGCTCCTGTCAGGAAGCACCCCACAGCACGGGAGATCTCTCAGTACCTCTGTCACCTCAAGTCCACAGGAGGGGCCCACCCAATACCACCCCAGAGAGCCAAGCCCAACCTGCGAGAGAACGAATCAAATGGCCCAAGATGAACGACACTAAGGAATGGCACCAACTAGACGAAGACCTTGATAAAATCCTAGAAGTCACGCTAGCAGGAACAGCCGAGCGGAAAGCCAATACCCTCACAACAATCACATACAATCTGGCAAGAGAGCGGTTTGGAACAGAAGAAAAGAAGGTTAACATTAAGCCCGAAAAACAGCCAAGCAGAAGGGAGAGACAAATCCATCGCTTGAGGGAAGAAATCAAGGCTCTCAACAAGCAATATAAAAGAGCCCCTGTCGATGAAAGGGAAGGTATCAAGGACTTGACAAGTCAACTGCGGGAACGTCTCTGCAGTCTCCGGAGAGCAGAAAGAACCCGGAAACAGAGAAAGGAGAGGGAGAACAGAAGAGCTCAGTTCACTAAAGACCCTTTTAGGTTCACCAGAACATTGCTGGGCGAATCAAAATCTGGGAGTTTGACCAGCCCCAGAGAAGACGTAGAGGCGTTCCTGAGGGAGACCCACAATGACACCTTTAGAAATGAAGCCCTGGATGCCAACCCAAATGTCGGTAGAGCTGAAACACCTGGAAAAGGGCTCAACATCAGCGAACCATCCTGGAACGAAGTCCAAGAGGTGTTGAAGAGGGCCAGAACTGGATCTGCCCCCGGCCCAAGCAGTATACCCTACAAAGTATACAAAAAGTGCCCGATGCTCCTTCGGAGGCTTTGGAAGCTTTTTAGGAGAATCTGGAAAAAGGGCACTATTCCATCATGCTGGAAGAAGGCGGAAGGATGTTTTGTCCCAAAGGAAGAGAACTCCTCAACCATCGACCAGTTCAGAACAATCTCACTCCTTAGTGTAGAAGGCAAAATCTTCTTTTCAGTATTGGCGAAAAGGATGACCTCATATATGACTGAGAACGGATATGTTGACACCTCTATCCAGAAAGGTGGGATTCCAGGCTTCTCTGGATGTCTGGAACACACTGGAGTCCTCAGCCAGATGATCCGGGAGGCCAAAGCAAACAAAGGCGACTTGTCAGTGGTCTGGCTAGATCTAGCCAACGCCTATGGATCAATTCCTCACACCCTCATTCACGCAGCACTGGACCACTACCACATCCCTCTGCATATCAAGGGAATTATCACCAGTTACTTCGGAGGCATCCAGCTACGATTCAAAACAGCCAAGTTTACAACACACTGGCAAAACTTGGAAAAAGGAATTGTGACTGGCTGCACAATCTCCCCCATCCTCTTCATCATGGGAATGAACCTCATTATTACATCTGCGGGAAAAGAAGCCAGAGGACCAAGAATGGATTCTGGCATCCGACAACCCCCAATAAGAGGGTTCATGGACGACCTCACTGTGACAACCACAACCCATGTGGAGGCGAGGTGGGTGCTGACAGCTCTTGACCATATGGCAACGTGGGCCAGGATGAGGTTTAAGCCTAAGAAATCTAGGAGTATGGTGGTAAAAAAAGGTAAAGTAACAAACCGGTTCAAGCTGCAGATACAGGGTGAGGTCATTCCATCAATAGAGGAGAATCCTATCAAATGCCTTGGAAAGTGGTTTGATGATTCACTTACTGACAAGAACAACATCACCACCACCGAAAACCAGACAGAGGAATGGCTGAGGAGGATAGAAAAATCAGGACTTCCGGGGAAATTCAAAGCGTGGCTTTACCAACATGGCCTGTTGCCGAGACTCATGTGGCTGTTGACTGTATACGCAATTCCAATGACAACCGTGGAAGGAGTGGAGAGGAAGATAAACAAACACCTCCGAAGGTGGCTGGGAATCCCTCCAAGCTTCACTTCAGTAGGTCTCTACATTAGATCAGGACAGCTCCAACTACCCCTGTCATCGGTGGTGGAGGAATTCAAGGTGGCAAAATGCAGAGTCGTAATGACTTACAGAGACTCCCAGGATGCACAGGTCAGACAAGCAGGGGTTAATACACGATCAGGACGCAAATGGGCAGCCGACACCTCTGTCACACAAGCAGAAAGCATGCTGAAGCTACGCGACATCATTGGGATTCCATGCATAGGAAGGCAGGGTCTTGGAACCTCCCATTTTAACCAGTGGGGGAAGGCAGATGCCAAGGAGAAGAGAGCCATGATTCAGGAGGAAGTACGGAACCTGGAGGAGGAGGGGCGACGATCAAGGGCTGTGGAGCTAGCATCGCAGGGAGCCTGGACCAAATGGGACCTCCCAAAAAGAAAGATTTCGTGGGCGGATCTATGGAGGCTAGAACCTTTCCGCATCTCTTTCCTGCTGCGATCTGTGTATGACACACTCCCGACTCCGACAAACTTGCACAGATGGGGCATGAGAGAGGACCCACTGTGCAAGCTCTGTGGAAAGAAGGGCACCATGGCGCACATCTTGTCAGGGTGTACAACAGCACTCACCCAGGGAAGATACAGATGGCGCCACGACAAGGTGCTCATGACACTCGCTAACACCCTGGAGCAGGAGAGACGAAAAAAACGCCAAACACATGGGAAACCAACACCATCAATTAAGTGTGTGAGGGAGGGAGAAAAGCCATCAACCACAGCAAGATCAAGAAACAACCTGCTACAAAAGGCCCAGTCATGGGACATGAAGGTAGACCTGGGAGGAAGGCTGCAGTTCCCCCAGGTCGTCCAGACAACTCTGAGGCCGGATGTGGTTCTGTGGTCTGAGGAGGGGAAAAAGATCATCCTGATCGAACTTACAGTCCCATGGGAGGAAAATTGTGACCAAGCCTTTGAAAGAAAGAACGCCAAATACCAGGACCTGTTGCATGACTGCAGGGGGAAAGGGTGGCAGGCATGGCTGTTTCCAGTCGAGGTAGGCTGCAGAGGATTCCCTGCCCAGTCTGTGTGGACAATGCTCACAGCCATTGGAGTGACAGGAAAGGAGAGGAAGGCAGCAGCTCGCAGGATGGGGGAGGCAGCAGAAAGAGCCTCTTGCTGGTTATGGAGCAGGAGAGAGGAGCCAAGCTGGAAGCCAGGAGGAGGAGATGGGCAGTGATTTGGCCACCACTGTCGACCCGCCAACTGGAGGATGTTACGGTTCAGGGTTGAAACATCCAATGAAGGTTGGACACCGTCTGACGACATCAACTCCTCCTGGCCAAGGCTACATTCACCTGAGGTGAATGAAGGGGAAGCATCTTTGGATGTAATTATAATTGTCCTTTCTCCATCATCCAGCAAACAAACTGATGGATGTATCACTCTTGGACTTATCAATGAGAATAAATCCGTCTAATCTGATTGTTTTAGTGTTTAAAAAAAAACAAAGTAATTTTATTTTGTATTTAGGGAGCAGAATTGCATCAAATTGAACTCACAGCTCTGATATACTATCACGTTAGAAAGTAGAATGTAACCTACTGATCGACCAGTTGCTTGTTTTTACATCCAACAGTTTAAAAAAAACTTGATATTGATACACAGTATTTGGTCTCCACCATGTCCTCAGGAAACGCTCTATCTATTTAGCTGCTAAATGCCTCTAAGTCGCTTCTCTAAAGCTGTTTTCACACATGCACTCCTGAAAACCTCTATGTTTCAGACAGGACTTCCCCTGAAATCAGTTGCTCATTCACACGACCTTCACTCTGCAGATATCAAAGAGGGCAGACAAAGCAGAAAAAGTGCCTTTATATGGACATATTCATAGTATCACCGTACAGGTGGAAAAGTTTATAATGGTGAGCAGAAAAAAGTATGACGTAGCTTCCTCACGTGCACAAGGCTTGCACTGGTTTGGCACTGGTTGCGTGATATAAACGTCATCATCCCTGCAAGCAGTGCATTTTATGGACATTTTCAGGAGTTTCGAGCGTGTGTGAAAACAGCTAAGCTGTACACAAATCCATTTTACACCAACATTTTCAAGGAAAGGCTTAAAGTCTGCAGCAAAGGTTTTCATTGACTAAGTTTAACATGCCTTGTTTCTTTTATTTTATAAAACACATTTTTCCCAGGTTAGTCAGCACTTTTTGATGAGTCAGAGCTCGTTGGTGTTGTCACAAGAATTATAAATGCACAAATTGGGTTTCAAACTGTCTTTTGTGTCACTTATAACGTGACACACACTGATGATAATGCTTCCCTGTTTGAAACATGTCACCAGCATAGTGTTTTGTCTTTCCTGTGCGACTCATGCAGAAAAGTTTTTGATGGACACATGATCTGGTGAATAACTGGTTGGATCGTCTTCTTTCTATTTGTGCAGCTATCCAATGATGACAATTTCAAGTTGATGGGAAAGTTTTCAGCTTTTTTCCTCCACCAACATTCAGTGAAGGTTTCAATATTAATAATAAATTTTATTCATAAAGCGCTTTTCATGTACTCAAAGACGCTGTATATAGTTAAAGTTAAAGATCAACACGTCATAGTACAGGAAGAAACAAACATAGCAACATTACTCACAGGTCAAATAAACAACATATAAGCAACACA